>JAZBNJ010000056.1:600000-1169722 GCA_037349165.1 Choristoneura rosaceana | reverse complement strand
ACCGCGAATATTATTGCTAAAGCTTCTTTATGTATTTGGCTATAGTTGGTTTCGGGCGGCGCGAGCGCCCGCGATGCGTAAGCGAGCACGCGCTCCCGGCCGCCGGCGCCGGCGCCCCGTGTGGCCAGCACCGCGCCGATCCCCCGCGGGCTCGCGTCGCACGTCAGGATCAAATCACCTTCCGGGTCGTAGTGAGCCAGCACAGGCGCCGCAGCCAAAAGCCTTTTTACTTCGTTAAACGCCCTATCCTGCTGAACCGACCAAGACCATCTCCTATGTTTTTTTAACAAATCATAAAGTGGTGCCAATTTGTCGCTCAGACCTTTAATAAATTTACCGTAAAAGTTGACCATGCCAATAAATGATCTCAATTCAGATACGCTGCTCGGTGAGGTCATCGCTATAATTGGCTTCAATTTATCTTCATCTACCTTCACCCCATTTTTATCAATCACAAACCCCAAGTATTTCACCTGATTCTCCAAAAAACAACACTTTTGTTTTTTTATTTTTAGTCCATTTTGGCTTAAAGCCTGCAAAACTTTTTCAAGACTGTCTAAGTGTGACTTTAAAGTATCCCCTGTTACCAAAATATCGTCCAAAAAAAACGTTACGTTGGGAATGTCTTTCAAAAGATTATTCATTATTCTTTGGAAGATACCTGGACTAGAAGATAATCCATAAACTAAACGCTTATACTTAAACAAACCTCGATGCGTGTTTATCACCGTTAATGCCACTGACTCATCATCTTCCAATAATATTTGATTATAAGCCTGTGATAAATCTAATTTAGTAAAGTACCTACTACCGTTTAATTTCGAAAACAAATCTTCTATTTTAGGAATTGGAAACTTATCAACTAACAATACGCGATTCAAAGTGGATTTGTAATCAACACACAATCGTAAAGATCCGTCCGGTTTGTTTACAATTACCAGTGGTGTCGCCCAGTCCGAGTGCTCCACCGGCTCGATGACGCCGGCGGCCAGCATGGCGTCGAGCTCCGCATCGACGCGCTCTCGCAGCGCGTACGGCAGCGGCCGCGCGCGGCAGAACACCGGCACCGCGTCCGGCCGCACGCGCAGCCTGGCCCGCTCGCCCGTGAAACACCCCAGTCCTCCGTCAAATACATCTTTATATCTGCAAACAATGTTTTTTTCTATGTCATTTATATTCACAATTTCATTTCTTTTTAAATCTTCCGATATTATTTTTGGCACTGTTATATTTAATTCAGACAACCACTGACGACCCAACAAACTAGTCGTACCGCAATTAATAACATACAGATCTAATTTTTTTCGTATTTCTCCAAACTGTACATCTACGGTTAGCAAACCCTGAGGTTTAACTGCGCTGCCATCATAAAATTTAACCGATAAATTACATTGTTCCAATGGTACTTCTGTAAATAACTTCCTATACGTTTGATCACTAATACATGATAATGCTGTACCGGTATCTATCTCCATACATAACATTTTATTATTTACACACAATGTTAAGCTTACCGGTTTGTACTTTGCAAGATTCATTTGATAAATAGCTTCCTCGCACTCATTCTCCTCTCCGAACTCTGCCTCCTCCGAGTCCTGTACCGGGCCCTCCGCCCAATGCATGCGAGAGGCATGCGAGCGTCTGCCGCCCCGGCCGCCGCGCCAACCGCCACCGACGCCGGCGCCGCTGCGTCGAATCGGCGAGCCTGCCGCAGCTTGCCGCGCCCCGGCGGTACTTCGCGGCACGCCCTGGCTACTACTAGCCCCGCTCCAAACACCGTCACTCCGCGTCTGCAGACGCTGTTTAGAACTGCTTGATTCACTATGATCACGTGTGCAATAACTGCACATACGACGTAGATGGCCCTTTTGATTGCACCGACTACACACGTATTCCTTAAATTTACACTCGTGCTGCACATGACGGAAATCTCCACACGCCATGCAACCCGCCGGTTTAACATTATGCACTGAGATATTGTTTTTATTTACGCCCGTGATGGTGCTTGCCGCCGCCCCGCACCCAGCGTCAACCGCCAACGAATCCCGTTCGGCCGCTTCTAACGATAATGCTAACGAGACTGCTTTATCGTAATTAATTTTTTTCTCAGCAAATAATCGTTGTCGAATCGTGTCACTAAGTAACCCGCACACTAATTGATCTCGCAAATTACTATCCAGTTCCGATCCGAATTCGCAAGACCTCGCCATCTTTTTTAACTGTGCCACGTACTGCGCCACCGTTTGACCGTTACCCTGCCGACACTGTCTAAACCTGTACCGCTCCGCTAGCTCTGACGGTCTTGGTTGCAGGTGCTCCCCCATCGCTTTAACCACTTTCTCGTAGGTTAACGTTGCGGGTTTATCCGGGCTGCACAAATCCACCATGAGCTCATACGCTGTGTCACCGACAACCGATATTAAGGTCGGCAGTTTCCTCTCCGCTTTTACGTCGTTGACCGTGAAGTAACTCTCCAACCTTTCACAGTATGACGTCCAGCTGCCACTTTGCAGATCAAACTCGCACATCCTCCCAACAGACATGATGCCAATTTAATTAAATTAATCCTCGTCAGCCACTGATAAATAATAGACCGGTGTGTAGCGTAGTACGTATATTTTCGAACTGCACGTTCATACGATGCCTACCCACATCTGGTGTTTTACACAAATACCCACTTAATACTTAACAGTGAGGACGTCAGTGAGGGCTTGCCGCTCAGCTGGTTTAAGGTGAACGCCCTCGTCATCCCTTAGGACATCAGTAGCAGCACAGGACACGTTCCGCGAGGGAGATTCAAAACATAAGTTATACTGAACCGTATTGTTACCGCTAAAATACCATATTTCCCTGTGAAAATCGATGACCACTCCTGCAGCGGTGATAAAATCGATACCTAATAACGTCTCGTTATTAGTTGCATCCGGAAAAATTAAAAACGGAACTGTTACCACTTCTCGTTCTAGTCGCACCTGTAACTTTGTAGTTAGCACCTCCATCGTTTTCACTACCCCGTCAGCAAGCTTAACATTTTGTGTTACGGCACGGAGCGGATGGTTATAGCGTAGAAGGAGAGCATATAGAGTGTGACCGGCAATGCAGTGTTTAGCGGCGGTATCTATCAAAGCCGTACCGTTTATTCCCAAAATTTCAATTTTGAAAATAGGGCGCGAATCTCGTCCCGCGTGACTGTTGCATCCGCTTATCGAAATTACATCGTTTTTTGTTTGCACAGAATTCGTGAAATTATACTTTTCACACTCACATAGAATTTTAGGTACAGATGGTAAACATAAACATTTCGAACTTATAGTGTCGCATGCAGTAATATGAGTGTTATTGCTCTGGTAACAAATGTCATTATTATCTGTTACGCAACTACTCAAATTATTATAATTTTGAAATAGGCTCCGATCATTATTGCATACGTCACTAGTAGGCGAGTAGGTATTCGGCGAAATAATTTTTGAGCAAACGACTTTTGCATTCGAATACCTATTCGATGATTGAATAAACATGTTTGACGTTGTACGAGGATTATTACTGTCCTTAAGCATTTCACTAGAACACGGCTGTGACTCGACACTATAAAAGCTTTGCTCACTCTTATCACTATCACTGATACCGCGCCTATCGACAGAGTTATTATTAAAAGTTGGCTCACCTAGGTTCATAAGCTTACGGCATTGGTCCTTAGTGTGTCCATACTTTCTGCAGTATGCGCAGATGGGGCGTTGCTTCTTCGTAGTCGTGTCAGCCGGCGCGGCACAGGCGCCTTGCACGGACGCCGTTGTAGCGTGAGGCGGCAGGCGCAGCGGCGGCGGGCGCGGCGGCGGCGCGCGGCCCGGGGTGTTCGCGCCCGGGGTGTTCGCGCCCGGCGCGTACGGCGGCGCGCTGTCAGCGGCGGGCGCGCGCGCGGCGGCCGTGCCCGCGGGGCCAGCGGGGGGCGCGCGCGTGCTCGGGGCGGCCGCGCGGCCCGAGACCTGCGCGGCCGTCTTCGTCTCGTCGAACGAGTCCTCGACGTCTCTTGCACGGCGCAGAAGATCTTTAAAAGTCGTGAAGTCCTCTCGTCGTATTCTCTTTCTGATTCTACTGTTGAGGAGCCCGTACGTCATGTCTAATTGGGCCCTCTCAGACACGTCTCCCTCTGGGAGTCGGGCGAGGTGGGACCGTATCCGCGCCACAAACACGTCGGTGTTTTCATTCCCCTGGCTATGTGAAAATATCTCTATATATATTTTGTGGGGCGGGCGGCGGTCACCGTAGGCACTGATTAGGTTCTCTTTTGCTTGAGACCACGTCGATATTTGGTATTTTATACCCTGCCACCACGTGGCGGCTTCTTCCTTTAGGAGATATGCTAAGCCGCGTATGATGTTGGTATCTGAGACACACGCGCACTCGCTGTACGCCTCCACGGCGTCCACGAACGCCTCTACTGATTCCTGCTTACCGGAGAAGGTGGCTTTACAACCGGTGAGTGTGCCTTGGTTCCAGGGTGTTTGTATCGGCGTCGAAGCGTTCACGCGAGTCACCGAGCTCAATACTTCTCTAAGCGCCTCGGTCTGAGACCGTTGCAATGCCTCGATTATAGTGTGCACGCACACTTTCGCTCGAAAACATTGTCCCGTCGGCCGTTTGACGTGGCGTGGAAAAAGAGTCGCCGGCGTCGGCGCCATTTTCGATATTGTCGTTGGCGTCGGTCGGGTGTGGCGAATTAGATCGCGCATCGTCGCGGCGATCTAAACTTCGCGTTCCACTTCTTGTCGTCGGCATTTTGTTAGACACGCGGAAAAGAAAGAATACGTTCTTTCACTGCACCACTAGAAATTGTCACTTGAAACGTTGGAGCGCCATATATGAGGGGGTGTGTCGCCTCATGAATGAAAGAATGAATGTCACGAAAACACTTTAATTAATAAAAAAAAACAAAGGTAACACGTAGGTCACAGTTAAACCCTTATTTAAATAGCAAGCAACGATTTCGGTGCGAGATAGCGTGCGCGCATATGAATCCCGAGCAACAAGCATCGGCCGCGGTGGTAAGGCAACTGGTGCGCCAGTGTTGCCAACCTGCAATTCCAAAATTATCCCAAATCACACACAAAATTATCGTATTTTTATCGCATATATTTATTCATGTAATATATGAAAATGTAGGGTTCGTTTAAGATAACCTATTATTTTGAGTATGTAAAAAGGAAGAGCAAAGTATGGTAAGTCTAAAATCTATACTAATATTATATGCGAAAGTGTGTTTGTGTGTGTTGTCCGTCTTTCATGCCGTAACGGAGCGAGGGATTGACGTGATTTTTGGCATAAAGATAGCTCATGGGCCCGAGAGTGACATAGGCTACTTTTTATCCCGGAAAAATGCACATTTCCCTAAGGGAACAGCGCGCGATAACCGAATACCACGTGAGCGGAGCCGCGGGCAAACCCTAGTATTATTATTAAAAATAAACTTTTTAAGAACTTCTACTTAAATTTGTGTGTAGGTATAAGTCTTCCACAGCAGGGCTACTATGAAACTCGAAACTTCTCAGACTACTGAGTCCTCTTGTTCTTCTTTTTTGTTGTTGATTATGTTGGTCGTAGTGTTCATGTTGATTGAATTCGTAATTTCGTAGCTTAATTCGTAGTAATCGATGGATGCTGCGTTCCCTTTTATGCTCACATTGTTCACTCTACATTAAGTTCTCAAAAATATCGTAATATTTAATAAATTATCGTATAAAATAGTAAAATTATCGTGCGATACCCTGCTATTATTTTATATCGTATAAGGCATAAAACTATCGTATATTTACGATAATTATCGCATGGTTGGCAACACTGTGGTGCGCAACTGTTCGTGCTTGGAGCTCGGAACCGTGGAGTGCGAGCGCGACGGACATATCGTCCGCGCTATTCTTCCCTGAAGCGGGCTGGCAACTGCCCGCGGGACGATCGGACATGAGGTAAGGTGCGCGTATTGTGTTGGTTTGCTATAAAACTTAATTTATTAAATTCAAATTAGTACTAAATCAAAATGAACTTCTGACATTTTGTATGTTATTAAAGTAACTACTTAGTGTCTTTTAAATCTAAACAATAATAAAATGTGATAAGTGATTGATTATTGCCATGTATTTTTATAATTTCATTACACAGTTATCATTAATAATTTTATCATATATTATAATCGAGACAGGCGTATTTATTTAACTACTCAACAATGGAAATAGAAATTATTTCCTAAAGATTAAATGATTATGAAGCTTGAAATTAATAATTCTGGGTTCAAAACCGGCCAAGTGCGAGTCGGACCCGCGCACTGAGGGTTCCGTTCAGCTCTAAAAATTCGAACAGATTAAGTCTCGTTCAGGTAGGTAGGTTATAATTTCATAAAGTATCAGCTGTGGTCTTTCAAGCAGAGTTATAGATTAATCTATGAACAGAGCATGATATGTGTGCAGTTCCCAATCTGCACTGGGTCCTCATGGGAACTACGGCCCAAACCCACCGACAACCACACACACACACACACACACACACACACACACTACCATTGACCTACTATTATTAAGTTAGTTAAATTGAGAGAAGAATAACTAAAGAAAAACGCCTGCACTTATTCTTATAGCAATTCACCGCCTGTAAAATACATAACAAATTCCAATACAGGCTCTAAGCATTCAATACACAAAATTTAATAATCAAATTTCTATCGTCCGATCGGTGCAGACGCGCCTCGCTCGATGGAATCCATTCACCAGTTCATTCGCTCAATCATTCACTCCGGTCGAGAGTGGATGCATGCTTTTATGCAAAATTATTGAATTTTGCGAATTCAAATAACGTCGCTAGCAAGCTGAGATAAAATCCATTTGCGATAACGTTTACCCAATAACGGCAATAAGTAGTGAAATATGAGAGTAAATTTTATTTAAGAGTAGGTTAAGTGTACAGAGTTCGTATGGAAAGGTAACTGCATATAATATGAACGGCGTTTTACCCGAGTGCGTCTAAGACTAAAAATCCTTTTACCTTCCGGTGAGGGTGATAACATATATGTATGTCCGTTCCTAAGTCTTCTCGTCACAACTCAACGGGACAATTGAACCTGAAGTTATAGTATGTACTAGTAGCTTTTGCCCGCGGCTCCACCCGCGCGGTATTCGGTTATCGCGCGCTGTTCCCTCGGCAACTGTGCATTTTTCCGGGATAAAAAGTAGCCTATGTCACTCTCGGGCCCATAAACTATCTCTATGCCAAAAATCACGTCGATCCGTCGCTCCGTTACGGACAACACACAAACATACAAACACCACTTTTGCATTTATAATATTAGTATGAATGGATGGAATGCAAATACATCAGTGTAATAGTAAGACAGACAGACAGACAGACATGGCGAAACTAGAAGGGTTCCGTTTTTGCCATTTTAGCTCCGGAACCCTAAAAATGCATCAAAACTGAGTATTAAGTAATGAACTTTTACGTAGATTTATATGGCGCGTGGTATACGCAGACGTAGTAACGGGAAACAGCTAGTTTATTTATACACAGTAGAATCATTTCATCATCCAAGGCTTAACCAAAGACGTCCGCCGAATATTGCAGAAAACGAAATTTTCTTCTTTAATAATGGACGAAGTTAATCCAAGCCAGGAAATTAGGCGCGATTGATACAGGAAATAGCGTTTCGAGGCTTTACAAAATGCTTAAGCGTCTCGTTGAAAAAACAATGGATGGTTTTAAAATGAAAATAAAATGCTAAATACATTACTATACCTACTTTATTTCGCTTTCTTGTCACCAAAATTTCATGTCATGACTAAACCATGTTACTTTTCTAAATTATAAACTCACCAGACTGTTGTCTATGACATTTTTTTTTTATTTGACTAGATGGCAAACGAACAAGTGGGTCTCCTGATGGTAAGATATCACCACCACCCATAAACATCTGCAACACCAGGGGTATTGCAGATGCGTTGCCAACCTAGAGGCCTAAGATGGGATACCTCAAGTGCCAGATTATGCTTAACCGTTTGACAATGGGGTCAATCAGACTATACTTCGTTTTTTTAGCGTTAGAAAAAGGGTAAACAATCTTGACGAGTCTTTTTATTGAAAAACGTTTAAAAAAACAGTAACTACTAACTAATGATACCAAAATTAATACCAAAAAACTACCAAAAAAAAAACTAAAAGCATGTAAATGATCATGTTCTTGCTAATTGTTACACGAAAAAAAAAGGAATTCTTCGACCAAGAATATTCATAGTTTCAGGAATATTGTTTAAATCGAAGTAATTATTTCCTTTAAGTAAGATTTAACCCAACACAATATTTGTCTTCATCCAATCCATTCATATCGCGTCCAGGCTGTATACGAAATATTATTGTCTTGACCAAGGGTATTTGTTTTAATCTAAGATATCCTTTTTTTCTGTGTACATATTCGCTGAGTGTGACTTATTTTTCAAAAGCGTTTTTCAATAAAAAGACACGTCATGATCGCGTAATTTCTTTCTAATGCTAAAAAAGCGAAGCATATTCTAAAAAAAACTTTTACAAAAAAGACTATTAAAACTTATCAATGTGTTACATATCTAGCATAGCACATTTATTTCCGCTCTCATTCGATTCCATATATTGGCAAATTGCCGATCAGATACACGTTTTATTACAGAACTTGGATCTTTACAGCGTTGCAATGAGTTCTATGTGTCCGATAAGATCTCAGCAGACGTGGCTGACCTGGTTTCAGTTCAACTGGTAAAGAACAGTTCTAATAGGCTGAAGAACTAGGGAATATTTAGTGGTAGGACCTTGTGCAAGGTCCGCCCGAATTGCTACCACTATCTTGCTCGCTAATCCGCTCAATTGCACTGTTGTGTTTCGGCGTGGAGAGTAAGGCAGCCGATGAAATTACTGGCACTTGAGGTATCCCATCTTAGGCCTTTAGGTTTTCAACGCATCAGAAATACCCCTGGTGTTGCTGATGTTTATGGGAAATAGCGATCTCTTACCATCAGGAGACCCAGATGCTCGTTTGCCATTCAGTCGAATAAAAAAATATAATAATATTGCAGGAGTACAGACACGAATTTCTCCTACGCACACATATCTCAGGTTGCCCTTTACTACTTAATTAGCAGCACTAGCGACATCTATGTTTCGCTTTCATCGAGAGACTAAACACTCTCTTGGAACCAATCGCTCACCCAGACAAGAGATGTCGCTACTAAAGCAATCAAATTATGAATTATTGATTATGAATTAATCTACGCGGCAGTTTCATATAAACATTTTTAAGATCGGTGTAAAAACATATTTAAACCTACTATCTCCTTAAAACTGCCCCTCCATTATTTACAATCTGTCACCGCGTTTATTACAAGCACTTAATCGTGTACATCGCTCGACGCCGAGACATATTGGCCAGCAAATATTGTTTATTAGGGGCCGCTGGGCTAGGGCAGAGTAATAAGTACTACGGAGGCATCTTGTGCACTGTCTACTATACTATCGACCATAAGTCTTTTACTTTCGACACAAATCTTTCTAGTGCTGCTGTGTTCCTGCATTCCGATTTCTGGCCGCTTTAGCCTGGGACCTAACTTTTTTAACAAACTTTTTTACTTACGCTCTAGACATGGTTCAACAGCTTTTTTTTTTTCATATTATTTGAAAATTCTTATTGTTCAATTTGTACTTTATGAAGTACATTCGGCCGTTATTTTTAGTTTTAATAGTCCTTTTTTAAGTACGCGAGGGCCTGGTAAAGAAAGCAAGGATGAAATTACGTAAATTTTTAACCTTTTTTTCGTTAGTATTATTTGTACTGCTGTAATTTTCATTAGTTTATAAATGGTTTATAATAAACTAGCTTTTGTCTGCAGCTCCGCCCGCGTGGTATTCGGTTATCGCGCGCTGTTCCCTCGGGAACTGTGAATTTTTCCGGGATAAAGTAGCCTATGTCACTCTCGGGCCCATATACTATTTCTATGCCAAAAATCACGTCGATCCGTCGCTCCGTTACGGCGTGAAAGACGGACAAACACACAAACACACGAACACACAAACATACAAACACACACACACTTTGGCATTTATAATGTTAGTATAGTATGGATAGCAAAACGCTAAGAATATAGAGAGACTTTACGAGGTTACGTTGCTTGCACTTTGTGATCTCCAGTTATCTTATTGCTGTAAAGGTCTCAGCTATTTTCGGAGCTAAGATACCTAAGTGTGGTTACATTATGTGACGCTAAGTAATGGACGTCCGGTAGCGAAAAGTTTCCCGCTGACGGCCGCTTTTCCGCTGCCTTTGTTTTCGGGCTCTGAAAAACTGTAGTTTTTCAGAGCTCGAACGTAAACGGAAAAATTATGGGAAAACTATTTTTATTTCAAACGGCTCCGCTAATTTACGTTCTAAAAATAGCTTATTCCTTTTTATGTTTTCATGGTAATTTAGTAAGGTTCTATAATTTGAATTAAATTTTATAAGAGACCTTTGCTGTCTAATACACTTGGAAACACAATCGTTTTCATCATTTCTTTCTGTCGCACAGTATAATGACGAAGGTAGAAAGAGACGAGGAACGTCAGTGTGTTAGATAACACGGCCTCGGTTCATTTGAACGAAGCCGTGGGTTAAACCTTACGCTTAGACGATTAAACATTTCAAAATCAAATTAAAAATACAAACTGAAATATAGATGCACAGAAAAACCAGAAAAATAAGACCAACACTGGGAATCGAACCCAGGTCCTCGGCATTCCGTGCCGCGTGCTATACCGCTACACCACTGCTGGTCAACGGCTCAGACACGAATTTTTCTATGCATCACATATTATTATCTCAGCTTTCTTATATCGCCACTAAAGCAGTGACCAAAAGATTCCAAATAAGTAACCAATCTTAATTTCAAAATCAAGTTTACCCATTTTAAATAGGACTTCCGCAAAGTCACACCTGTAATGTTATAGCACAGAATATATAATAGTACTGACACATAATATATAATAGCACAGAATATCCCTACTAATATTATAAATGCGAAAGTAACTCTGTCTGTCTGTCTTTCTGTCTGTCTGTCTGTCTGTCTGTTACGCTTTCACGTCGAAACCACTGAACCGATTTTGATGAAATTTGGTATATAGGTAGTTTGAACCCTGAGGATCAACATAGGATACTTTTTATTCCGTTAGAGGGCGCCACCGGGCGATAACCTAGATCCGCGCGGACGAAGTCGCGGGCAAAAGCTAGTATAATATAATTGGTTATAGTCTCCTGAATAATATTTTTGTAAGGGATGTAGTATGATCTACTTATAAGACCTAGACGTAAGGTAGGTCACCAGCTTTGAATATCATTTCAACATTCTTAAAATTCTTTATTCAATGAACAACTTGTGCTTTATAAAGTACATTCGGCTGTAATTCTGTCAATTTGTTCTTTATAAAGTACGCGAGCTCTCACGGGGACAGAGAATCTTTCTGAACATAAAATCCCTACAAACTTAACAATCTTACCGATAACCATCTAGTTATCATCGTCCAAGAAAACTTGTTCAGTTACCCGGGATAGGAGGATCCCGGAACTTTCAAATCCCCGGGCAAGTTCTTTAGTTGGTTACGCTATAATGGTACATAATAGGTTAACGCGCATGGCAACATTGGCACAGATAAAATCGTTTCGTAATGTTGGTAGAACTTTATTTAGTTGAAATTTGCTTGAAACAGGATGAAAATTGGTAATTTGTATTTTGTAGACACTAAAATGTTATTTAGTTACTAATTAATCTATTCTGGATTATGTGAAAATATGTATTACTTGGCTTTTATAAAAAATACCTAACATCGAACTTAACGTCTGTCTGTCATAGAGAGACGTATGCTTTGAAAATTCTCTCAAAATTACCTTAACAGTCGGAAAAAAAATCTTTTAAAACGAATGAATAACCTCAAACATTATACTAATATGGATATTCCCCCGGATTCCACGAATTATATTGTTGAATAACTTTCTGATTATATTATATCCAATAAATTTCAGTAATATTTTGACGTGTCATCATCATCATCATCAGCCTATGTTCGTCCACTGCTGGACATAGGCCTCTCCCATGGCACGCCACTGAGCACGATCCTCGGCCACTCTCATCCAGCTCTTGCCAGCCACCCTGCGAAGATCATCGCACCACCGAGTCTGAGGGCGTCCTACGCTACGTTTGCCGATCCGTGGTCTCCACTCAAGAACTCGTCTACCCCAACGGTTATCGGTTCTTCGGGTTATATGACCGGCCCATTGCCACTTCAGCGTGCACTAATGCGGTGGGCTATATCGATAACTTTGGTTCTCTGTCGGATCACTTCGTTACGAATTCAATCTTTCAGGGAAACTCCGAGCATAGCCCTTAGAATATACCTAGCTAGAATATCCTTGCAAAGTTGCTAAGCTTCTCGGGCGGTCTTGTCGATGTGTCGACCCAATCTCAAACACGTAGTCAGAACAAGTTCAAGAGCACCCTATTCGTGGCACTATCGCAATAAAACATGTCCCCGTGCGTTTATCAGCAGCATAATGTGGCTGCACCGCCCTCGACCCTTCTCACCCGCAGGCCTCTGAGGACAGACTACAACGGTCGGTACATTAAGGAACGGTATTGTTGGGGCAAAAAATACCGATTTTATTATGCAAAAATGACTTTCTGCCAAGTTTCTTGCGGCGCATTATTCTTGGCAATGATGGTCTTTCCGAAAGCGCTGGTAGTTTAAAAAATGACGTGTAAAAGTGACTGTAGGTGATTGACGTCGTTATAGAAGAGACGTTGCAGAGAAATCACGATCAATAGATCGAGTGTGTCAGTTTCGTTTATGTTCTCAGAAGAACAGTTTGTTTGTTTTCTTCGTGCAAGTTCGCCGCAGTATATCTCCATCTTCAATCCTCGAGGCTTGAAGATCTATTGATCGTGGTTTCTCTGCAACGTCTCTTCTATAACGACGTCAATCACCTACATGACCATCGCGGCCTATTTAATTACTGAATAAATGATTTTGATTTTCGATATCGAAAATACAAACTACTTAGTGTGGGACCAACGGCAATGCAATTTGTAAAAGGATACTTTTTCAATAAAGTATTTTATTTTTATTTTATTTATTTATTTAAATATAGATGCACAGAAAAACCAGGAAAATAAGATCAGCGTCGGGAATCGAATCCAGGTCCTAGGTATTCCGTACCGTGCTATACCGCTACACCACCGCTGGACAGTGGTACAGATACGAATTTTTCCCATGCACCACATATCTCAGCTAAGCGGTCGTGCACCGGTTTAGATTTTAGACGGAGGGGGGGACGCTCGATATTAATCGTTTTAGCAATCCCCCAATGGTTTTGAAAGACTTATCCAACGATACCCCACACTACAAGGTCGAATGAGAAAAAAAAGCACCCCCACTTTAAGTCTATGGGTGGTACTTACTCACTTACTCTAAAAAAAAATTGTTTCTTAATTTTTATTGTACCATTTTGTCGGCATAGTTTACATATATATCCGTACAAAATTACAGCTTTCTAGCATTGATAGTCCTCGTGCAAAGCCGCGGACGGACAGACAGACATGGCGAAACTGGGTTCCGTTTTTTCCATTTTGGCTACGGAACCCTAAAAACTATAGATGCTTGTGACAAGTGGACTATCAGTTGTAAACCAGACCCCCGGGGCCGCGGCAAACATCTTGGGGCAATTCCGGCGTAAATAGGGTCCCGGGTATTTGGTTTGAAACGAAAATGCCCCAACTTGCTGTCGGGAAAAATTGAACCCGAGAGGGGCACGTGCGTTATTCAACGTTTTTGATGACGAGTTTATTTCGTCTGAACTTTAACCGTTGCCAAAAGGATGGCAGTAGAATTTTGTTGCGTATTTGTCTGTTTGTGTGTATTTTGTAGCTTTTTGGTGGCTGTGGTGGCCCAGAGGTGGGTTCAAACCCCGGCTCGCACCTCTGAGTTTTTCGTAATTCATGTTACTGAAAAAAATGTCCCTAAAACATGTACGTGCTTATTAAGATTTAAATATCGTAAAAGCGTCAGTAAGGCTCAAAAATTATGTTAAACAAACGTTCTTCTAGTAAAATAAAAATAATTTCTGCGAAGTCTGAAAACAGATTTTATTGGTTTACGGGCCAATCAACTTTTTTACCGACACTAATCTGTCCGCGACGTTTTTCAAACGGTCGTAGATTTTTGTAAGTAAACATGTTTTTTCTGTAATTTAATAGATGGTGTACATGAATACATGCCATCCTACGTAAGTTCAACCTGATAAACCGTGAAATATCTTGTTGGAAGTACGATTTTTTGGTAGCGCCAGAGACAATTTTGGTAACGCAGTAGACGCCCAAAGTGTCGGTAAAAAAGTTAATTGGCCCTTACCTCATTGCGTAGTCAACCAACCAGTCTAGTTTTGTTTTCTTTTGTAACATGGCAAACCTCCGCGGTGCGCAACTGGCCGCTTACAGAAAAAATAAAGTGTACATTCTAAATTATTGATACGCTTTTGTTTTTTCCGGTCATTGGCTCTACTATTTGACAAGGCGTAAGCCGAAATTTGGTTTTCTTTAAAAGAAAATATAAATTATTTACTCGGTGATAGCTATTTCACTGACTACTACTTGTAACATAAGGGCTGCCACTATTGCAGGTAGGTATTCTAAATATTATTATCTCTACTTCTAACATTTATTTCTTGTCTACATTTTGTAAAACCTAATCGAAGTCTCGTTTAGTTTTCTTTCGCTGGTCCGACACTAAAACGAGGCTTGGATGGGTGCTCCAAGCAAGCAGTAAAGCAGGGCGTTTGATTCCAGCCCTTCCTTGTTCCTGCTGAATACAAATCCTCATCTCCACTTCCACTCCGCTCCGCTGCCTCGGAGTAGATCGCTGGCGCGACTGAACGCTCCGAGGCGACCTTAACACCCTGCCCTGTTTCCCTACCTGTCCTACAAGTCTCAGGCCAGTGTTTTTTAAATTTAGACAAGAAGAGCATTACTGACTGAAGTAATTGTATATATTTTCCTTTTATATTATATTTTTATTTTGCAACTACACGCCTGTTATTTCTCCGAACGGCTAGCCGGTTACAATTTTGAACCTACATCCAAATATTTCACTCACTCACGAAACTATATAACAAACCGTTATATAATTTAATTACCTTCTTACCCAGTTACGCAGAAACACTTTGAACATATCAAACGCACACCTTAAATCAGATTCACCCCAGTCAAACTAATTAAAACAATTTATTGCTCGCCAAAAGGGCTAACTCCATTTGGGTCAATACCAGGGTTTACCCGCCCGATACCCGGGTATGTTTGACGACAAGTAATTTGGGTAAGTGTTGGCGGTCGGGAGAGCGTGGGGGGGGAAGGTGGGGATGGTTGCCTACGAGATTATTTTTAAGTATGCTCATGATTTTTTTATAGGAGCCTTTTTTGGGGTCAAGGTGGATTTAGCGTGCTAGAGTATGTTGAGTGTCTATATTGATATGACAGCGTTTACCATTTGCCGCGTCGCGACCCGGTAGCGGACCATCAAAATAAAATACTGGGTCGGTAAAATACCAGACTTTAGGATAAAACTTTCGTCATTTTCCGCGAACTTTTTATTTTTTTTATTCGACTGGATGGCAAACGAGCAAGTGGGTCTCCTGATGGTAAGAGATCACCACCCTCCCATGGACACCTGCAACACCGGGGGATTGCAGATACGTTGCCAACCTAGAAGCCTAAGATGGGATACCTCAAGTGCCAGATTTTACCGTCTGTCTTACTCTCCACGCCGAAACACAACAGTTCAAGCACTGCTGCTTCACGGCAGGATTAGCGGGCAAGATGGTGGTAGCAATCCGGGGGGACCTTGCACAAGGTCCTACCACCTGCAAAAATGCTGCCGAGACCAGCTCGGCAGTATTCAATGAGCATTCTCCACTCCACCTTCCAAAGATGGTTACAGAAACTTATGTTAGTGTTGACTGCTTAATGTATCTTAATCTGCATACTCATCCTCACGCCTGCCCCGCCCCTCGGGCCCGCACCTGCAGCGTCCGCGTATTACGCATCGGCAATCAACGCGTATAGGCGTCGCTGTTAGCGGTGATTCATTTGCTTTTAATGGCCGCACTTATACTGGGATCGTAATGGGTTACGAGAACTGTCGCGGATGTACCGGCCTGGGAATTGGAATCGCTCTGAAGGTTGCGGATAAATTTAAAGGGTAAATAAGTTAAATGATATTGTAACGGATAAATCACGTCTTAAATCGAGTTTGGCTCGACATGTTTCGTGCTCCATAGAAGGATTTCGAAATAGTCCGAAACAATATCACGTTACAATATCATTTAATATGAGTGAGTCTTGCACGGTAGTTTCATGATCAAAATCAGTTAATAAGTTTGTGTTTAACAACCTGCCAAGATACCTAGGTACCTAGTATTATAGGTGTACCGACAAGGATTTCAGAGAAATCTCATCGTTCCATTCTCCATACAAACGTAGTCCTGTTCTCATTTGAAAACTAGGCAACAGAAGTAGATGACATTTTGTAATTATGGACTACACGTAATTATCTATGCCTCTGGTTTTTCAGATTTTCATACAAATGTGTAATATCAGAATTACAGGAGCTCAAAAGTCGACAAAAAAAGATGTCAACTTTGCACGAGAATTTCAGAGAATTTTTACTTTTCCCCAACTTTTCGACTGGGTACAATAAAAAAGGGATTTAAGAACGCAAACATAACCTAAACAAAAACATAGTGTAGTTGATTGATTTTCTCGATTCTGAGCAAACTACTTTCTGGTTTTCATTTAACACCTTGTATAGGCTGGGATGATTGTGGTGATGATGATGGTATTCACTTGCAAATTTCATCGTTGATACCATTTTAAACAAACTTTAAAACAATTTGCCGTGACGTGAGAGCTTATTTTACTTTATAATTGCACATTATGAAATTCCCTTTCAACTCTCGCGAAGTTTTCCAATAAATTCAATTTATAACGTTTTATGCTTGACATTATTACGATAATAAGACGAAAGGTCCTTTAGTACGTCAAGTATTAGTATCAAGGTTTCAAATACCTTTCTTCTAATTAATTCTGTCGTGTGAAAGTTTATTAATGTATTTGACGATGATGAGTATCAAAAAGTTGTCCCGTCAGAAAATTGAATAAGAAATTGGTGTTGCAGGTGTCCATGGGCGACGGTAATCGCTCACCATCATGCTATCCGTCTGCTCGTTTGCCCCCTATACCATAAAAAAAATCTATTTGTCAAGAAATTACTAACACTAAGGACGAGTTCATAAAACATACACCTACCTAAACTGCATCTGAATAAAATCATAATTTTGTCTACACCGAAACTTTCTATTGGATCCAATAATAAAAAATATTCATCTGACTTTTTAACACGTTTACCACAAGGTTTTGTATACATATATTTAAACACAATATTACTTATTTTTGTCATATCACTCTCAGGCCCATAAACTATCTCTATGCCAGCCAAACACATCGATCTGTTGCACAACAAACGTACAAACAAACACACATTTTCACATTTATAACATTAATATGGATTACTTAGTAGGATTTTTCCGTCGCTTATTTCCTATAGGAAAATAAATATAGTTACACCGTCGTAAGTCACGTCCAAGGTATTAGAAACTTTTCTAATTTTCTCAACCAATTCAATTCCAGTGCAGCATCATTAATTAATAACTACTACCGTTTTCTCCATTACCGGTACCGTAGCTTGTAAGTTAGCAGTTTAAAGTAATATTCGTTTTATTAACTCAACTCGGTACGAGCTTCGAGTGCGCGAGATGAAATATCGAACTGAAAGTTTTTAATAACAGTTTGTTACTTTATATCTTAAAGTAGCTTTTGCCCGCGGCTTCGCCCTTGTGGGATTCGGTTATCGCACGCTGTTCCCTCGGAAACTCTGCACTTTTTGGGATAAATAGTAGCCTGTGTCACTCTCTGGCGCATAAACTATCTCTATGTCAAAAATCACGTCGATCTGTCGCTCCGTTTCGACGTGCAAGACGAACAAACATACAAACACACACACACTTTCGCATTTATAATATTAAAGCATTTATGATATCTAAAGGAAGAACAGCTGGAACGGCAGATTGCTGATTTGGGACCATTTCATGACATACATAGCTATTTTGTTTTATATTTGTATTTTGTTTTTGTTTTTTATTTAGTTATTTTGTTTTTGTCACGAATAAATGTTTTCTTTCTTTCTTTTTTTCTTTAAAGTTTGTTCCTCTTGAATTTGTGAGGCCCTGGGCTAATGCTGCTTAGGGGCCCTACATAATTAATCAAACCTCATGATCGGATTCTATTATTGACAATATCGTCTACTGTTTTCAGTTCAGGTTGGGGGCCCTCTGTATCCACGGGGCCCTGGGCTGCAACCCAAAAAGCCTTTAAGTAGATCCGCCCTTGCTTTCGGATCGTAATTCCCACGCTGCATCTGGCTCGATGCGGATTCCTTCACCGTGAAGTTCGTGGTGAATTGCTAACGTACTTAATTTTTTTGTCAAAATTCATGGATTTAAGATACTCTGCTATTGCAATGGATGGTAATGTCAAATTTCAAAACCATCAGGGACGCCAACATTATCGAAATGTTCTTTATATTCCTCTTTTGACCTCATGCTGTACTTTTAGATACGAAACGTTAAAAAGTATTATCCTCCACAAAACCCGGTTGGCAACTTTTCTAAAATGTTTCCACGAGACAAACATGTTTATAAATTAGCCCCCCCTAATGTGCGCTTCCCCCCACCCCACACGGTTTCACTTACACGCTGCGATGAAATTAAGCCGTAAAACGTTGATGGTTTATAATATTTTGTTTACTCAATCTGAGTCGTGTGGGGCATAAAAATAAGTGAATTTTGTGGCGCAAAGCGAACGTCTGAGGTTCGAGGTTTATGGACGATTTGGCGAAAAAATTGATGTTAACTTGGATTTTATGGAAATGTGTAATTTGTTTCATTATTTGCTTCTGCTTCAAACGTTTATACAAATAAACACTGTATAACCTAACCAACAAAAAGTTGGAAACCCCCGACTTTGTCACTTCAAAGTTGAATATCTCAAAAACGGCTGATAAAAAATATTTAAGAACCATTGCTAGAAAACCTGCCTTCAATTAAAAAAACGCATTCAGATCTGTCCACCCGTTTAAGAGCTACGGTGCCACAGGCAGGCTGTCAGATACACACACAGACATACAGACACAGCGATGCCACGGATAAACACTAGGTAGTATAAAAATATCTGTTGCGAAAATAAAAACTGAAACGTAGATGCACAGAAAAACCAGAAAAGGAGACCAGAGCGCTGGGAATCGAACCCAGGTCCTCCACAGTCCGTGCTGCGTGCTATAGGTACCGCTACACAACCACTGGATAGGAGCACAAGAGAGGAGGAGGGAGAAATTGAATGGTGAGGACATGGGTTCGATTCCTGGCGCTGGTGTTCTTTTCTGGTTTTTTGTGCATCTATGTTTGAGTTTGTATTTTCGATATGGATTTTACGGATGACCGTAAAAGTAACAAAACTGGGAGTTGAAATAAAAAATACAAAAAGACTGCAAAAACCAATCTTAACAACTGTAGCATCCAAAGCTTATGCCTAACCGTAGTACTATCGTCCGCCGGGATCGTGTCCGGCTGACCGTACCGGCGCACGAGTTCAATATCGGACGTGCTGCCCGGTGCTCGCATACATAACATGTCCAGACTTATTGAAAGTCATGGCCGTGAACATGTCATTAGATGTTGAAAAGAATATACTTGAGTCGATTTGTGGCATTCGAACATGGCCGATGTAGACAATATCTAATTTTGATATTTCTGTTTCTTTGGCTAGTTGAAGTATAATTTTGATAGTGTTTTATGCGACGATTAACCTTAACAGTGAACAGTGATCACAAAATTGTATACTGCTCTCGTGTCTGACATTTTTTAATGCGCAATTTGTCTCCACGTGGTTACTGGAATTTTATTATCAAGTTGCAAAAACTACTATCACCGTACAACGTTGCCTCTCGAAAGAGAATACATAGACACTGGCGAAATTGTCTTATTAATTAGGACAGAAGCCATATTTTAAAAACATCGATAAGTCAATGTTAAAAAAAGAATTAAGAAGAATTAAGATAATGCATTGTCATAGATTCCTAATTCCCTTGAACTTATTGTGTTTCTATTGCACACTGGGCCGCACGATAGAGCAAGTGTAACAACGAAACGATAACTGGATATAAAACTGCCATAAAATTTACAAGCACTAAATCCGAAGCGATTGTAGGCTATCAAAATGACATATTGTCGATACAATGAATAAAACCTCCTGCCATTTGGAGGTCATTGTGACGATTTGTAAGCTTAACAGCTCACAATATGACATTTTAAAAACTCTTCAACTTACAATTATCTCCTTTCCTGTTTCCATCGGACCCTTCTTATTCAATGACAACCGGATGGCCAAGTGGTTAGAGAGCCTGACTACGAAGCTTGAGGTTCGGGTTCGATTCCCGACGGTTTTTTAATGCGAAATCTTACAAAATCCTGTGGGAGGTGTCAACGCTTCGTCTTTCGGTCTTCTAACCGACAAAGAAAAGTTGAAAATCTCAAATATAAAGTAATATCTCAAAATCAACAGATTTCTATCAAACATAGCAAAGAACGGTTAAAGCCGCGGGTTCACGGTGGATGCAGGCCGCTGCCAACCGAAGCAACTGGAGGTCTATGGGGGAGGCCTATGTCCAGCAGTGGACGTCCTACGGCTGAGATGATGATGATAGCAAAGAACCGCAAGGAAATCCGCTTTTGCGTAGAAAAACCACATCGAAATCGGTCCATTCGCTTGGGAGCTACGATGTCACAGACAGACATACATTAGCGTCAAAATTCTAACCCCTCTCTAGCGTCAGGGGTTAAAAATGTACACTTACAAACAACAGACGTGTTCATTTATTATTTGCTCGTCATTGTCAAATCGCGCTCGTAATTGGAACCTTGTCACAGCTGTCATTACCGTTCTTCAGCGTCGAACCTGACTCCCGTCGAGAGCCCTGTCTAGCCTTGAGAGTCGTGCTCCCTACACGTTATGTAAAGCTAGAAACAGCAGGTCAGATGCATTACTACGAAACTCGCAAATCGGAGTTCGTATCGCACCGTCCCTTTCACTCGCGTATTAAATGACATAAGCGTCTTTTCCAACTCTTTCTTTTCCAACTTTTTGTTGGTTAGGTTATAAAACATAGTGAAGGAACACAATGTATACACCGGCGATGAATTCCAATGGCGTGTGTGAAGTTCCCAATCTGCACTGGACCCCCGTGGTAACAAAAGCCCAAGCCGTCTATATAATTTACATAAGATTTTACATGAAATGTTTTAGTTGGATTATTGTACCTACCTTCGCAGAATAGCATAAAGTTGACAATTTTTTTTTTGTGTTTTTTAATTTTTTTTATTAGACTGGATGTCAAACGAGCAAGTGGGCCTCCCGATGGCAAGATATCACCACCGCTCATAAACATCCACAACACCAGCAGTATTGCAGATGCGTTGCCAACCTAGAGGCTCAAGATGCAACACCCCAAATGCCAGTAATTTCACCGGCTGTCTTACTCTCCACGCCGAAACACAACAGTGCAAGCACTGCTGCTTCACGGCAGGATTAGCGAGCAAGATGGCCTTGCACAAAGTCCTACCACAGGCAAAAAGTATATTATTATAAAGTACCTCAAAAAAAAGTTCATGTATATTACCTCAAAAATAATACAATCGCCGTCTACTGTCCTCCCCTTGCTACAAGTTGTTATGACAGCGATGGATGGCAGGCATTACGCCTCCCCCCCCTTACGCAGTGATAAGTGATCATAGCCGCGAATTCATCGCCTCTATCTACACACCTGACGTTTTCAAATGGACTGCCGCGGCAGCAGTGTTAATAGATTTTTGTTGAGGAAAAGGAAACGGGCCGTTGTGGGTAAGTGACGTGTTATCGCTGTGTGAAAAAATGCTTTTTAACCTCCGACGCAAAAAGAGGGGCGTTATAAGTTTCATCGCTATGTGTGTGTCTGTCTGTGGCACCGTAGCTCCTAAACGGGAAGACTGATTTCAATGCGGTTTTAGGGTTCCGGAGCCAAAATGGCAAAAACGGAACCCTGAAGCCATGTCTGTCTGTCCGTCCGCGGCTTTGCTCAGGGACTATCAATGCCAGAAAGCTGTATTTTTGCACGAATGTATATGTGAACTATGCCGACAAAATGGTACAATAGAAAATTAAAAAATAGTAGATTGTACAACAAGAGCATAAAACGAGCTATTTTACCCGAGACCTTCATATAGCTACCCGAGCCGGTACGGCGAGGGTGGATAGACGTATCGAGAGGGGAAAATGGGTTTAATGCTTGAGTTTTACGCTCTGCTTTTCACTTCGATTGCGAGGAAATGAAATAGCAACAGCGGAAACAAATGATTCACTTTCTATGTACCTTTTATTTTTTAGGCATTATTATAATAATTCAATTTTTTAATTTTACTAATTTATTAGTTTTATATCAATTAAAAATTATTTAAAAAATATATAGAAACTTTTTTATTTGTGGCTGTTGACACCTGATTACCTTGGTCTTAAGTTGGTCTTAGACGAAGATTTTATTTTATGCACTAGAGCATAAAAAGTAATTTTATGTCGCTTAGATACAGCATAAACACGGACTTTACGAGCATGAGAAGTGGAAAAAACTTTTTAGAGTAAATGTTATCTTACAGCTCTGTTAATAACATCAATTAAATAAAAAGACGGCCGTCCTCAGACCTAATTAAATACTAACTGACGGGTAATTTAAATGAAGAATAAAATTGTCAAGACTTTTTTTGACGACTTTTATTCCTTTCAAATAGACGCTTGTAGCCTTTTGACCTCAAAACTTTATAATCGCATAAGCCTTTCGGAAGAATGGCGAACTTCCCAACGATCTAAACAGTAAACAGGAAAAGAATTACAGCCATCCGCTATTAACTTACGTAAAAGTGAAAAATTCAATTAAAAATCAAAAGGCATTATCGCGAGTCTTACCACCACTAACTCCATCTTAACTTTTCTCTTTTTCAGGGAGCGGCCCGAAAAGGATTCTAATATCAAGTTTTCGTTGAATATTTGTCTGTCTGTCACAGAGAGACGTGTGTTTTGATAATTCTCTCAAAATTACCTTAACAGTCGGAAAAAAAACTATCAAAACGAATATGAATAACCTCAAACATTATACTAATATGGATATTCCCCCGGATTCCACGAATTATATTGTTGAATAACTTTCTGATTATATTATATCCAATAAATCCATACTAATATTATAAATGCGAAAGTGTGTTTATGTGTTTGTATGTTTGTGTGTTTGTGTGTTTGTATGTTTGTATGTTTGTCCCTCTTTCACGCCGTAACGGAGCAATGGATCGACGTGATTTTTGGCATAGAGATAGTTTATGGGCCCGAGAGTGCCATAGGCTACTTTTTATCCCGGAAAAATGCACATTTCCCGGGGGAACAACGCGCGATAACCGAATACCACGCGGGCGGAGCCGCGGGCAAAAGCTAGTTTCAGTAATATTTTGACGTGTAAAATAAACTTATTATATGCGCATTCACTATGTGTATTCTCTACAATTTTAAAAGTTAGGTTTAATTACTGTGTTTCAAACTGACCTACCAAATAGTCTTTGGGTATAAATAAGCATAAATAAAAGATCAGTGTTTATCATTGATAATATGTAGAGAAACTTTTTATTAAGGCAGAATCAGATCACACTTCATGAAATTTCGAACATAAAAATATAAATAAAACACAAATATAATATTAATATATAACATCTAATGAAATATTATTTAAGTATGAAGAATTAACATAAAACATAGGTGACATAACACATTATAATCCATACTAATATTATAAATGCGAAAGTGTGTTTATGTGTTTGTATGTTTGTGTGTTTGTGTGTTTGTGTGTTTGTATGTTTGTATGTTTGTCCCTCTTTCACGCCGTAACGGAGCAATGGATCGACGTGATTTTTGGCATAGAGATAGTTTATGGGCCCGAGAGTGCCATAGGCTACTTTTTATCCCGGAAAAATGCACATTTCCCGGGGGAACAACGCGCGATAACCGAATACCACGCGGGCGGAGCCGCGGGCAAAAGCTAGTTTCAGTAATATTTTGACGTGTAAAATAAACTTATTATATGCGCATTCACTATGTGTATTCTCTACAATTTTAAAAGTTAGGTTTAATTACTGTGTTTCAAACTGACCTACCAAATAGTCTTTGGGTATAAATAAGCATAAATAAAAGATCAGTGTTTATCATTGATAATATGTAGAGAAACTTTTTATTAAGGCAGAATCAGATCACACTTCATGAAATTTCGAACATAAAAATATAAATAAAACACAAATATAATATTAATATATAACATCTAATGAAATATTATTTAAGTATGAAGAATTAACATAAAACATAGGTGACATAACACATTATAATAAATATTATATTTTACAAAAATATTACAAAACATTTTTTTTATTAGTTTGTAAAAATTGAATAGCATACAATTATTTCCTCTATACTTTCTATTTTTAATCGATTTCTTTCCACGTCTAAAATCCATTTTCAGATATTTATGCACGCTTGTTGTGAGATGTTTATTGGTGCTGATGACTGTCTACTACACTTGAAACTTTACCCAAGTCTCTCTAAAGTTCTATTCCCAATCTAAGTGGGTTAACTGGCCCCGGAGTAAAACTTCTGTCCAGTTCTGTCAGCGATGGCGTCAAAAATGTCGGCTGTCAAAAACTTTGGTCCTCTAACGATCGCCCATTTTAGTCCGGTTCGGTGGACCGTGAATTTTTATAATTAAACACCCCTTATTGGAGAACCGGCCTGGGGCACAGGCGGAAGCGGGGATTTTTTTTTATAGAGGTAGCGTTTTGATGATCGCAACCTACGACCGCGATACTTCGTCCCTCACATCTATCAGTGCTTCATTATTAATTCATACTAGCAATGGGTCGCGTGACAGGCGGGCGGTTAACTGGAAACTAAAGTACATTTGTTGTATTTTTTAAAGTATTCGCGGTCCCCCAACACCGACGACGCTTAGATAAAAAAAATATTACCAGACTAAATTAACTTAGGCTAATTTTGCGGGAAATCAACATAGGTCCCAGCGGGATAGGGATAAACGAATTGTTCGCAGATGAAGTCGCGGGCAACAGTTAGGTAGTGCATAATTATTTTTTACTTTTTAGTTGTCCTTTTTTGGCGGTTTTTTTCTGGTGTTTTTTTATTTTTGCTGGCGTTTTTTCGTCGGCGGTTTTTTGGACAAATTTCTTAACCAAAGCGTTAATCAGCTATAATTACCTAATACTGATTCGGTAGCTATCAGCTTAGAATTTCTAACCAGTAGTACATAGTAGTGATGATGATGACAATCAAGTACATTGGCAACTACGAGCTGTATCGCGAACGAATTTCCTGACCAAATAAACTAAGTACTTAATCGCTCGCCACGCCATGGTACAGTCAAGGGAAAAAATATCGACACGACCAAAGTACAAACATATGTATACACGACTTCATGCACTAAACATTAAGGCAGTGTATACATATTTTCGCAACTTTGGCCGTGAAATGAAATGAAATGAAATGGTTTATTTTGCTTTAGACATGGTAAAATGGTCTTATAAAATAGTGCTAATGTGCTATGACATGCCTAGCCAGGTACATTGGCATGCAAACATTGTCTTTTATTCTAAAAAAGATTTACTTATTAAGCTGAATCGAATTAAATATTTTACATTGTTTATGTTGAAACATAGATTAAATACAGTTTGTTTAAAAAACAAATTAAATTTTAGTGTTCATTTGACAGAAGAATCATTTTGTTTGTATTTTTTATTGTAAGTATTCTTTAACTGAATAAAATGCTTAAGCCATTCAAACAATTTAAATCTAAATTTGTTCTGGGGCAACTCAGTTATGTTGTGTCGATATCTATGCCCTTTACTGTACTAGCCGGGCCGTGAAACTCGCTACCTTTTCCCCCTTCCACCACACCAAAAATCGCTTCTTCGCTATCAATTTTAATTAATCAAAAGGACTCTTGATTTAGGATCGTGTCCGTTACCTCCCTCGGGGCGGCTCGTTAGAGACTTACATACTGTACCTTATTAATCTTAAGTAATAGGTAGCAAAAAAGATGTTACGTGACTATTGCCTTAACTTGAAATTTTGCAGGTGGTAGGATCTTGTGCAAGGTCCGCCCGGATTGCTACGACCATCTTGCTCGCTAATCCTGCCGTGAAGCAGCAGTGCTTGCACTGTTGTGTTTCGGCGCGGAGAGACAGCCGGTGAAATTACTGGCACTTGAGGTATTCCAACTTAGGCCTCTAGGTTGGCAACGCAATACCCCTGGTGTTGCAGATGTTTATGGGCGGTGGTGATCTCTAACCACCAGGAGACCCACTTGCTCGTTTGCCTTCCTGTCGTATAAAAAAAATACAAACTGAAATATAGATGCATAGAAAAACGAGAAAAATAAGACCAGCGTTGGGAATCGAACCCATGTCTTTGTTCCAGGTTCGAGGACTTGGGTTCGATTCCCAGCGCTGGTCTTATTTTTCTGGTTTTTCTGTGTATCTATGAAAAAATGAATTATTTATTCTAACACTAGCTATTGCCCGCGGCTCCGCCCGCGTGGTATTCTTTTATAGCGCGCTGTTCCTTCGGGAACTGTCCATTTTTCCAGAATAAAAAGTAGCTTCTGTCACTCTCGGAACCATAAACTATCTCTATGCCAAAAATCCGGTTGATCCGTCGCTTCGTTACGACTTGAATGACGGACAAACACACACACTTTCGCATTTATAATATTAAGTATGGATTGCTGAATTTCCAAGACTACTTTATTACCTAGGCTGTATCCATGATTACTCTACCGGGATCTTAAGCAAAACTCATCCAAAACAAACGCACCAAAACTCGCCATTTCAATTTCTCTGCAGACGAATTGCTAAAAAGTATGAACTGAAAATCTGTATACGGGCTCGTCAAAGCCCTGGCGAAGCTCCAAAACTGCTCAATGGACTGAATTGCCTAGAAAAAGCTAGATATAGTCAGAGTAATTCCATTGATTACTCATTATTTAGAACGATGGAGATTTCGATAGAATTCGAGAACGGATTTTCCCCTTGTTCCTCGGACAGAACCATCTTACATAACGGTTACGTATCTGAACATCGAATGTTAAATTAAAATACCGAATGTATTGAAATATCGAATGGGTCATAATATCTAAAAGGTATATTTCTGTTAAGACTGTATTTTTTTTTAGATTGTTTTAAATCTAACCTAACCTAAGCTAAGGGGTTCTATACGATGCCGTTTTAATCAATCCTGAAAGTTTTCTGTTTCAGAAAATAAACCGTTCGATATTATGACCCATTCGATATTTTAATATATTCGATATATTAACTTTCGATATTAATATGCGTACCCTACATAACCAGGCGTACTTAGGTAACCAAAGGCTCTGGGGCAAAAAATATACTAGAGCCTCAACTAAACTATTTAAAATAGTTTGTTCCGTATTCCGAATAGGTATTCTGAATGAGGGAGACATTTTTAATAGGTTAATTTATAGTTTGTAAGTCAGAGGACAGAGTCCGCGCCAGTGAGCTTCTACGTAGGTACGTTACGATAGTAACGTAATATTATATCATTGGTCCACGCACAGATAGGACAGATCCTATCTAGCCTTCCGGTAGCTACACCACTCAACTGTGCATAACCAAAACTAGGGGCATTTTTTTTTATTTGGCTACATATGTCTATAGATTGAGCCAGCGTCAGGTTAGTAAGTAAATAAAACCATGAACGACGAAGATAGACATTTTTACAAAGGAAATCAGTTGATATTCCTGTAAAGGGATACGGAAATAAAAAAGCCACATCAAAGCAGGAAAAAAGGGATGGTTAGTCAGCAAAGTAAGTAATAAATATGTTATTCTTCGCAAGATACTGATGAGGGGCCAAATTATTATATAACATAATGAGGGCTCATCATCATCATCATCATCATCATCAGCCTATGTTCGTCCACTGCTGGACATAGGCCTTTCCCATGGCACGCCACTGAGCACGATCCTCGGCCACTCTCATCCAGCTCTTGCCAGCCACCCTGCGAAGATCATCGCACCACCGAGTCTGAGCGCGTCCTACGCTACCTTTGCTGATCCGTGGTCTTCGTTCAAGAACTCGTCTACCCCAACGGTTATCAGTTCTTCGGGTTATATGACCGGCCCATTGCCACTTCAGCGTGCTAATGCGGTGGGCTACGTCGATAACTTTGGTTCTCTGTCGGATCACTTCGTTACGAATTCGATTTTTCAGAGAAACTCCGAGCATAGCCCTTTCCATAGCACGTTGAGCAACTTTAAATTTGTGGACCAGCCCTACCGTGAGCGTCCATGTTTCGGCACCGTATGTCATAACGGGTAAGACGCACTGATTGAAGACTTTCGTCTTCAGACTCTGTGGAATTGGCGATGTGAAGACTTGACGCAGTTTCCCGTATGCTGCCCATCCCAACTGTATTCTTCTGTTGGCCTCTTTCTCGAAGTTGTTTTTACCTAACTGCATAGTTTGCCCGAGGTAAACATACTCCTTGACCACTTCGAGAACACTGCCTTGAACTGCAATTGGTTCCGGACTTACATGTTCGTTGAACATAATAGTTGGAGAGCGGACTGCAAAATTTCGGACCTACTTGATACCGCGATGAAATGTACAATGGTTTCCCATAAAACTGATGCTAAGTCCGAATGTAATAGTCTGCCACGGCGGAACTTGCCGAAAGTACCAAAAAAATGGTCACTTCCGGTGCGAAAAAAGGGGTGTCATTTTACCCATCTGATACCGAAATAATAGTCATGGCATCAGTTAGGAATTTACTGGTAGATACAGAAAAGCGAAATATGTCATCATTTTTCTTGCCGGAAGTACTCGGCAGACGCTCTCAAAGGTGCCCATCAGGACCCCTAAATATATCCATCTGATACCAGCATGAAACCAATTCCAGACGGTAGGTATAAATCCTCATTACCGGAATATATAAGTCTGCCAGGGCTATTCCTGCCGAAACACCTTGACATACGAGATTATGTGAGCAACCTCTACTCCGCTCAATATAGATATTTCAATTTCCATAAATCCGACAAACCCCAATTTTGGTGGAGACCTTGGGTACACCATTAGGAATAAAGTGTCAAAAGTCTCCATTGATCCCATGAGTGCAAAAAGTCATTGGGGATCAAAGTTCAAAATTTGAGGTTTTTTTTTGTTTTTCGAAAACGGTAAGTTTGTTCAAAAAGTAGCCGAGACAAAAATTATAGATCTTAAAATTATCTACAAAAATGATCTTCATACTTTTTTTCTCAGAATTACCATTCCCGAGATATCCCGATTCTAAAAGTTGAAGGAGTCAAGTTCTACATGATAACACATTTATGCCACGCATACCTATAAGGTGACTGGGTAATTCGACCTATTTCTTGAAAGGGGTTATTCTAGAGCTCATTTTCAATGTTTTTTCCAGTTAACCACGGATCGAAAATCCTCATTTCCTGATGGGCACCTTTGAGAGCGTCTGCCGAGTACTTCCGGCAAGAAAAATGATGACATATTTCGCTTTTCTGTATCTACCAGTAAATTCCTAACTGATGCCATGACTATTATTTCGGTATCAGATGGGTAAAATGACACCCCTTTTTTCGCACCGGAAGTGACCATTTTTTTGGTACTTTCGGCAAGTTCCGCCGTGGCAGACTATTACATTCGGACTTAGCATCAGTTTTATGGGAAACCATTGTACATTTCATCGCGGTATCAAGTAGGTCCGAAATTTTGCAGTCCGCTCTCCATCTATAACCTTGGTTTAATCCAGGTTCATCCGAAGACTAACGCGTTGGGAAGAATCAGCTAGGCCATTCAGCACATGTTGCAAATCTTGCAGCGTTTCGGCCACGATGACGATATCATCTGCAAATCGCAAGTGTGAAAGGTACTCGCCATTTATGTTAATGCCGCGCCTCCTCCAGTCCAGCGTCTTGAACACATCCTCCAATGCATTTGTGAACAATTTGGGGGATATAACGTCCCCTTGTCTCACACCACGATGCAAAGGGATAGGTTCAGACTGCCGGTTCTGGACTTGGACGGTCATAGTGGCGGCATTGTGGTCATAGTGGCGGCATTGTAGTAATAGTGGCGGCATTGTGGTCATAGTGGCGGCATTGTAGTCATAGTGGCGGCATGTATTTTGGTCGGGTTTGCTCTAATTGCCACGCTGAGCAGGCGAGTTGGCAATCGCAGTATATTCACACCGGCATCGCTGCTGCCCGACACCGGTGAGACCGATATGTACTTGGTCGCAGAAGTCTCTTAGTCGCCTTTTACGACACCCGCGAGAAGAGTTGGGAGGGTGCTATTATTCTTAAGCCGGCACTCCACTTTTTATTTTCATCCAGCCACACTTAGTTTAACACATCATTTAATTTATTCCTGTTTATTTTGTACCCACTGACGTGCACCATCGATCGTGTGTTCAAAATACAATACATTCAACGCAGTTTTAAAACAAAGCCGAATAAACAGCAAGTCGCTCCGCTCATCGGACCGTTACTTAGTTTGAATAAATATTTTCAGTCATTTCACTCAATAACTTTTATTTAATATAATGACGGATATCCGTTGGTTTCATAGCCAGGGAGCTGGCTGGTTAAAAAAGATAATTATCATTTATCAGAACTCGATCAGCTTAAACTTGAAAATCGTAATAAATATCATGGAAGACTGACATAAATAGACCGAGACCTAGACCTAGATCTAGTCTCAAAGTAAGGAAAGTTGTGTTATACAGAACATTTATGAGTAGGTAAGTACTAGAGAAAATAAATGCAAAAGTTTTTGAGTGATGCGTGTGTTGTGTGTAAGTGTGTATATGTTTCGTTCACGCTGAAACGCCTGGACGAATTTAGAATAAATTTGGTATGAAAGAAAAAACAATATGATTCTTTGATATCCGGTTACTTCCGTGGCATCTAGATTATAGACATGAAACTTAGCGCAAGAATTTAGTTTACGATCTTAGTGAAATGCACGATATTTTTGGGAATTCTCATGGGAATTTTGTAAGAAGCCCAGGATTTTGGTTAAACTGCTGGTTTTATAATGGCGCCGACTGTCTTTCCATCCTCACCATCTTGATGATTGGCAGTCTAGTATTGTACGTTTTTTAGCGAAACTTCTTCCCTCCCACGTCGAAGATCTGCAATTAGCTTACTGCGGCAACATTCCCGGAGCGTTACAACTTAGGGATCTTTAAAAAACGAGCCTAGCAATTAGCCTAAAAGGGTCGGCAATACACCTGTGATTCCCTCGTGTTAGGGAGTCCACGGGCGACGGTGATCGCTCTCCATCCGGTGACCCGTCTCTGCTCGTTTGAGTCCTTTCATACTGGGTGACTTTAGCCTCTGAACAAATACGAATACTACTGGCTTAGCAAGATATTTAAAAGCAATAATCAGTCCAATATTTACCGAGAAAGTAACGGTTTTCAATGTATCACTTTGGAGCAGCCTGTGTATTTGGATGATCTGATTTCATAGATATTTTTTCTCATCTAATTAAGCAAACAACTATTTAAAGATATTGCTAAGTATCAGTCTTATCCATGGTTTCATTATTTGTCCAGAGGCTGAGATCAACTTGTATAAGGCGTGGACCTATTTTAATAATAATAATAATAATAATTCATTTATTTATTCAGACAACAAAGATCCATACATTATTATTAATTAACTCATAACTATGTTAGTATACATACATGTACACATGTTAGTATACATACACACATACATGTTAGTATTTTGTACCTAATTTTTAATTATAATATGCATATTTTGTATCCTTAATCCTATGTTCATACTTGGCAATAAAGAGTTTATTATTATTATTATACATTTTTTTTTTCGCTGAGCTCCCGTTCTATAGTTTCGTTGGTTAAACAGCCGAATGTCTAGTGCATCGGTAGGCTGCGCTTGCATTCCAATAAATGGGATTAACGGAAATTTAATATTCCATCGCTTTTTGAATTTCAAAACGGATTATTATAGTAGTTAATTCAATCATGATATTTGGTCGTTAACTTCCGGCTTTATTGGTGGATGTCAACTTTTGATAATATTTGGAATAATATTGTACGAGGTGAATAATTTCATGTCGCTAAGGTAAGGACCACGGACGGGAAAACGTAGTGTAGGGCGTCCTGTGCCCTTAGTGTCAGTTGTCGGTTACAAAATACGTCTCGAACGCGTTCGCGTTAAAATCTCAATTTATAGGAAACACGAATAGCGCCTCTAGCGGAATGTTTGCGATGTGACACTAAAGGCACTGAGGCACGGTAGACGGACGACCTTAAGAGGGTCGCTGGCGGCGGATGGATGCGAGGGGCTGAAGACAGTGTTGTGGCGCGCCATGGCAGAGGCTGTGGGCTGACGATGATGATGATGAAGGTAAATAAACTAGTACATTGTTCGTAAATTCTTGGAACAGGCGTAACTTTGCGGAGGTAGGTACTTATGAATGAACTAAGTATAACAATTATTTTACTCACCCACCAATGTAGCTATGTTTATCGGTTAACGCTACACTACCGTAGCGCCGGCTGTAAGTATATGTATAAGTATCAGGTTTTTGTTAGGATTCCGTAGCCAAATGGCAAAAAACAGTATGTCACAGTCACTTTTTTCCGAAACTACTTATTAAGAATTAGGTATAGTGTTGAAACTTGGTTTGGGGGGTTCCCCATGCATACTTAAAACTGAAACTCAATTTTTTTTTTCATCAAACCCATACGTGCGGGATATCTATGGATGTCTTTAAAAATGATGTTGAGGTTTCTAATATATTTTTTTTCTAAGCTGAATTGTTTTCGCGATAGGCACTTCCAAAGTGGTAAAATGTGTGTGTAACTTCTAAAATAAGAGAATGATAAACTAAAAAAAAAAATATGATGTAGGTACCTACATTACCATGCAAACTTCCACCGAAAATTGGTTTGAACTAGATCTAGTAAGTAGTTTTTTTTAATGCGTCATAAATCGTAAAGCGTGGAGAGTAAGACAGCCGGTGAAATTACTGGCACATGAGGTATCCCATCTTAGGCCTATAGGTTGGCAACGCATCTGCAATACCCCTGGTGTTGCAGATGTTTACGGGCGGTGGTGATCTCTTACCATCTACTCGACCCACTTGCTCGTTTGCCATCCGGTCGAATAAAAAAAAAACATTCGCGCCAATTTACTCGTATCTTTAATGAAATTAGTGCCGTAATGAGCTGCTGTAAACCGCCGCGGGCTCCGCGTATAAATATGCTAGCTAGGGTTACCATATCTCAGTATTTTCGGAATCTTCTAAACATTCCGCTCGAATTTGGAAATTTTGGGAAAACTCAGAATTTTTTGAATTACGTACACACATGCACACGGTTTTAGACTATCGCACTCGTTACTAAAATCAAAAACAGCGAGTTTCTCTAGAATCAAGGTGTTTATAACAACATTAAAATTAATTTGTGAAATAAAATACGTGTTTACTTTCTTATAACAGAATAGCAACGTTTTATTTTTAATCTTAAAAAAGTATTATATGGCATCTTTGATGGCCAGTATTAACAAATTTGGTTTAGCCAAATAAAAAGTTTTTATGTTACTAACATAAATATCCCCACTAAAAGGAAGATATAAACTAAAAAGTAAAAAATTGACACAGTAATAGGTAGTTAATTTAGTGATACTAATATTGTATGGACTGTTACATCGAGTGATTATTTATTAAAATAATGTTTATTCTTAATTAAAAATGAGTTATAGTATTTATAAGTAAATGTATATTTGTGGAAACTATGATATATTTATATATTTCTAAAAACTATAGGTGATTGAAAAATCTAATCTGGCAATGCAATTTGAATAAACATTTTTACTATTTAAAAGAACAAAATATGAAAATTTCAAAATAAAATGTGGTCAAATAGACCATAAGTTATCCTTAGCTGGTAGCTAGGACAACCCCAAGCAACAAACGAATTGAATTAGACACAGTAAGACATTCACAGACAACAACAAAAACATAACTTTGCTGCGCACACATTATTTACAAAAACAATAACTTTTATTTAACAGGAGAATGAATTAAATTGTATATTACATCATTACTTAAATAAATGTATTCTTTAAATAATCTTTTATTCGTGATATTATTGACATAGAGATCACCATCGAAATATTTCTGCAATTCATTCAACCGGTGCAATTTTCTTGTTAATGAATCGCCTAATAAGTGATCCTTATTTAAATGAGGTTTCAAAGGCACCTGAAATCTATTGTCATTCGAGGTGACAGAATTTTGAAGCACATGTTCAACAATAGGTTGCTCTATAGTAGAGTTATAATTATTATTTGGAACTGATTTTTTGTCCATGGACCTCGCAAAGATCCTATTAACATTTGGATTATGACGTTCTGTACACGACGGATCTACATGCCCACGAACATGCCCAGACACAACATATTCACCCTGCTCCTTCAAGTGCAAGAGTGAGTTGTGCTCCTTGCTGTTACAATGAGAACATTTAAATACAAATTTACATTTCTTAACGTGACTATTTAGACAAATTTTACAAACATTATTTTTATTTACAAAATCCAAACGATATTTTACAGGTTTCATAATGAAACGCTGGCATTTGTACAACTTATGACTAGATAATGAACAATATTTACAGACAACTTCAACATTATTAACTAAATTACAATGATATTTTACACTAACCTTATTTACATGCCTCTTATTCTCTACCTTGTCACTTTCTTCCAAACTGGACGCTCTACGCTCTAAAAACTGCAAAAAGTCTTGCAACGTAGGCAACTTGGTAGGGTCCCTCCCGGCGAAGTACGCGCGGCACGTGTGGTGGTCCAGCTTGCGCGAAAGCGCGGGCACGAGCAGCATGTCCCACGCGTGCACCGGCTGCGACAAGCTCTCCAGCGCGCCGACGTTCTGACGCACCGCAGACACCAGAGCACGCAGGCCCGCCGCCGTCTCTCGGGTTAGCGGAGGGAAATCCAGGATATTTTGCACATGATTTGTAATTATGATGCATAAATTATTGTATCTGCCGTCTAACAGCTCCAACGACCTCGAGTATGACTCGTCGACTAAAGGTAGGCCGTCGATTAAGTCGAGGGCTTCTGCACATAGATATTTACGCAGATAAAACAGCTTCTTTACATTTAATAAATTAGAGTTGTTACCAATTAAGGCCTTAAATATTTCCATAAAACTCTTATTTCGAAGGACCATTAAATGTTTATAACAACATTAAAATTAATTTGTGAAATAAAATACGTGTTTACTTTCTTATAACAGAATAGCAACGTTTTATTTTTAATCTTAAAAAAGTATTATATGGCATCTTTGATGGCCAGTATTAACAAATTTGGTTTAGCCAAATAAAAAGTTTTTATGTTACTAACACAAGGTACGCGTAACAAATAATCCCGAATTTACATACCCACAACTTTCCTTAGTGTTGTCTATTTGTACTTAATACAATTGTTGTGTCTTGTGTTGTGAATAAATGTATTTTTATTCTTTAATTTAAAATAAAATAGAGGATTTTCTTCATCCTTTTATTAAAAAGTAATAAAATAAAAAATCTTCATTAGGTATACATAAATAGAGACTAACCAAAAAATTAACTTTGGTCACGTTTTGACCCGCGTGAACTGAAAATGACCTCCGACCGAGATCATAATAATATCAGTGCATACTAATATTATAAATGAGAAAGTGTGTTTGTGTGTTTGTCCGTCTTTCACGCCGTAACGGAGCGACGGATCAACGTGATTTTTGGCATAGATTTATGGGCCCGGAAGTGACATAGGTTACTTATTATCCCGGAAAAATGCACAGTTCCCGAGGGAACAGCGCGCGATAACCGAATACCACGGTACATTTTTTTACGGGAATTAGGCTTTTTCTACGGACTTTGATATTTTTCATCTGGTAACCCCATGCCGGCATCCGGTTAACACTGTTACGGCCTTAGGTTACGGCCAATGTTTCCGGTTTATATGCAAATGCTACGGACGAACGGGCAAAGTTAAATGAAAAATGTAACGCTTAAGTTTGCCAACGTGGGACCAATCTCAATTTTTCGAACAATTCTCGAGTTAGCGCGTGATATTAGCGGGGTTTTGTTTTGGGGTTTGTTTCGTATTTTTGTACCAGTTTTACGTACAAAGAAGACAGCAGTAGACTCATCGTGCTAAAATTATAAATAAAATAAAAAAAGTTTATTTAATAAAAAAACCGGCCAAATGCGAGTAACATTTATTATAAGTAGATGTGACTAAAAATGTATGGTTTTCGCAATGTTTCCTTTATATGTGCTATAAGACGGTGCTTCGTACCAAATTTCAAGATTCTGAGTTCACGGGAAATATCCCGTAGGTTTTGATTCCCTTGCGAGTGTCGAAAATTTGCAGCATAAACGGCTGTATCTATTGATTTCGTTGGCTTAGAAGTTTGATTTTTTCACAGCTCCAAGGGAAAGTAAACCTGAGTATTTAATACAAATTTCAGCTTGGTACCTCCACGCATTCCTGAGAAAAAGAATCTTGACAGACGGACGGACAGATAACAAAGTGATCCTAAAAGGGTTTCGTTTTTTCCTTTCGAGGTACGGAACCCTAAAAAATATCGATAAAAAGGTTCAACACAATGTTATAGACTATCGCGGTCCCTACTAATTTTATGAATAAAATTCGGGTTTTTCAACAAGCAAGAAATTGGTAAAACAATGTTCCCAATTTTTTGCCATAATTCCGGACGTTTTGCAACGACTAAATCGCGTGATCATTTGCCTCGTGTCCGTGATGATTACCGGCAGAGCAATGGGGATTACCGGCGCGGTCGCGGTAATGAGAATTACCGCCACGGTATTGAGGCTTACCGGCAAAGTAATCATGCGGTAATGATGGCTGCGCGAGATTTAGGCGTTATTGTTTTAAAATTGTAAAACTTGTAATGTATACATATAGATATCATTTACAAGGGCCAATCAACTATTTTACCGACACTTTGGGCGTCTCCTGCGTTACCAAAATTGTCTCTGGCGTTACCAAAAAATCGTACTTCCAACAAGATATTTCACGGTTTAATAGGCTGAACTAACGTATGATAGGATGTCATGTATTCATGTACACAATCTATTAAATTACAGAAAAAACATGTTTACTTACAAAAATCTGCAATTGTTTGACAAATGTTGCGGACAAATTAGTGTCGGTAAAAAAGTTGATTGGCCCACAAATATTGTGAATCTGTCCTTAAAAAAATACCTCGTTGAGTTTCTTGCCGGATTCTTCTCAACAGAGGTTTTTCCGAACCGGTGGTAGATTTTTTTTGACGTTCATAAGTGCTTGTTATAGCCTAAATTGAATAGAGATTTTGGCTTTGACTTTGAGTTTTGTTTTGGTTTCGTTCCTGATGGGTGCCAACGGAAACTGTTGTGAAAGATCTGTTGTTTGTTTATCTGTCCTTCACAGGGCTAAATTTGGGTCTAGACTTGATATTAAGAAAAACTAATGTTTTTTTTACACTTCGTATATTTTGCTTTGGTAACACTATAATTATTATGTTGCTGCAGAACCCTCGCTGCATTTTTTAGGGTTCCGTAGCCAAAATGGCAAAAACTGAACAATTATAGTTTCGCCATGTCAGTCTCTCTGTCTGTCCGTCCGCGGCTTTGCTCAGGGAGTACGTATCAATGATAGTAAGCTGTAATTTTGCACGAATATTATATGTAAACTATGGCGACAAAATGGTACAATAAAAAATTAAAAAAAATTTTTTTTAGCGTACCTCTCATAGACATCAAGAGGGGTTTTTTTTTTCTCGTCCAACCTTGTAGTGTGGGTTACTAAAACGATTCTTCGATTCAGTGGTCCTTGGGGGAGACCTATGTCCAGCAGTGGACGTCTTTCGGCTGACATGATGATGAATACCTATTGCACAATACAAAACCTCATTCCGCGTGAAGCTTCAAATAACCTTTAAAGAAAATCACAGGAGTTCAATTCAATAGAACAGTATAATGAAATGAAACAGAGTCTAGTCGTCTAATAGTCCGAGAGCCCAGCCCCAAGTTACCTACGTAACATGACATCTCGATAAAAAAAAAAAAATATTTAGCAAAGGACACGTGTTACAGTACATGCAATTTATCCATCAGACTCCAAACTAGGCTGAGCCTGCGAGATAAGATAAGATGCATGGCACACGGTGGAAAAAGTTGTGCTGAGCAAGAACCAAAAAACTATCGCACCAAAATTAGCTTATTATTATTATTATTAAAAACATCATTTTTGGGGGTCATCTTTGCCACAGTCTGTCAGGCACTTCCGGCTATTTCAGAACTGACAGACTTATGCCCCTCTCTACGGATAAAGGGCTTCATGATGCCACGTGTTTCGTAATGATGTCACATTCATGTCGTAAAATGACCTTAAAATTGTGACAGGAAGTGAAGGATTTTCTCAAACTTCCGGCTGGTTTCAGGTGCGATAGTTTTTTGATTCTTGCTCAGCACAACTTTTTCCACCGTTTGCCATGCATCTTATCGTGATGTCATGTTACGTAGACAACTTGGGGCTGGGCTCACGGACTATATGGCGGACATTTTTCAATTACTGCCTCTCTTGAACGGGGCGCAGGATTCCATGTCGTGTAAAACTCGGTCTTCGTAACTTGCCGTCCCGGTAACGCTAATACTATTTAATATGAGAGTGAGAGGGATGGTACGATATGAACTTCGATTTTCGAATTTGGTAGAAGCACCCCTGGTAAATTTACACCATTTAGTGTTTCTTTTCTTTACGATGTTATTCTTCGTCGCGGGCTTGTGCTATCTCATGTCAGTGTAAAAATGATGGTATAAAGAACAGTAAACCATATTCAAAGGCACACACTACAGCGAAATATTGGCTGACTGAAAGGCCAAGTGGTTAGAGAACCAGACTACGAAGCTTGAGGTCCCGGGTTCGATACCCGACCAGGGCAGATATAATTGTATGAATAATACGAATGTTTGTTCTCGGGTCTTTGATGTTTTATCTAATAAAAGTATTTTTATTCGTTGCCTAGTATCATAGTACAATCTTTGCTTAGTTTGGTACTAGGTCAATTTGTGTCAAATGTCCCATGAACTACTTAATAGAACTTCTTTGCTCACCCGCGACCTTACGATAGCTGAGCTTATGCAAAATATGCGTGTTCATGCAGTTCCTCCATCTCCACACTGTAAGAACACATACAAATTACACAAACCCGTCGATCACCACCACCACAACACACTGACGCGTTTCGAACTCAACCAGAGCTCATCTTCAGTAACACAACCGTACACCATGCTACCAGTTGTTAGACAGAATTGATTTTATCGTCTTTTCTGTAGGTAACAATAAATTTAACCTTTTTTACAATTTTTATTTAGTTTCACCTGCCCCATTGTCTGCCTGTCTGTCTGTCTGCAATCAAATCTTGCAAATTAAATTTGACCAAATTCCAGTAGTCAGATTGACTTGAAATTCGGAATACTTATGTAAATCGCGTGACAATACAATAATCTAGTAGTGACATCTTGTTAGTCCAGCCAGGATCGTCTCCATAGGACGGAACTCTTCAACGGTTTATAGCATCGGCTCGAAATTTGGTATGCAAATGTAGTTTGGGTGACAATGCAAGTACTGTCAACAAAAAGTACTGTCAGCAAAAAAATCTTCTATGTTTTTAAATACCTATTCTTTGATAGTTTACTGTTCTGTATTGACTTCGGTTCAGGGTTGCCAGTTTGAGTCCTGTATTAAGTCACAATAGAAGGCTCTATCGGAAATTGAAACTGAAATAGACTATTGTGTTTGTTCTGGCTTGCAGCTCTCGAGTTACTAGATTCTTTTTTAGACTGGATGGACAAATTGATTACTTTGAATTAAGAAATAGGTTCCCAATAGTACCTATTTCATGATGGCTCAATGGATTAAGAAAAAAATTGGAATTTAGATAGCAAAATGGGAATAAGGCCGCTTGTAGACATCCGTTGTTTTGACATCATCGTCATCCCAGCCTATTTACGTCCCACTGCTGGGCATAGGCCTCTTCACAGAATGAGAGGGCTTGAACTGGGGTTTGAACCCACGATCCTCTGCTTGACAGATTAGGTCAAACCACTCAGCCACCACGGCTTTTACCTCATGCCTTTTGATAATTTTACGGAAAAGTTCACAAAGTTCACCTTTTTAGGGTTCCGTAGCCAAAATGGCAAAAACGAAACCCTTATAGTTTCGCCATGTCTGTCTGTCTGTCTGTCCGTCCATGGCTTTGCTCAGGGACTATTAATGCTAGAAGCTGTAATTTTGCACGAATATATACGAGTACGTAAACTAGCTTATGCTCGCGACTTCATCTGCGCGGATCTAGATTATCGCGCGGTAGCGCCCTCTACCGAAATAAAAGGTATCCTGTGTTGATCTTTGGGGTTTAAACTACCTATATATCTACCAAATTTCATCAAAATCGGTTCAGTGGTTTCGACGTGAAAGCGTAACAGACAGATAGAGTTACTTTCGCATTTATAATATTAGTAGAGATTATGCCGACAAAATGGTACAATAAAAAAATCAATATTTGTTTTTACGGTAAGTAGTACCTCCTTTTAGTTTGGAAATGTCTATGAAAATCTAAAGGACGCTTAGGTTATGATTTCATTGAACTGAACTGACGAATAGTGTTCTAGCTTCGCAAAGTATTATGTGGATTGGCCGGGTATCCATAAAAGAACCTTGTACTTATACACACACAATTCAATTTCGCTTAAAACTAACTTTCTTATTAAAATTTGGCTAAAAAAAGGTAAACAAAATCTTAAAACGAAATGCGATTCTTCCTTTCATCATAAACATATTTTACGTCAAAAGATTCTTATGACATAGTATACGATTTCTTAATAACACATCATTATGCCTTACATATACACAATTTCAAAGAAACTCAGCTACCTTTAAGCATTAAAATTGAAAGCTCAATTTCAAACCTAAGCATCATTAGAATACAGTTGGTAATTAAATGACAGGCTTGTATTTATCTTAACCGAGCGATGCAAATTTAAAGGTTTTATAAGGAGTTGTGAGGGAATTAAGGGGGGGGGGGGGTAAACAAAGTTGGAGCGTGACGCAGATAGACATGTCGCGGCAGTCGTCGAGATAAGGGGAAGCGGGACCGCAGTAGAAAAGAAACAGCGCTCTAAGTAATATCCCACTGATATTATAAACTACCCGTTATCCGCGACCTCCGCGTAGATTTCGTTTTTTGCTATCTCGCAGGAACTATGTAATTTTCTGGGATAAAAACTATCCTATGTCCTTCCCCGGGGGTTAAACTATCTGTGTACCTTACGAAGATGAAATTCGTTATGCAGATAGTTTGATTTTCGGGGAAGGACATAGCATAGTTTTATCCCAGAAAAAGGCGCAGTTCCTGCGAACTCTACGCGGACGGATTCGGGGGCAACAGCTAGTAGTAATTAGGTGATTATTACTTAAACTCTCGTAAAACATGTTAATAGAAAATATTAAAGTAAATGGTTCAAAAGATCTAACCGAAAAGATGAAAACTAGTCGGATCCTGGCCTAAAATCATGAGTTGGCCTAAAAACAGTTTAATTTAGTAATTTTTAGTAATATTGGTCACCACGAATCGGAAGACGATCGTTGGCAGGCCTCCCACCAGGTGGACTGAAGACATTGTGAGGGTTGCGGAAAACAGGTGGATGCAAGTGGCGAGTTGTTGTTCATTGTGGCGTATTGTGGCCTTTGTCCAGCAGTGGACGTCTTCCGGCTGATGATGACGATGATGAGTAATATAGTAGGTATTAATTAGATCCACAGGGTGGCCCATTTATATCGGTCAGTATGGGAAAGTCTGAAACTATACGACATACGGAAATTTCTTCTTAGGAACCATGACATCGATTTTAATAAGAAGAAAAACTGCATTCATGTATTTAAAAAAAACCTGTACTCAGCTCGGGAATCGAAACCGGTTGTTTTGAAAAAAAAAACTTACACTATTTCTATTTAGATATCGATTGTGTACGTCTTAAGCAGTAAATGTCTCCATGAAACATTATGTCTAAAATGAATAAAATGCATTGTTTTCACATACTTTGATTTATTTTACTAGGTGTTCGAAGTGCCCACCGTTACAATATTCAACAAATTCTGGCACGTAAAATTGTCTCTATGGTTGTTTGTGCCTCTTTGCTGGTAAAATCGATGTCATGGTTCCTAAGAAGAAATTTTCGTATGTCGTATAGTTTCGGATTTTCCCATACTGACCGATATAAATGGGCCACCCTGCATATCGGCTCGCATACATGTTGCAAGTCCGAATGTAATGTTTGTCAGAATGATTGTTTGTCATAATTCTTTTTTCTCTGAATCCAATAATTATTCAGAATTGTTATAAAAAAAAACCTAACCTCGGTTTGCTACAGGATGACCATTTAAAAATTTCCAAATAATTTCAGTGTGAAAAAAAAGTTCTGACAAACGATGTTTCCCACAAACAATTTATATAAACTTTGGCGCTTCTCTGTTCTTTCTCCTCTTTCACTAAGTCAAAATGAAACTTACAACACTTATTGACATAAAAAAACACACTATACATCACAACAAAAACACAGTAAAAACATAAATAGAAGAAGAGAGAAAAATTAGAGACGCGCTAGTGTGATGCCAAATATATAGTGGGATCTCGGTGGATGCGAAAAGCACAAGACCGGTCTCAGTGGAGAGCCTTGGGGGAGGCCTATGTCCAGCAGTGGACGTTTTTCGACTGACACATGACATGATGATGATGATGTGATGCCAAAAGGACTCAGCTCAGCCTCGTACACTGTTCAGTTTCTACTGCGTAAACGGCATCTCTTTACAAACGAGGCCAGAATACTAAGTTTTACAATTTAGAAGTCAATAGAGGCCTCTGAGTAATTATAATGGTATGTGGGCGCTTGGTATCAAAGGCTAAAATACCTGTTTAATTATAGCTCTCAGTGTTAGGTAACTGGTACCGCAGGTAAGAACTGTACTACATTTTTGTTTGATGTTTTTAGAGTACCTCCCATAGACGTAAAGCGGGTTTTTTTTTCTCATCCAAACTTGTCGTGTGTATCGTTGGATAGGTCTTTTAAAACCAATAGCGCGCGATAACCGAATACCACGCGGGCGGAGCAGTGGGAAAAAGCTAGTAGGAATATAATATGAATTGGCGTTTTTGAACACGGCAACATTTTTGAAAATGACTTTCTGCCAAGTTTCTTGCGGCGCATTCTTCTTGGCAACGATGGTCTTTCCGAAAGCGCTGGTAGTTTAAAAAATAACGTGTAAAAGTGCCCATCGCGGCCTATTTACTGAATAAATGCTTTGAATTGAAAATACAAACCGAAACATAGATGCACAGAAAAACCAGAAAAATAAGACCAACACTGGGAATCGAACCCAGGTCCTCGGCATTCTGTGCCGCGTGCTATACCGCTACACCACTGCTGGTCCACCAGCACCAGTGGATGGTGGTTGACCAGCAGTGGTGTAGCAGTGTTGATCTTATTTTTCTGGTTTTTCTGTGCATCTATGTTTCGGTTTGTATTTTCAATTTAGGTTTCACGGGATGACCTTAAAAGTAAAAATTTGGAATTGAAATAAAAAATACAAAAAGATTCCAAAAAACCAGTCTTAAATTATTTGAATTTGAATAATAATTGTTCCACAGCTTGCAGCAATTTCTCGGCGTTGCTTGCAGTCGCCCCCCCGGGGTTGGCCCGGGGGACCCGGACATCGATCACGGACAGTTTAATTAAAACATCGACACTCGTTTAAACAAAACCCGGATGGCCGTTGGTAGGCCGCACGTGACATTTACAACAGGAGGTGGAAACGCGTGCAGCCATCTTACCATTAACCATCGAATAATAATAATAATAATAATAATATAGCTTTATTTATTCCATATTTTAAATCATCTTATCACATTTAATTTATTATCGTTCAATATATTTAATTAAGTACATTACAATTCGAAATAATTATTAAAAACATGTCATGCAGATACAAATTACAGTAATAAATTCATATTTTTTTTTTCTAAATTTAATAAATTAATATCATGCATGAATGTATATTTAAGTATTATATGGACCCCCTCCGGGTAAAAGCCTCCTTCAAAGAATCCCATTTTTGTCGGTCTTCCGCTATTCGTGTCCAACTTTTTCCCGCTACTGCTACCAGTTCGTCCTGCCATCTACAACCAGGTCTGCCGACACTTCTTGTTCCGTATGGACCCTTCCATTTAAGAACCATCGAATAGTATTACTAAATTAAATACCTAATAATATTTTTTATTCATATAAGGAAGTCTCTGCTGTGCGGAACAGGGTTATGTTTTCAAAATGATGGGCGTTTTTCCGACGATTATCAATTTTAGGGTGGCAGACCACATATTTGGCTGATGGTACAATATGGTGGTCTACCACCCTGATTGATAATCGTTTGCATGTCACAAAACAATAATGCCAATAGACGTGTCTGTCAACTTGAAAGTTCGACTTTAGCGATATATCATTTGAAAGGAACTTGTGTATAAATTTATAGACCAATGGATTATTTAGCTGATACTACCTAATAACTCACGTCTTAAATCAAGTTTAGCTCGACCTGTTTCGGGCTAATTCGTTGCATGTTGCGCGTGTTGCAGCAGCCTCCTAGTCGCGTTACTCCTAAGAGGAAGTGTACAAATTATCCCAAAATATTTCGAGCTAAACTCGATTAAGATTAAGAGGTGAGTGAGTCTCACGGTACTGGCTACTCCTGTCGTAAATGCTTCGTTCCCTGGACGGACAAGGGTCACTAATTAGTCCGTCTTCCGATTTTAATTCGATACCCGGATACATTGACACGCCGCCCGACCCTCTGCAGTAAGGCCAATTGAATTTGTGAGACAGCCTCCTTACTAGTATTATACAGCGTGTCTTGTTGATATAAGGTCATCGACATAGCTCAAAGAATAGGCTAGACGACTAAAAAAACTGTTTTGTCCATTAGGTGGATAATTTAAAAATATTGTGCACATATTTTTTCTTTTGTTTGACAAACAAAAATGACGAGGATACAGTGCTTAGAAGTTTCGAGTGACGTCACATATGGTAGGATTTTTTACCTTTATAGTGACGTCACAAGCCCCCACTCTGGAAGTTTGATGGTCTATACCTTTGTCAATTTATAATAAATAGATAAAACAAAAAATACGTGTCCCATATTTTTCCATAATCTAACTATTTCACACGAAAACACATATTTTTTCTGGTTTTTCTGTGCATTCATGTTTCAGCTTGTGTTTTCGTGTGAAATATATAACCTTTCACGGGATGACCGTAAAAGTAACAAAAATATGGAGTTGAAATAAAAAATACAAAAAGACTCCAAATAGTAATCTTCATAATCTAACTGTCGGACTAAATAGAATAATATATTTTTAACCCAGTCGTCATGCTTATTAGCAAGTTGAAGTGGCAGTGGCCGGGTCATATCTGTCGCAGAACCGACAACCGCTGGAGTAAACGAGTTCTTGAGTGGAGACCGCGTCTTGGCAAACGTAGTGTAGGACGCCTTCCGGCCAGGTGGAGTGACGATCTGCGAAAGGCTGCTGGTAGAAGCTGGATGCGTCTAGCCGAGGACAGGGCGCAGTGGCGCTCTTTGAGGGAGGCCTATGTCCAGCAGTGGATTCCTATGTTTGTGTGTATGTTTGTCCGTCTTTCACGTCGAAACGGAGCTACGGATCAACGTGATTTTCGGCATAGAGTTAGTTTATGGGTCAGAGAGTGACATAGGCTACTTTTTATCTCGGAAAAATGCAGTTCCCGAGGGAACAGCGCGCGATAACCGAATTCCATGCCGACAAAGCCGAAATACTATAACATATTTTGGTTGACAACTTCAAGCGTTACAAACAAACGAATAAACATTACGAGTAGGTATGCACTTTTGCATTTCTAATATTTATTTATTTTATTTTATTTATTTTATTTTTATTCGAATATCAATAAGAATAGGTAAGTAGGATAGAATGCCGTCATAGTTTTACAATAAAAGCAGCCCGTAAAGCTTCCTCGCTCGCACGTGCCATAAATCTAGTATCAATTCGGTTAGGACTTGAGATAGAAATCTAATGATCGCAATTCCACCATCTTAATACACTTTATCACTGCCCACTGCATTAGCCGGGCTGGGCGGGGGCAGGCTTTCACCACACGACACGACACTGTAGAAGAGATTTTTTTTTTATTCGACTGGAAGGCAAACGAGCAAGTGGTCTCCTGGTGGTAAGAGATCACTACCGCCCATAAACATCTGCAACACGAGGGGTATTGCAGATGCGTTGCCAACCTAGAGGCCTAAGATTGAATACCTCATGACCAGTAATTTCACCGGCTGTCTTACTCTCCACGCCGAAACACAATCGCAAGCACTGCCGCTTCACGGCAGGATTAGCGAGCAAGATGGTGGTAGCAATCTGGGCGGACCTTGCATAAGGTCCTACCACCTGTAAATACAATGGAATATGGAATGGAATGGCGCTGAGACGTGGTCTTTGACTGTTGGCCTCTTATAGAGGCTCAGAGAGTCACGCAACGAGCTATGGAGAGAGCTACGCTTGGAGTATCTTTGCGCAATAGAATCCGGAATACGGAAATTCGTCGAAGAACTAAAGCCACTGACATAGCTGGAAAAATATGCTAATTGAAGTGGCAATGGGCAGGCCATCATCGCTCGAAGGACAGATAACCGTTGGGGGAGAAAAGTCCTCGAGTGGCAACCATGAACCGGAAGACGAAGCGTGGCAGGCCTCCCACCATGTGGACTGACGATGTCGTGAGAGTTAGGAAACCGCTGGATGCAAGTGACGAATCGCCGTTCATTGTGGTGTTCTAAGGAGGAAGCTTTTATTCAACAGTTGACGCGTTAGATCTGATGATGATGATATAAATCCCTTAATAGCTTGTCACGACACGACTAACGACACGACGTTGTTCCCTTGACACATAAAGGCCTCGCTAGCCCATAAACGTTCATTGTAAGAGCCTCTTCGCGAGCTGCCACTGATTCCCCGTAACGGCTGTAACTAGGGATGTGAACGTGCCATCGTCAAAAACTTAGCCGATTTTTAAACGTTCTTTTAAGTCTCGTTGATTTAGTCGTTTGCGAGCTAATTTTATTGACTAAGCGAGTGCAAAGCGTGAGCGAAATGCCTCCATTTCATTTTTCTATTTTTTAACCCCCGGCGCAATAACCCTTCTTCTTCGCAGTCGGGTAAAAAGAGTGGTGTTATAAGTTTGATATAAATAAAGATAAAAATATTTCTTGCAGTAATAGTTAAATACAGTTGGTACACATAAAAAAGAAAAGAAGTCCTAAATGTTTTACCTTGCGGCGTAGAAATTGTTTAAAGCAGTAAAAGTGCAAATGCAAATCCAAAAGTGATATAAGCGGTTTTTTATTTAGAAGCAAGTTTTCTAGATATTCAACTATTATCTTCCTTTACTACAGGTGTTAGGTACAGCAATTAATCTGCCTAACCAACAAAAAGTTGGAAAGCCCCCGACTTTGTCACTTCAAAGTTCAATACCTCAAGAACGGCTGAACTGATTTTGATAAAACATGTCTAAGAAAGTGCTAGAATACCTGCTTTCAAATAAATACCACAGACACACATACCAGTCAAACTTATAACACCCCTCTTTTCGCGCCGGGGGTTAAAAAGTCAATTCGAAGTATATTCAAAACCCGAAATTTACTTTTCACCGAAATTTTATTCGTCGATTTTTTTATTAAAATCCCTTCACCACAGCACACTCAGGTTAAAGTAAACTTAAGTAGTTAGTCTAAAGGAGCACCGAATCTATTCTACCGACTTATCTACATCACTATTGCCCACATTTTATTGGATAGCGGTTTAAAACTGCCGTAATAGTGAAGAATAGGACGGCACTTGGCAGATTTTGAATGTGTTAACGGGCGAGGTGAATTTTTATGAGTTCAGTGAGTGGGCTCGCGAGAGGTATAACAATTATGCATATTTAGACGGTTCCCGGGATAAAAATTGGATTTTTCCGCCCGTGGAGAATACGGTAGCTTTCTGGATAAAAAATAGTATATTTTTTATTGAGGGAATTAAAGTTGGAATAAGTTGGAATACCTCAAGTGCCAGTGATTTCACCGGCTGTCTTACTCTCCGCGCCGAAACAACAGTGCGAGCACTGCTTCACGGCAGGATTAGCGAGCAAGACGGTGGTAGCAATCCGGGCGGACCTTGCACAAGGTCCTACCACCTGCAAAGTTTCTCTCTTTAGTGTAATTGTTTAGTTTTACGCCATACGATTAAATAAAGGAGACCCACTTGTTTGTATTCTTCTATTCCTCATAGAACTATTTCTATCGTCTTCCAACTTCGTCTGAAGACACCGGAAAATTTCACGTGTAAAATATTACCCCTCCCAATTGTTTAGGTGGCGTCGGTAGACGCATAAAAATTTTACGACGGCATAAATTACGGAGGCGACCGATAATGGCGCCGCGTTCTTTAAACGCCTGAAATATTATAATTATTATTGCCCTATTTAGAGCGATTGAGAAAATAAAAAATTTAATGCCGTTAACGTTGTGTCGGAGGCATTGTCCCGATGTGCGACCCCCGTCGCAAAAAGAGGGGCGTTATAAGTAAGACCGCTACGTGTGTGTGAGTATGTGTCTTTTTGCGAGTACTGTATATAAGCAGCTGTTTGTATATAAGCAGTAGCAGGAAGTCATTAGTAGTAGTTATATAACACGTATATTAATTGGTCTTATTTCCAACCTGGATCCTGTAACACAGGGACTCCTAGCACAGGATCAAATTAAATTAAAGACATAATAGAAGAAATAACCCTTCACTATGTTAAGAGAACGCAAATCCTGTTACAAAAACAATATGTCGCTAAAATAATCCACAAAGTGGCTATAAAATCGCACTCGGAAACCACTCAAACGTTGAACTAACGGATCACACAATAGTTCTAGATTACCTAGTGCTCTCAGGGAATCTAATACACGTACACATTGCGGATTCGCCGATCTCGGCGCTAACTCTCCATTAGGTACTCTTCCTTATTTCCCAGTAGAATACAGCCTCGATAAAACTATGAGGAAAGCTGTTTTCTTTTCAATCCCGGCATAGGGTAATCGTATTGTTAACGTACTTCTTGAGCGCTAGTGAAGTATCATACGGGTGACACAATTTCCCGGACGTACGATACCGACATGGAAAAACCGACATGCTATTATTTGTGACAAGTGACGCTTCTTCTTCTTCTCTTTTAAAATATGGCTTTCTGTCTTCTGGTAAATAGTATCACCCGTATCATACAAATGTATGGTTGCCTTTTTTTTTTATTCACGTGCAAGCATTTTCGATGGAGAGCAATTTTTTGAATTTTTACGCCTCTGCATGTCGATGGCTGTTTGGGACAAGTCCTTTCCAAGTATGTGTGTGTGTGTGTGTGTGTGTGTGTGTGTGTGTGTGTGTGTGTGTGTGTGTGTTTTCACAAGAACATCGAAAAAGTAAAAAAAAACTGCCTTAAAAAACTAATAAAGAAAATCAAGAACCTGTTAAGTAATTTAAAATTCAACAGTCGGGACCCATTCAAAATCAACCAACTTAAAAATTCGCACTAGTTATTGCCCTTTATTTGTAAGTGTTATCAGTGATAAACTTTAAAAGCATAACAGCACCATCTAGCGATTATTATACTAAACTAATTCTTACTTGCCACTTTCCAATATTATCTCAAAGCGGGCAATCAATATAAGTCGGCAATTACTGTCCGAGCTACCCTACATGAAACACATGTTTGATGAGCTTCCTTAAGAACGTCACGTTATTTGTAGCTCCCTTTAATAGTGGACAAATATTATGGCAGAGAAAGGTAGCTCCCCCTCGGCAAACACGGTCCTCGTGTTTGCGGACTCGGCCCATGTGTGTTTTGCCCTCAGTAATTTAGAACTTAGTCTTGTTTTAAGAAGAGATTAAGTTTAGCCGCCGGACGAGCTTAGATTTTAGTGGTCATGTCTAGTTTTGTTTTTAACCCCCGACGCAAAAAGAGGGGTGTTATAAGTTTGACCGTTATGTGTTGTGTGTGTGTCTGTCTGAGCACCGTAGCTCTTAAACGGATGGACCAATTTGAAAGCGATTTTTTATAACAAATAGGCTTACGTTTGACCTCAATCTCGCTTGATGGAAGGCGAAGATGAGGCCTAAGATTGTTCTGAGATATGTTTCATCAAAATTGGTTCAGCCATTTTTGAGATATTGAACTTTAAAGTGACAAAGTCTGGGGAGTCCAAGTTTTTGGTGGTTGGGTTATAATCCATTGTTACCATGAATTTTTGCACTTTATTTATGTACTAGCTTTTGCCCGCGACTTCGTCCGCGCGGATCTAGGTTATCGTGTGGTGGCGCCCTCTACCGGAATAAAAAGTATCCTATGGTAATCCTCAGGGTTCAAACTACCTATATACCAAATTTCATCAAAATCGGTTCAGTGGTTTCGACGTGAAAGCGTAACAGACAGACAGACAGACAGTTACATTCGCATTTATACTATTAGTAGGGACATGGGCTACCAACTCATACAAGATATATTTAGTACTAAAAGACGGCAATAGATGGCACTACCATTAACATCTGTAAAGTATAAAATGTAAATAAGCCGAATTAAGTAGAAATATTGATATTAAAATAAAGAATAGTATATTTTATAAACACAACTTCACATCAACTTTATTTCAACTCCTTAATTTGAAGATAAGAAACATCATAAATAATAAATTGAGAATACGAAAGTATAGGCTACATGTGACTACGTTTCAGCTATGAGGTTTTCGTAGTAGTTTGCAAAAGTAACGCTAGATGGCGTAAAACCGGTATGCGCATCCAGCGGGCTACTATGTAATTCGAAACACGAAGTTCGTGTCGTGCGGTCTCTTTCGCTCTCGTAATAAATAGTATAAGTGTCAGAGGGACCGCACGACACGAACTTCGAGTTTCGATTTTCAGAGTAGCCTGCCTATGTGCTGAAGGGCTACTCCGAAACACGACGTTCGAAGTTCGTATCGTGCGATCTCTCTCACACTTATACTATTTAATACGTGAGCGAGAGGGATCGCACGACACGAACTTCAAGTTTCGTAGTAGAGTAGTGACGATATGTAGTTTTAATTTTTTTTTTATTCGACTGGAAGGCAAACGAGCAAGTGGGTCTCCTGGTGGTAAGAGATCACCGACGCCCGTAAACATCTGCAACATCAGGGGTATTGCAGATGCGTTGCCAACCTAGAGGCCTAAGTTGGAATACCTCAAGTGCCAGTAATTTCACCGGCTGTCTTACTCTCCGCGCCGAAACACAACAGTGCAAGCACTGCTGCTTCCCGGCAGGATTAGCGAGCAAGATGGTGGTAGCAATCCGGGCGGACCTTGCACAAGGTCCTACCACCTGCTATTATGCGATTATGCAATTATAGTATATAAATATAAGTGTTGTGTAGTGTATATACTTGGTTTGGTGTTTTTCAAAATCCTCTAATATCTCAGAAACGGTGCGTCCTAGCTCAAAAATAGCCAAATTTTCAACCCCCCCGTAAGCCCCCCTACGGGACTACCCCGGACCCACCCCCAAAATTTCATCCCCCCCCCCCACTTTTAGCACATTGACCAGCCTAACCAGACCCCTGATCCAAGGGTAGCAAAAACTTCCAGGGCCTATAGCTCCGGAACGGGGCTACTCCGAAACACAACGTTCGAAGTTCGTGTCGTGCGATGCGAGTATAAGTGTGAGAGAGATCGCACGATACAGATACCGGCAAACTTCTTGAGCATTAAGCAAGGGAGAGGGGGAAAGTTTGCGCAGCGCGGGACTCAAACGTCAACTGATTTACCAATCACGCGATCGACACGTCACCCGCGCTCCACCGCCCGCCGCCCCCCCTCCCAGCGATACCTAAAAATCGCTTCTGCGCAGGCAAGGACATTTGTTCAAGATGTTTGCCGGTATCTGTACGAACTTCGAACGTCGTGTTTCGGAGTAGCCCCGTTCCGGAGCTATAGGCCCTGGAAGTTTTTGCTACCCTTGGATCAGGGGTCTGGTTAGGCTGGTCAATGTGCTAAAAGTGGGGGGGGGGGGGGGATGAAATTTTGGGGGTGGGTCCGGGGTAGTCCCGTAGGGGGGCTTACGGGGGGGTTGAAAATTTGGCTATTTTTGAGCTAGGACGCACCGTTTCTGAGATATTAGAGGATTTTGAAAAACACCAAACCAAGTATATACACTACACAACACATATTTATATACTATAATTGCATAATCGCATAATAGCAGGTGGTAGGACCTTGTGCAAGGTCCGCCCGGATTGCTACCACCATCTTGCTCGCTAATCCTGCCGGGAAGCAGCAGTGCTTGCACTGTTGTGTTTCGGCGCGGAGAGTAAGACAGCCGGTGAAATTACTGGCACTTGAGGTATTCCAACTTAGGCCTCTAGGTTGGCAACGCATCTGCAATACCCCTGATGTTGCAGATGTTTACGGGCGTCGGTGATCTCTTACCACCAGGAGACCCACTTGCTCGTTTGCCTTCCAGTCGAATAAAAAAAAAATTAAAACTACATATCGTCACTACTCTACTACGAAACTTGAAGTTCGTGTCGTGCGGTCCCTCTGACACTTAAACTATTTAATACGAGAGCGAGAGGGACGGTACGATACGAACTTTGAGTTTCGTAGTATAGCCCTAAGCTGTAGATAATCTATAAACTAAAATGGCTGACAGCGTTTTCAGCAGATTACGAATAGGTTTGGATCTACGAAACCTCGATTGCTTACGCACTGACCAGCGGCCGTGAGTAGGTTATATAACGTAGCGCCATCTACCAACCCTGTCATGTCCTAGTCAAGCTATATATTGGGCTAACAAGCGACACCCGTATCATTAGTGCCTCGCTAGATGGCATATAGGTATCGTGTTATTTGTGTTCTCAGTGGTGCCTTCTATTGTAAAATAAAGAAAAGAAAAATAGCCAGTTGTATAGCCAGTATTAGGGTGATACCGTTTGCTTGTACTAGGTGGTGTCTCTGTATATTATGTTCTCTGTGGTAGGGATGATCAGTGCACCCGCGTGGTAATTACAGCACAAGCTCTCTCATTCTGAGAGGACATCTGTGCCCAGCAGTGAGACGTATATCCGAAGACAAAGTTCGACCCCCCTAAATTTCTACACAGAATGATAACGCAGAATAATACAGCGAGAACCCTTTTTATAGTTCCCATCTTATAGCCAAGGCAGTACGTAACACACGCACGGCATGCCGCGAAATTTACGCCAGCGCGGAATTTACGCCGAACGCGGGATTCACGGCGAGCGTAATTTACGCGGCACGTGCGTAAATAGAGCACCTGGGGGAGGTATTGTATTGTCGGAATGCTTTGTATGCGTGCGAGTTTTGATTGAACCAGTTTTTTTCATGCATGTGCAAATGGGATTGGAATCGTTTAGTTTTTTTAGCGTGATGGTGTTCGAGTTGTTTTTAACGTGCCTAGGTTTATATATAAGTAGAGCTGCCATCCGTCCGGGTTTCCCCGGGTTTGTCCTAGTTTAGAGGGCGTCCGGGGAGCGTCCGGTCGCGGTTTCATTTGTACCTAGTCCGGGTTTAAAAATATTTTTAATTTTTAGTCCAATGCAATTAGATTTTTTCAAAGACTTAATTTCCAGCATCCTGGAAATGGTTTTAATACCTTCATTTGGTCCTAAATGCGTGTAATCCGAGCTTGCCTCTTAGGTACCGCAAAAATTTTGTTCTTTTTTCAGTTTTTTGGCTCTAGAACAAAATTGGTAAATCCGCCGGAAATGTTGTTCGTTTCAATATTAAAGAATATTTTGAAGCTTTTTAAGGAAATTTCTAAAAGGTTAGTAGACGTCACAGGTGACCGAAGAGCTGGCAGCTTCCTCGGACAAAGAATTAGCCTAGCTATTCAAAGAGGAAACGCTGCCAGCATCTTCGGGGCCTTGCCTAAGGGGTAGGTACTCTTTGGACAATTTGTTTTAGTTTTAGGTTAAATTTTTATTTTATTTTAAGTTATTGTTAGAAAGTTATGTTTAATATGTATATTATTTAGTTTCTTTTATCAATAAAGACGGTTTTGAATTCAATCTAACCTGACCTAAACCTGTGACATGTCCGGGTTTTGGGCTCCAAAATCCGGGGTTTTCACGCGTCCTGGTAGCCAAATTTTAGAGATGGCAGCCCTATATTTATGTGAGCGAGATGATCTAGCAATCCACAAGATAGTTACTGGGACTAAATTACGCTGATTATCTTTTACTTTATTCGACTGGATGGCAAACGAGCAAGTGGGTCTCCTGATGGTAAAAGTTCACCAGGTCACCACCGCTCATAAACATCTGCAACACCAGGGGTATTGTAGATGCGTTGCCAACCTAGAGGCCTAAGATGGGATACCTCAATCAGTAATTTCACCAGCTGTCTTACTCTCCACGCCGAAACACAACAGTGCAAGCACTGTTGCTTCACGGTAGGATTAGTGAGCAAGATGGTGGTAGCAATCCGGGCGGACCTTGCACAAAGTCCTACCACCTGAAAATTAAAATTAAAGAGAGTTTCTAGAACTTTACTTAACAATACAACTGGGTATAAAAACATGGACTAATGGCCACTTGCTGGAAACACATAAATCTCGAGTTAGCGTTAAGCTTAGTTTAGTAGTGTCAAAATGTATGGAACTGTCAAGCTGAAGCTAACTAACTAGCTTCAGCTAACTGTCAAGCTAAATCTAGATTTAGTTGTTAAGCCTGGCTTAAGCTTGACAGTTCCATACATTTTGACACTACTAAACTAAGCTTAACGCTAACTCGAGATTTATGTGTTTCCTGCAAGTGGCCATAAGTATAAAAAATTGACATAACTAAAACTAACATAAAATAGCTAAATAAAAGTTAAGACTAAAAATTATTATCTAACTTTGGACGAGAGTTTAGTAATCCATAATACCTTATACATGCCTAGAAACGAGTAACTCATCAAACTCATGTAATAATAATCCATACTACCTACTAATATTACAAACACTAAGAAGACTTCAAAAACCAATCTTAATTTGATTGCATTTGCAACATCTTTTGTCCGGGTGAACGGTTATTCCGATGGGGTGCTGAAAGTTTCTCGATGAGGATAAAATCATAGATGTCGCTAGTGTCGCTGCTTAAGTGACTAAATAAGAAACAAACAAGCTGAAATATGGTGGTGCATAGGAAAAATTCGTGTCTATACTCCTGTCCAGTGGTGGTGTAGCGGTATAACACGCAGCACGGAATGTTGAGGACCTGGGTTCGATTCCCAGCGCTGGTCTCTTTTTCTGGTTTTTCTGTGCATCTATGTTTCAGTTTGCATTTTCGATGTATACAGTGCTATTAACTTTGGATTTAGTCCTTATTTAGGACGTTAGGATTAATTCCTTTGATAGGGAAAATAGGACGTGGAGTCTTGCTATTATAAGAGCTCGATCTCACTAGACTGAAAGAGCACATTCCTCGCCATTTCAATATAAAGATACTCCCCCACTCGTCCCAAATCTCAGCCTTCATATTTCACCGTCCTTATGAAATTTCCCTCTAGGTGTGCTCACAATTTTTCCTCTATCTACCGAATGGGATATTTCATAAATTCCCTCGGAATATCACATAATTCTGACGTTATGAAATCTTTGTTCTATAAATAAGAGTAACTTAACCTTATTAAATTGAAGGAAAACAAGGATAAATTGGGTTAATTCCTTCAGTTATTTATTGTTTTGTTTTCGAAGGTGGCTTCAATTTGTCGTACCTATAACGGCCAATCTGCTGATGTTTTAAGCCCCGTTTACGATAAAATAGCATTTGAGTCGCATTCCATTGCCGTCAGTGAACGATAAGATATAAGTCCATAGCAGCGTAGCGCGGCAATGTAATGAAACTCACAATGTTTCTCGCGCCGTCTACTCTAAATGATGTTATAAGCAGGCAGTGACCCGAAAACCTTAGCGCTAGTTGTTTTGATCAAAAAAGTTATTGGTGTAATAAATTTATATTTATTTTGAAACACAGTTTGTATTTAAATAAACTTTTACACCATTTATATTCCGTTGACTTGGACAGATGGCTCAATAAATTGATTGAACAAATTACCTTACAGGGAACGCTGATAAGGGGATAAGGGAACGCTATGGTGTAAATGAAGGTCTAGTCACACGGATTGAGAAAGGTATGCTTGGATGGTTTGGGCATGTGGAGAGAATGAATGAAAACAGATTGACCAAGCAGATCTATAAGACGAGCGAGAATGGGAACGTTGGGAGAGGAAGACCTAGACGAACGTACCACGATCAAATCGGGGACATTCTGAAGAAAGGTCGGATCAGGAGTACTCTAAACCGACGTGCATGCATGAAAAGATTGATGAATGTCGAGGAAGCGAGAGTTGCATGCCAGGATCGTACCAAGTGGAAGGATGTAGTCTCTGCCTACCCCGTTGGGAAAGAGGCGTGATTGTATGTATGTATGTAATTACCTTACAACAACCTCATGACAAACGTAACGACGGGACGGCAAACGTAGTGTAGGACGTCCTTAGACTCGGTGGAGCGATGATCTTCGCAAGGTGGCTGGCAAGAGCTGGATGAGAGTGTCCGAGGATCGTGCTCAGTGGCGTGCCATGGCAGAGACCTATGTCCAGCAGTGTAGACGAACATAGGCTGATGATGATGAACCTCACGGCAACCCAAGGTATCTTTAGGTTTCGGTTAGAGAAATTTATGCCTATGTTTTGTTTCGTAGGTATTTTTTGATTGCGTAAACTTAGAAGCTTTTTTTAACCCCCGACGCAAAAAAAGGGGTGTTATAAGTTTGACCGCTATGTGTGTCTGTCTGTGTGTCTGTCTGTGTGTCTGTCTGTGTGTCTGTCTGTGTGTCTGTCTGTCTGTGTGTCTGTCTGTGGCACCGTAGCTCTTAAACGGGTGGACCGATTTGAATGCGGTTTTTTTTATTTGAAAGCTGGTTTTCTAGCGATGGTTCTTAGACATGTTTTATCAAAATCAGTTCAGCCGTTTCAAGATCATCAGCTCTTTTGTTCGCTGCGGTAGGAATCTTAGACGCATAATGGGTATTTACTTTACTTTAAAACATATTTGGGACCTAAAATTTGAAACACCCATGTACGCTATATAACTATGCAAGATTATGTAATTTTCGGTCTGATGCTGCAGCCAGGATATCCAGAACACTAGTCGGTACACTCTTGATAAAACCATAGCAGATATATCGTGTTTGGATTCGTTTCGATCAGTATTTGATTCTACATACAATGCAATGGTGGCAACAGGATGAGCTGATGCTGCAGCCAGGATATCCAGCACACTAGTACACTATAAAAAATGATAGCACATATGTCGTGTTTGGATTCGTTTTGATCAGTAATTGATTCTACATACAATGCAGTGGTGGCAACACGACGAGTTGATGCTGGAGCCAGGATATCCAGCATACCAGTATAGGTACTCTTGAAAAAATAATAGCAGACATGTCGCGGTTGATTCCTTTTGATCAATATTTGATTCTACATACAATGCAATGGTGGCAACGCGATGAGTTGATGCTGCAGCCAGGATATTCAACACACTAGTACACTTAAAAAAATATATGCCAAAGTTTAAAAATCGTGAAATAAAAAAACTTAAATTAAAAATTTTAAAAAACCCCCGACAAAAAAACGCCAGCAAAAATAAAAAAAAAAACGCCCGAAAAAAAGGCCGCCAAAAAAAGACAACTAAAAAGTAAAAAATAATTATGCACTACCTAGCTGTTGCCCGCGACTTCATCTGCGAACAATTCGTTTATCCCTCTCTCGCTGGGACTATGCTGATTTCCCGCAAAATTAGCCTAAGATAATTTAGTATAAATACCTAGTAATTTTTTTTTTATCTAAGCGTCGTCGGTGTCGGGGGACCGCTAAGGTTAATACTTTGAAAAATAAAACATATGTACTTTAGTTTCCTGCTAAACCTTAGCGGTCCCCCGACACCGACGACGCTTAGATAAAAAAAAAATTACTAGGTATTTATACTAAATTATCTTAGGCTAATTTTGCGGGAAATCAGCATAGTCCCAGCGGGAGAGGGATAAACGAATTGTTCGCAGATGAAGTCGCGGGCAACAGCTAGGTAGTGCATAATTATTTTTTACTTTTTAGTTGTCTTTTTTTGGCGGCCTTTTTTTCGGGCGTTTTTTATTTTATTTTTGCTGGCGTTTTTTTGTCGGGGGTTTTTTAAAATTTTTAATTTTTAACTGCTTTAAGAGATATAGCAGACCTGAGTGAGTACAAGATACACATTTCAGTTGAATAAGTACCTCCGCGCGTTTTTAAGAAAAAGGTTTTGTGAGATACAAACAGACGGACCACGAGTTGATCTTATAAGTTTCAATTTTTTCCTTTTGAGGTACTGAACCATATGACCTAACCAACAGAAAGTTGGAAAACCCCCGACTTTCTCACTTTTTCAATATCTCAAAAACGGCTCAACCGATTTTGATGAAACATGTCTAACAACCATTGCTAGAAAACCTGATTTCAAATAAAAAAAACCGTCCACCCGTTTAAGAGCAACGGTGCAACAGACAGAGACACACACACAGGCACATAGCGGTCAAACTTGTAACACCCCTCTTCTAACGTTGGGGGTTAAAAACGATCGTTTTACAAGACATTTAGAGTTTCCCGTGGAGTTGAGAGCTCTGCCGTGTAAAAGATTTCTGTTCAAACTTAAATCCTGGCTGAAGGAAAAATGTTTTTATATGTTGGTAGTATTAAGGAATTTATGACATAGTAACTAATGTAAAGCTGACATGAACATATTGTATCTAGTTAATGTAATTCAGAATCAAAATTTTTGCATGCCTATTAATGGTGAATTGTGCTGCTCTGTATTTATATTTTTTTAGTACTATCATCTTCATGTACCATAATTCTGGCAAATAAATAAATACTATATACTATAAGACGAGTTTCAAATCGTTTTCCTAAACCAATATCACTTAGCGATGATTGTTTGTTTCAAGTATCACTACAATACGTCTATTTGTCAAAGGCTGTAATCAATTAATGTAATTTGATTACTACTAATGAATTATTAACTGTCGTCAGTCGGATATGATTAACAAGCGTTTGATTGGTTTGTATTTGTCGGCGGCCGATCGTAAAATCTGCCAAATCACGAAATTCCTGGGCACATCATGAAATGGCACCATTTCATGATATGCCTAAAAATTGGCCAAGCATATCACGATGTTCCTGAGATACGGCAGATCGATTAGACTCTAATATATAAAAATAGGGGAACGCATTCGTCGATATTCCTAGCTTTATACCGGGCAAATCGTGATATGGCGAAAAAAAGAAAAATTTAGGTACGACGAGCAAAGCGCGGAGTGGTTAGTATGAATTCAAACTCAAACTCACAATATTTATTGACAACAAAAACACACCGTGACCTGTGTGTGTGTGTGTGTGTGTGAATTGTGACCACTACGCACGAGCCGAGCGAGCGGATGAGCCAGAACCGATATGGCGGCTTTTCATGATAAACCTAGGAATTTCATAATCTGCCTAAACTAGGCAAATGAAATGGCGGCGTTTCATGATATGCCTAGGAATTTCATGATCTGCCTAAACTTCACTAGACAAATCGTTAAACGATGAATTATGAACGATATGGCGGATGTCCATTAGCCAATTCATGAAATGGCGCCATTTCACGAGTGAAGAAATGGCGAGGATTGTAGGTGAGTGGTGAAAAGTTAGGTAACCCAGCAAATGTTACGGGGCCACGCCACTAGTTACTTCTTGTCCCTTAATTCAAGCCCCCTGCTCCTCTAAAAGGAGACTGTAATACGTGAAGGGTCCACGGAAAAAAACATGTCTATAGTCACCTAAGCAACTTTTTGAGTTATATCGGTTTGAAAGTTAGTCATCAGTCATCACGAACAATTACTATGGTTACCATTTCGTTAAAAGTTAAAAAAATACATTTTATAATGTTTTCAGATTATTTAATTCAATAGTAAGTCAAAGAATTAGCCTAGCTATTCAAAGAGGAAACGCTGCCAGCATCTGTGTGTGTGACATGTGTACAGTGACATGATTATAAATGCTGGCGTTCCACAAGGTTCTGCGCTGTCCCCGACGCTGTTTCTGATGCATATCAATGATATGCTGTCAATCGATGGCGTTCATTGTTATGCGGATGATAGTACCGGAGACGCATATTACACGGGGAGAGCAAACACCCCTCGTTCCATGGTGGAGGAGGGTCGAAGTAAACTTGTGTCTGAAATTGAGAGCACTCTAGCCGAAGTCTCTGATTGGGGACGACTTAATTTAGTCCGCTTTAACCCCACCAAGACACAAGTTTGCGCATTCACCGCTAAGAAAACCCCCTTCGCTGTAACTCCGCAGTTTCAGAACACAGCTCTGGACTTGTCTCCTAATATTGAGATTCTTGGTGTTGATATCTCGAGCGATGTGCAGTACCGCAATCATCTGGATAGCAAAGCAAAGCTGGCATCTAGGAAACTCGGTGTGCTCAATAGGGCGAAGCGTTACTTCACCCCGAGGCAAAGACTGCTGCTCTATAAAGCGCAAGTCAGGCCCCACATGGAGTACTGCTCTCACCTATGGGCGGGCGCACCAGGATATCAGCTAAGTCCACTTGACTCGGTACAGAAACGCGCAGTTAAGATTGTCGACGATCCCAAACTTACAGGCGGTTTAGAGCCGTTGAGTTTCAGAAGAGACTTCGCTTCTCTCTGCGTGTTCTACCGCCTTTATAACGGACTGTGTTCTGAAGAACTTTTTGACATGATGCCTACAGCAACTTTTTACCATCGCACCGCTCGCCATAGACAGGGAGTTCATCCCCACATGTTGGAGTCACAACGGTCGCGTACCGTTCGGTTCAAAAGGTGTTTTCTCCATAGAACACTTAGATTGTGGAATGAACTTCCTGCCGTGGTTTTCCCAGCGAGTTACAGTATGGAGGTCTTCAAAAGGGGTATAAAAAGGTTTATGCAGGGTCGGCAACGCGCAAGTGATACTTCGGGTGTTGCAAGCGTTCCTAGGCGGCGGTAACCGCTTAACATCAGGCGGACCGCATGCCTGTTTGCCACCGACGTGGTATAAAAAAAAAAAAAAAAAAAAAAAAATCTTCGGGACCTTGCCTAAGGGGTACTCTTTGGACAATTTGTTTTAGTTTTAGGTTAATTTATTATTTTATTTTAAGTTATTGTTAGAAAGGTATGTTTAATATGTATATTATTTAGTCTCTTTTTAACCGACTTCAAAAAAAGGAGGAGGTTATCAATTCGGTTGTATGTTTTTTTTTTTTTTTTTTTTTTTTTTTTATGTTTGTTACCTCAGAACTCCGTCATTTATGAACCGATTTGAAAATTTTTTTTTTCGTTCGCATAGGAATGCTTTCAATTAGGTCCCATAAACACCAAATCAGGATCTGATGATTGGATCCTAAGGAAATCGAGGGAACTCTTCAAATGTTGTAGGGACACCTATGGTAATTTTGATATATTTAGTAGTAACTCGTGCATTTGCTCTTGAAAATCATCATTTGGTGAAGTGGAACTGATGATGAAGACCACAGTTGACCATCGGAGTTACTACTCAATAACAAGTATTTCATGGGTTGAATTTCAATTGCTTTAACACAGTTGCTAAGCAATTTATGCTCCTCGGAACGCATATTATGGTGAAATGGAATGGGTGGTGAAGCACCAGGACTCCTCAATAATGAACGTGCAGAGGCATCGGAAAAAGCATTTTTTCGTAAAAGGTGACGAGCAGTTGATATTAAACTATTGTATCTTAGATCTTTTACACTAAAAAGCGTGAAAAAAAAATTTTATAACAAAAAATAGAACAGACTACAAAAAACCATGAAAATAATTTTCTACCAGTCTGAAGTCGGTGCCTCAGCACGAGCCAGCAGGAGTGGACATATAATCGTCTACCTCACCTACAACTATACGAGTAAATGGCTTCAATCACTCCTGCTGGCTCGTGCTGAGGCACCGACTTCAGACTGGTAGAAAATTATTTTCATGGTTTTTTGTAGTCGGTTCTATTTTTTGTTATAAAATTTTTTTATCAATAAAGTTATAGTAAGTCATAGTACTTTGTGAGCTCTACATTTTGGCCAAATTTTGTCATCAAAATCTCATTAAAAAAAAAGTGACTAGACATGTTCTTTCCGTGGACTCTTCACGTCTTCTATGTAGTTTAACCGATATATTAAAACTTCTGCCTTCCGCCAAGCATAATCAAATCACAAAATATATTCATAAACGCTCATAGATTATAACTTTACGGAATCATGAATAGAAAGTTGAAAACGGAGTAATTTGGCGACGGAAGCCTTTGGTCGTTTGTTCCGACCAAGTTCAAAACTTACCTCAAGCTACATGTGGAAGTTTATACATTCCAAATTTTCTTTTCAAATGTAATAGGAGCTTATAAATCGAGAAGGTATTTGATGATTTCGGGTTGAAATTCTTCCTTTTTAGGGTTCCGTTGTCTCAAAAGGAAAAACCGGCCACGAGCGTGTCGGAACGGCCAAGAGGGTTCTGTAGTCATTACGAATTATGTAATATTTTTCTTAAGATTTCGTATTTTTTACGGAATCTTCCAAGTTTAGGTATATTTTAAACCTTAGGCTGCTATTTACTCTTGACCTACCAATAATTTTCAAAACTTTTTTTTCAAAATTTTCAACCCACTGGTTTAGATTTTAGAAGGGGTGGGGGGGGGGGGGGAACGCTCGTTTTTATTTAAAACTTTGTACTTTAAAGTTGAATATTGTGCAAACATATCACTGAATCGAAAAATCGTTTTAGCAACCCCTTATTGTTTTGAAAGACCTATCCAACGATACCCCACACTACAAGGTTGGATGAGAAAAAAAATCACCCCCACTTTACGTCTATGGGAGGTACTCTAAAAAAATTTTTTTTGAATTTTTATTGTACCCTTTTATCGGTATACATGTCGGCGGCCGATCGTAAAATCCGCCAGATCACGAAATTCCTAGGCATATCGTGAAATGCCGCCATTTCATGAATTGGCTAAGGGACATCCGCCATATCGTTCAAAACTCACCGTTTGACGATTTGCCTGGTGACGTTTAGGCAGATCATGAAATTCCTAGGCATATCATGAAACGCCGCCATTTCATGATTTGGCTAGTTTAGGCAGATCATGAAATTCCTAGGCATATCATGAAATGCCGGCAAATCGTTTCTGGCACTTCGCCGGCCGCTGCCGCGGCACGCTCGCTTCGCTCGCTCGGCTCGTGCGTAGTAGTCACAATTCATACTAACCACTCCTCGCTTCGCTCGTCGTACCTATTTTTTTCTTTTTTTCAGCATATCACGATATGCCCGGCATAAGCTAGGAATATCGTCGAATGCGTTGCTCTAATCGATCTGCCGTATTGTTTCTCAGGCACATCGTGATATGCCTAGACAACTTTTAGGCATATCATGAAATGGCGCCATTTCATGATGTGCCTAGGAATTTCGTGATCTGGCTGATTTTACGATCGGCCGCCGACATACATACCTATACATACGTGCAAAATTATAGCGTTCTAGCATTGATACTCCCTGAGCAAAGCCGCGGACGAACAGACAGACAGACAGACATGGCGAAACTATAAGGGTTAGGTTTTTGCCCTCCCTCTGCCTCTATTTGCTTCGGAACCCTAAAAATACACAAAAAGAGATAAAAGACGAAAACAACTCAGACTCATATGTCTCCCCTGAATCAATCTGTAGGCACTATTTACCTACTTCCATAGTTACTCTTTTATTTTTAAGATATATTTGGTCGGTAGGTATTATTTGAGCACAATATGTTATTATTATGTATACGCGTCTGTTATTTTTAGCTATTGTTTTCAAATAGCCGGCAGAGTCTGACCATAGTTTGATAAAAAGGTCAATAAAGATAATTTCTTAAAGAGAAGACTATTTATAAAATATACGAAGTCCAGTGACTCACGTTTTTAGGGTTCCGTAGCCAAAATGGAAAAAACTGGACCCTTATAGTTTCGCCATGTCTGTCTGTCTGTCCGTCCGCGACTTTGCTCAGGGACTATCAATGCTAGAAAGCTGTAATCTTACACCGTTACAAAGTTAGACAGAAAGAAATAAATGCGATAGCAAGCTTCCGCGCGTTACACAATACGGCCTCTGGTTTTTAACCCCCGAAGTAAAAAGAGGGGTTTTTTTTATTCGATTGCATGGCAAAGGAGCAAGTGGGTCTGATGGTAAAAGATCACCACCGCCCATAAACATCTGCAACACCAGGGGTATTGCAGTTGCGTTGCCAACCTAGAGGCCTAAGATGGAATACCTCAGATGCCAGTAATTTAACCGGCTGTCTTACTTTCCACGCCGAAACACAAACAGTGCAAGCACTGCTGCTTCACGGTAGGATTAGCGAGCAAGACCGTAGCTCTTAAATTCAATTTCAAATCATTTATTCATTAAATAGGCCGCAAGGGCACTTTTAGGAAAACAAAGAACACCGACGATCCCGACCGACACATTCTTAGTTAGAAAGAAAGAAGACATTTATTCACTAACACAGAAGACACACATATACAGCAAAATTTACATAAATAAAGCAAAAATATATAAATAAATAAATCACACATGAAATAAATACACAATTTTGTGTGTCCCCGCGAAAATGAAACGGTCGCTGTCTGAGCGTTATGCTGAAGCGATAGACGCCTGCAGCGCTGATTTTATTCCAGAACCGTCTAGTTGTACTGTATATATTATATCCCCTTAATACCAAACGATAGTGTCTGCAGTTAAGTGACCCGTGACTCATACTGTATTGTGCAGATTCCTCCACTCGCCGCCATGTCGCCACTAGTGACGCTCGTGTTGCTCGCCTGCGCCTGCGCCGCCACTGGATTCAACCACTGTTCTACCCTGATGTTGGGTAAGGCTTACTGTTCATGGTTACATAAGCGTACCCTTAGTGTAAGTTTTCGCTTACGAAATACGTCACCATCGCGTTCACGTTAAAATCGCAATTTGTATGGAAACACGAACAGCGCCTATAGCGGAACGTTTGCGATGCTCGTGTTTCTATACAAATTGAGATTTGAATGAAAACGCGATCGAGACGTATTTTGTAACTGAAAACTTACACTAAGGGTGCAGTGCATAGAGACTCAGAACAGACTCCAAAATTACTAGCTCATTTAAAAACCACTTCTAAGTCACTCTCGTCTTCTCGTCACTATGTGACGATGATTTGTATTGTTTTATCCCAAAATCATCCCCACGTCCCACGTAGGGTTACCAGATGAAAAATTCAAAAGTCCGGAGAAAAAGTCTGGTTCCCGTTAAAAAATGCTGAGAATTTATCACAATGCCAGATTTTTTTCAAAACGTAGGTACTTTACAGTTAAAAAAGTCCATTATTATTTTAAGTAAGTAACTGCGATAGTGCATAAATATAATCTTTCTTTTGCAAAGAAGGTAAATGTTGGCGGTAGGCGTAGAGGTGTGCACAAATTCTTCGCAAAAGAAGTCTCAGTTCAGCTAGTGACAAAATAAAACTTATTTTTTGTAGGTAAGGTGGCGCCGGATAAAGTTTATCATCGCCAGAGAACTATTGGATCACACGACTTCATCTATGTCCCAGACGTAAGTGATTCATTCAAGCGGGTACCATCGTGTCTGTAATAACCTTTGTAATAACAAAAATTTAAATAAATAGGCCGTAGAAATCCCAACAAAAACTACCTGTATGAAAATTGCCAAAACATACTTAATAGTATAAATGCGAAAGGGTGTGTGTTTGTATTTTTGTCCGTCTTTCACGTCGAAACGGAGTGACAGATCGACGTTATTTTTGGCATAGAGATAGTTTATGGGTCAGAGAGTGACATAGGCTACTTTTTATCCGGGAAAACTGCATAGTCCCGAGGGAACTACGCGCGATAACCAAATTCCAAGCTGGCGAAACCGTGGGCAAAAGCTAGTATTTATATCATGGGACATGGGACACTAACATTGTCCTCAAAATATTGTATGGATGTGTGCGTTTTGTTACGAATTTTTCTTAATAATTTTCATAATAAAACGGACACATCCATACAATATTTTGGGGACATATCTGGATATCCTGTTTTTAAAGCTAGCAATCATAGATTGAGTCTACCTTCCAAATTTAGTTGAAATCGGAGAGATAAACTCAGGGTACAACGGTAGATAGAAATGCCCGTGTAATGGTCAATAGTTTATTAAATTATTTTCTACCTAGTTTCTAGCGGCGCATTCTTCTTGCCAAAAATAGTCTTTTCCAAAATACTGGCAGAATAAAAAAAACCCTTCACCTCTCACGGAATAGCCTAGATGATTCAAAAAACTGTTTAGTCCGTCACGTGGATAATTAAAAAAAAATACATACCTCCTCCTTTTTTTGAAGTCGGTTAAATATTGTGCACATATTTTTTCTTTTGTTTGACAAACAAAAAATGTCGAGGATACAGTGCTTAGAAGTTTCGAGTGACGACACTATTATGGTACGATTTTTACCTTATAGTGACGTCACAAGCCCCCACTCCGGAAGTTTGATGATCTATACCTTTGTCGACTTTTAATAAATAGATAAACTAAAAAATACGTGTCCCACATTTTTCCATAATCTAACTGTCAGACTGAATCTAATGATATATTTTCAACCCAGTCATCATCCCTAATTACATTCTCATTTTAAATTTCAGGAATGTGCACCTCAGAAGAAAACACTGGTAGGACAGGAGGCAATAGCATGCGACACCGTCGGCTACTTCCCCCCCACTATCATACCATTCGGTGCCGGTTCGTTCTCGCCGTTGTACGTCAACTGTGCGCCGGAGAATGCGCCGTGCTACGAGCTGCTCACTGTCTCCGTCACACAGTTCTGTGCGCCCGCGCCGTCCAACGGCACGGCGGGACCGTACGCCGGACGCAATATTAACATGATCAATCCGCAATAAAATTGTTACAAAGTGACATTGTAAAAAGCGTTTTTTTCTACTGCAAAGCGTACGTGATTTGAATCTTATTATAAGCAGTGAACTGAGGTTACTAACATAGCCCGAAGAATTGCGAAACTGAAGTGGCAGTGGGTGGGGCACATTGCTTGCAGGATTGATGGCCGATGGGGTCAAAAGGTTCTCGAATGGCGTCCACGGACCGGGAGACGAGCTGTCGGTAGGCATCCAACAAGATGGATCGACGACCTGGTTAAGATCCCGGGATCGCGGTGGATGCGAAAAGCACAAGACCGGTCTGAGTGGAGAGCCTTGGGGGAGGCCTATGTCCAGCAGTGGACGTCTTTCGGCTGACATGATGATGATGATGATGATCAGTGACTATAGTTCTTCCATGGATGTCGTAAGAGGCGACTGAGGATATAGGTTAAGGCTAGCAACGTCACTATTGTACCATTTTCGTCAAACTTAAAACCTAAAATTGCTAAAAGTGGTTCCGAAGCGGTAACGTTTGGGAATACAGGCGTGATGTGTGTACGTGTATCAGTGACGTAGTAGCCCTGTAAGGCTGGCCACAGACCAAGCATGTCATTAAAACTAAGATGCATGTCAATATCACAATAAAAAGTGGATGGAAATCAATCTTTCATATTTGAACTCAAAGAGTCCGTTACATACCTACTACATAGATGCAGTCAGTCACAATTGAAGCTAAAATAAGCGTTTTAAACTTTCGTGATTCTCACTCATAGTCAAATACCTTAACGGGACTACCACCACGACCACCACCACCACCACTGCAACTGAAATGTTGCCGAAACGTCGAGGTAAATAATAATTGTATCAAATAGCGTGATAAGTCCCGTTAAGGTATTTGACTATAAAATAAGCGTGTTTTACCCAACGGTTATCTGTTCTTCGAGCGATGTGGCCTGCCCTGCCTGACCTGGATGTCATTACCAGATAATTTTGTTGTCATCAGATTTACACGAGCATGCCAAATTTTAAGTCAATTTGACAAATATATAGAAATAGGTCAAAATTCAGTTACAGTTACAAAATCCATGTAGGTACATAATGTACATACATAGCAAGTGAAATAACCGAACCTACGAGTAAACAACAAAAAGTTGGAACACCCCCGACTTTGTCACTTCAAAGTTCAATATCTCAAAAACGGCTGAACCGATTTTGATGAAACTTATTTAAGAACCGTCGATAGAATAGAAAACCTACTTTCAAATAAAAAACCGCATTCTAACCGGTCCACCTGTTTAAGAGCTACAGTGCCACAGATAGACACACAGACACACAGAGCAGTCAAACTAATAACATCCCTCTTTTTGCGTCGAGGGTTAAAAAAAAGAATGAGCACTATATTGCGCTATGATAGTAATCTAATGGACTCTCAGATAGCTAGATATTTTTCCGCCCCCTTCTGCCCTACCCCCTCTGAGACCCCCCGGCGCCCAACATAGCAAATTGTCCATCAATTCCATCATAATCGAACAGCATGCGTGCTTGTCTGTGCCATCTTTTATCTGGAGCTGACATGTGACGCGGGGCGGCATAAAAATAGTCTGCAACCGAGGGTCCAATCCGGACAGTCAATTTTTATGTCATACTTTTAATCTCTTGTGAAGATTTATCAAGATTTTATTTATCTCGTCGGCACCCTTGAGTAAATCATCATTCCAGCCTTTATACGTACTGTTGGGCACATGACTCCTCTCAGAATGAGAGAGCTTATTCCGTAGTTCATACAAAAGCCAAAGTTGCGCCTGGTGAGTGGTGACACCCAAAAAGGTCAATCCTGCCCCCAGGGCTCGATAAAGTCTGTGAAGGGTCTACGTAAGCGTAGAAAATAGTAATTTCGAACTTTATTACTTCACAAAAATTTGGATTATGTCACGGAATCTATTTAGGTACTGGATGGAAAAATATGACAGACATTACGAGACAAAAATATACTTTCCTTTTCTTTAAACCGGCTCCACGGCCAAAGTATCTAGTAGTTTGCTTTATGATATGGTGTGGAATACGGCGTGGAAAGTTATCATCATCATAGCCGTAGGACGTCCACTGTTGGACATAAGCCCTCATAGACCTCCAGTTGCTTCGGTTGGAAGAGGCCTGCATCCACCTTGGATCCGCAACTTTAACCAGATCATCCGTCCATTTCGTTGTTGGACGTCCTACCCTGCGTTTGCTAATAAGTACACGGTCTCGATTCAAGAACTTTTCGGCCCCAAAGGCCATCCCTTCATTATAATGGACTGAAAGTATGCTATATTTTTTCAAAATGTTAGTGTGAAAATTCAAAGTATTGTAAATTGAATACAATGTTTATTTATTTATTTATTTTCGGAGAACCAACAGCTATAATTTACAGAGTAAACTTATTTTATAGTATCAATCAAGCCAATTATAGGATCTCACAAGTAGACACAAATTTTAAACAAGTAAAACTTACATACGCGCATAATCGCAAACATGCACCACGCAAACATGGAGAAATACAGGATATCAAAAACTCATTCAGCAAACAACAAAGACTAAATGTTACTTACTTATAAAAGTAGATTGTTATGTATTACGTTTCATGTACAACATCAGTTTTCAATTTGTGTTCGTTCAAAGGCAAACCAATTCAACATGGTTTAACTCAGACTCAAATAGACTCAAAATTAAAGTAAGACGTAAAATTTCCATTTCAAATATGTCTGTGTTTGAAGTGGGTATTCAAAAACACGTCTGGGGTTGGACCCGACTCTGAATAAGAGCGTTCTTAATGCAATCTCTTTTATTTACTGTGCGAAATTACATTCGCTGTGCTGCGCAATGCCACAAGAGACTCCAAGGAACAGTAGTGTAAGTTTGTTCACAAAAAAACGTCTCAATCGCGTTCGCGTTAAAATCTTACTTTCTATGAAAACACAGACAGCGCCACTAGCGGCACGTTTGCGCAACAAAATCTGTGAGTGTAAGTTTTCTGCATGTGATTTCGAAGATAAGCTTGAAACGTTTCGTTTGCGTACACGCAAGCTTGATCGATTCAGTAGGTAAATCAAAAACTACTTGTACATAATGTTCGTACTATAAAGTATGTATGCGTAAATAATGTCAGTTCAATTTTCAAAAAATTTCAATTCCTAAAATTTATGTGTATTTTGATGGAAGAGATTTGCGATATTTTATCTGTTCAAATATATTTTCGGAATATTTCAGACGATTAATCGGTTAGTTTGACCGAACGCCCGTGTTTGGATTGAGATTCTTGATTACATTTGAAATTTACCACGAGCTTTGCGGTGAAGGAAAACATCGCGAGGAAACCTGTAAAAACCTGCGAAGCAATTCAATGGTGCGTGTGAAGTTCCCAATCCGCACTGGGCCCGCGTGGGAACTACGGCCCAAGCACTCTCATTCAGAGAGAAGGCCTATGCCCAGCAGTGGGACGTATATAGGCTGGGATGTCTTGACTCAGTGTAGTCATACCTTTAAGTTGGTACACTTATGATCGGTCAATGTAAGAAAACATATTGTTAACTACAGCTAAAAAGTGTCCAAAAAACATTAACAGGGGTGTTGAATCAACTTAGGGAAAAATTTAAAACACAATTATACGCGTGGACTTGAGAACCACATCCGTTTTTTTTTGTCGTTTATTAAGTTAAAATACTGCGTTCCTCTACTGTGGCAAAGGTCATTCTATTTTTAAAAGCAATTTGTTTAGTTAAGATATTATGTTTATTTAAAAATGTACTTTGAATTCTTGCAGTGGATATAGTATTTGATTAAAATGCAATCGAAATTGGAATGAAGTCAGTGTTTTCGTTTCGAAGAAATGATTTTAACATTTTTTTTTCTAATACGCTCATACATTTATTTGTTTGTTTCACATCTTGTAATATAATTTCGGTCTACTCCCCAGGTCTCCCATAGACCTCCAGTTGCTTCGGTTGGAAATAACCTAAGTGTGTGAGTGATGATTTGTGAAGTTAGGTTAAGGTATACCGTAGGCGACAGGCTAGCAACCTGTCACTATTTTACCGTTTTTGTCAAACTTAAAACCTAAAATTGCTAAAAGTTACTCCGAAGCGGTAACGTTTCGTTTGCTCTCCCATTTGGGCATACAGGCGTGTTGTTTGTGTTGTGTGGAAGTAACCTGCATCCAACTTTAATCTCACCCCCCGCGGCATTAACCGAGGCCTTATTGCCTAACGTTTCTGACACTCGCGATCGCAATAAAATGACAGCTTTTGTATGCGAAATATGTCATTTGATTGCGATCACGAGCGTCAAAAACATTAGGCAATACGGCCTCTGGTCATCTGCCCATCTCGTTGGTCCATTCATTCTAAGTACGCTGTGCTTGCCGACCCGCGGCCTTCATTCGAGAACTTTTCGGCCATGCACGAATAAATGGCTATTAGGCGTGCTATTTGGACAAAATCAAACCAAATCTAAAAAAACGTTTTCATCAAATATTTAAGAACCTTAAATCCAATGCAAACTTGAATGTGCAGGAAGTTCAGTTAATTAAATACTCCCAGTTACACCATTTATGACTGCATCAATTATACAGCATTTCCTTCTTCCTTGCATTTCAAAAGTGCCACTTGTCGTTCATAATGCTAAATAAAAAACTGTTTTAATCTGGAAAATGCAGTCGTATTAAATCAAATTAATCTAGAGTAGCTGTTTTCTAAAGTAGAGCTTCTCGAGTACGAACCTTTAGTATTTTTGAGAGCTTGAGTAAAAATGTTTTTTTGTGTTTCAATGGTAGAAACAATCGTAGTGGAGATCTACATTATTTTATTTAGCGTGAATTGAACAATAATGGCACGCTGAGAACGAAACTGAGTTGAGAAAAAAACTGGCCAAGAGCATGTCGGACCACGCTCAGTATAGGGTTATCTGTTAAGTTATCCACTAAAAAAGGAAAACTAGGGAAATGTTCTCGTGCAATCAAATAACACTAAGTAAAAAAAAGATGACGATAAAAAGTTTTAGGCAAAGTATCTCTACTAAAATAATCTGGGGTCCTAGTGAAAAAGACGTTAATTCTGCAGAAGTTGAACAACTGATTACAACTTAAACCCCTTTACACATAAATTAGAAAATAGCTGTGTAATTTCTGCAGACTTAACCCCTTTTTCACTAGGGTCCCAAGTTATGTCCTTTGGTTGAGAAGCACAGTTTTCGGTAATAACTCAAAAACTGTCATATCCAATTATGTTGAAATCAATTTTGGTTGAAAGTATACGTATCAAATTTTGCCTTTGATTTCTAACATACATAGAGGCTTTTGCAGGCTACTATTTTTTTTCCATTACACACTTACACTTACACACTGTGACTTCGAGCACAAACGTCGTATAACTCTCTACGGCGATTTGTTGCAGGTGGAACTGCGAAATTGAATACAGTATTTTTAATCAGATAGAGGCTTTTAGCTCGCATTTCTATTTCTCTTATTATGATTCCGTGATTTCCGCTCAATGATTGAATGATTGAAGGACAAACATTCAATCTAACGTTGAGATATCTCTCATGTTGACACAGTAAATTGCTTATTTCCTCGGCGGGACTCATATCAGGACTGACAATGCAAATATTGCTTACCCATACGGTTTAGTAAAATGTCGATTAACTTAGTACTTGAGCGAGTGCTTGGTGTCTTTCGAGGATTTACTGTCGTTAAGTACAAATGGAAAATAGATAACTCGTAATTATAATATCATCATAGTCAAGATCGATATTTTCGATATGGTTTCTGCGGGATAACCGTAAAAGTAACAATTTGGAGTTGAAATAAAAAATGTAAAAGATTCCAAAAACCAATCTGATTGCTAAACGACATCTCTTGTCCGGGTGAGCGGTTAGTTCCAATGGAAGTGCTGAAAGTTTCTCGATGAGGGCTACAGCATAGATGTCGCTAGTGTCGCTGCTTAAGTGACTAAATAAGAAACAAACAAGCTGAGATATGTGGTGCATAGGAGAAATTCGCGTTTGTACCACTGTCCAGTGGTGGTGTAGCGGCATAGCACGCGGCACAGAATGCCGAGGACCTCGGTTCGATTCCCAGCGCTGGTCTCTTTTTCTGGTTTTTCTATGCATCTATATTTCAGTTTGTATTTTCGATATCATCATAATCATCATAATATTTAAGAGCAGTTCTTGTCGGCGGCGTCAGAAAAAAAAAAGAGCAGAAAAAAAAACAGTCCCGGCGTACATTGTAACAAACATGACTAATAATTTTCGACAAAACATGTAGGCATTCTCTGGGTACAGAGCCCTAAACCCTGAGTGTAGTGTTAAAAAGTGAATCAACTTGTAAGTGGTGTCCCCCATAAAACGTAGGTAATAGGTAATGTTCATAAAACGAGGAACTCTAAAGCCGCCATCAAAAATCTATAACAACCGGAATATTGGGTTTACGGTTTAAAAACCGGTCAAAAGCGAGTCAGAGTCGCACACCGAGAGTTCTGTATAAATTTTCAGGTATAGGTATTTTAACATCCAGTGTTAGGAATGTCCAACAAAATAACAAAATAAACAAAAATACAAAAAAAAATAATAACAAAAAAAAAAAAATTAATAGTAGCAAAATGTACGCAGAGTACGGCAATTTTTAACTCCCGACGCAAAAAGAGCGGGTGTTATAAGTTTTCCCGCTATGTGTGTCTCAATCTGTATGTCTGTGTGTGTGAGATAGACATCTGGAGCGAGTGGAGTGCCCGATAGTGAGGCACTGGAGCGACTATCACTCGTGCTCCAAAATTACACTTTTTAATAATGGTTGGTTAGCCTATTTTATTTTTATTTTCTTGCTTTATATTGAAAATTTTAATAACTTAATTTGAATTTAAATTGTTTTTTTTTTGTGTTCTCTGTACTTAACAAAGAGCGATTAAAATATTTCTCTTTCTTTTGTTTTCTGTCTTGCTTACTATTTGTGGTGTGCGATAAAGATTCATTGTATTATATCATTGATTTCGTTGACTTAAAACTTACGAAAGTCTCAGAGTCAAAGTCGAAGTCAAAATATCTTTATACAATTTAGGCTATAACAAGCACTTATAAATGTCAAAAAATCTACCACCGGTTCGGAAAAACCTCCGTTGAAAAGAATTCGGCAAGAAACTCAGCGAGGTATATTTTTAAACAGATTTACAATATTATTAAATGATCTATATACATCACAAATATTTAACACAATTTTATTTGCAACTTGCAACACAGTAGTTTCGCTATTTGAAGGGATCGCCAATGCGGATCGGAATTACATTTCCAAATATCCCTGACCATATGTATAATCATTAACTTTATAATACGCCTTAGATATTAGTGTATTCTTGACAATAGACCTGAATTTTGTGTCCGATTCTTTAGTTAGTAATATTTTTTGAAATTTTATTATAAAAACGTATACAATTTCCCAGAAACGATTTTTTGGTTTTAGCCAGTCTGTAAGACAGAACTTTAAGCTACCCTGTGTTTCTAGTAGCCTTTGGCTTATCGGCGTTAGCTTTGGCGTTAGTGGGAAAATCACATATGTCCTTCCCACGGACTTCTTCATATCATATCTGTGGTTCTTCCGAACATAAATGATTATTTCAAAAACAAAGCGACGGCAGGGTTAGGATACCTGTTTGCTTAAAAAAAGAACGTATTTCGCCAGTTTTTTGTACACAGATCTCTAAAATGCCCAACGAAATTCCTTTTGCTTCTTAATTAATCATAAAATTGTGCAAGTGTCAATTCGGGCAAGGTGTAAAAGCGGGCGGGTATCGGCGCAGTGCCGGGGAAATATTTTATTAGGGCCGCTATTATGGTGCGCTCGCCCGCGAAATACATAAAAATGATTTACAAATGGACAGTTTCAGGCCACAGTGGGCCACGTTGTAGGTAAGGAAAAATGTGTTTAGATGACAATAGTAAAAAAAAACCGGGCAAGAGCGAATCGGACACGCCCGAAATAGGGTTCATGACGAATAAATTAAGTAATATTTTTCTAAGGATTTCTTATTTTGTACGGAATATTCCAAGTTTAGGTATACTCTGATTATTTTTGAAAGTTGCTGAACTGATGTTGTTCAGTTTGAGGAGTGTCAATTATTTGCTCAAATTACAGGCCACACCCGGTTAATCCTGTTCAAGGCACTTGAAAATAATTTTCCTTTTTTAACCGACTGCAACAGAAGGCACGCCCTACAGGCCAAAGTTTTTGACATATGAGGTGTCGTTGGATTTATCTAAATGAATTTATCTTAAATATTTATTTGAATAAAATTGTGAGTTTGAGTTTGAGTTTGAAAGTTGATTTTTTTTCTTACCGTAGCAATATGGGTATCAAATGAAAGCTAGTAAAAAAAAAAGGCCAGTTCAAATATATATATATCACATTATTAAAAACTTGACTGTCACCGTTTACGCGGCACATTTACTCGCACTGGCGCGGCATAACTTCCATTTACCCCCATTTTATGCCGTAGTAAATTAGCTTTTTGCCGCAATTTTACTCGAGCAAAATGTTATACCGGTTATAATACTAAACATAATATTATGTTCCGCTTTTAGAATAATTTTATTGTATCTGCAGAGTCAGGCTTACTTCTCACAGACACCCTATCACGCATTATAAAAATTATCACCTCCAACTTATTATGAGGACGTATCCTTCCTTACTATTATAAAGGGGAAAGTGAGTTTGTTTGTTTGTTACGCTTTCACGCCGTAACGGAGTGACGGATCGTCGTGATTTTTGGCATAAAGATAGTTTACGGTCCTGAGAGTGACATAGGCTACTTTTTATCCCAGAAAAATGCACAGTTCCCGAGGGAACAGCGCGCGAAAACCGAATACCACGCGAGCGGAGCCGCTGGCAAAAGCTGGTCCTGTATAAAAATAAATATATCTAATATTAAAAAGACAAAATATCAAAAGTAGGCTAGGTTAGGTTCACCCGTCGATATTTTAACTATCGATAGGTATTTCAATTTCCGAGGTTTGAGGTTTTTCGAGGTTTTCAAGGTTCTTGAGTCTCCACTCAAGATGATTGGCAAGAGCAGCGTAGGACGACCACCAACGAGAGATTGAATAGGTGAATCGCGGCCAATGTCCCATATTGTTTATTATTTATTTACTAGCTTTTGCCCGCGGCTCCGCCCGCGCGGTATTCGGTTATCGCGTGCTGTTCCCTCGGGAACTGTGCATTTTTCCGGGATAAAAAGTAGCCTATGTCACTCTCGGGCCCATAAACTATCTCTATGCCAAAAATCACGTAGATCCGTTGCTTCGTTACGGCGTGAAAGAGGGACAAACATACAAACACACAAACATACAAACACACAAACACACTTTCGCATTTATAATATTAGTATGGATATTTTTGTCTCATAATGGCCTTATCTACATTATAAATATAACTCTAAGACTTTCATTAAAATAATTTTAATGAACCCTCCTCCTGACTTCTCCTTCTCTCAATCTATCACAAAACCTATTAATACTACTGTAACTGCACACAAATCACACAATACAATTTAAAACCTTAATACCTCCTAATAGACTCCAATTTCCGTTGCACAAAGGTACCTTACAGCTTAACTTACAGTAAATTGAACCTAACGCCGTGGAGACAACATTGAATTCACCTTGTACTGCAGTTGCAAAAACAATTGCAACTTGTTTGAAACACCGATAATTGGCTGCAGTGTCGTTTAAAATACAGATGTACTATCAAAATAGATAACGGAAGTGGACGAAGAGTATATATTTATTTATTATTATCAGTCAAGAGAGTCAAGAGAGTGTAGTAATTAGTGTAGCAGTGCAGGAGAAGCACATAGAGAAGTAAATAATGAGCATTTTAAAAAAGTTTGTATATTTAATTTGAGACTCCGATTTGGGTAAAAATTTGCAAGTAGATAGAGTCAACGATACTGAGTTTAAATAACATAGTCTCGTGAAACGTTCCAATTAATTTGTATGGAAAGTTCCTTTTTTGTTACCGCAAATCCATAGAGTTTTGGTAACAAAAAAGGAAATTTTCATCTCTCCTGTTCGGAAAGTTTAATTTTCATGGGTAGATAGACGGGTGGAAAGTTGCGTTTTCTCCTCTAGGGTGGAAAGTAATTTTTTTTTAATTTTTCGGCTAGCCACGACATCGAAGATAATTGAGTTACGTCATATTATTAAAATAAAAGCTTTTCAGTAATCTAAATTCAGCTATACATTAAACGACATGTTTATTACGATCTTAATAGGTTCACATTAAAAACATTCTACAATTGGTCTATTTTTTTCGAAATTACAAAATATCAACATTTAAAATTTTTCCTCTATTCTGCTGCCCGCCATAATGCCATGATAGGCATTTTTTTCACGTTTCGGCATGGCCATCTAGATGTAAGTCGTGACCAAGAACATTATATACAACACTGGAGGTTGAACGCCGAACATCCGTAATAAAAGTCAAACTTCTTGGTTCGGCGTGCAACCTCCAGTTTTGTATAATTATGAGCTCTTTGGTCATATCGTGGCCAACTCGATTACAGTCTAGTCGGCCGCGGCAAGTGGCCAGTATGCAAAGAGTAAAGTAATGTATGAAAAGGTTGGAGGTTGGATATAAATAAATTTAATTTATTTATATCTTATTAATTTATATCGTAATTATAACTTACATAATTTTGTACATTTATTTATACTAGCCACGACATCGAAGATAATTGAGTTACGTCAATGAGTTTTTTTTTTTCACGTTTCGGCGTGGCCATCTAGATGCACGTCGTAACCAACTCGATTTTTTTTTTATAGTCGGCCATGGCAAGTGGCCAGTCGAAAAGGTAGCGCTGAAGGTTGGATAGGTTTAAGTAAATTCAATTTATTATTATTCTCGTTTTTTTGTAGTATTTTAGTTTCCTCACAGTCGAAATGAAAAGTAGAGTGTCTAACTCGGGTGAAATAACCCATTTCCCCTCGAACTATTGGCGCTCTCACTACGTTCGAGCGCCAGAAATATCTCGGTGAAATGGGTCACTTTCCACCCTTGGTTATCAATCTACTATTCCGTACCAACCAATAGGGACATTTTGAGAGACTATGTTATTACGACTCAGTATCGTTCAATCTACGAGTACATACCTGCAAATTTTTATCCAAATCGAAGTCGCAAATCAAATGTAGAAACTTTTTTAGAAAAGCTCTAATAAGGGATCTCTTCCAATTAAGTAACCTAGCCTAGAGAAGATAATTTATAAAGACACCAACGCAAACAGCTAAAATTACGTGCGGTACATTTCGTCAGCGACGTCACGTAAAAAATTTGGTCGCCTCTTTTAGAATCGAACTATTACAACGACACACTACTGGTGCTTAGTGAAGTCTATTAATGGCATATCTGTGTGTAATAGGACTCGCGACGTTGCACGGAAATAGTTCCGAGAATGTCCGATTGAGAAATTACAGGAACGGTTCATCTGTAGTGGATTATTGCTAGTCGATTGTTTGAGATCGGGCGCTTTTGTTTGTTTTATTTTAAGGTTCCACACTTAAAAGGAGGCTCTCGAGATGTGGTGTTGGAGACGTATGCTTCGAGTGTCATTTATACAAGAAAGTAGGTAGGGTACGTTACCATTTCGCAAAATAATTCTGTGCCTCCTGTGATAAGTGATACAAGTGCAAAATCGTCATTTTACAGGAGAGCGAAAACAAGATTAAAAAAAATTCTAGTTTGTGTGTTTTATTTTAAGGTTCCACACTTAAAAGGAAGCTCTCGAGATGTGGTGTTAGAGATGTATGCTTCGAGTGTCATTTAAAAAAGAAAGTAGGTAGGGTACGTTACCATTTCGCAAAATTATTGCTCCCGAACTTAGTGCCGTGCGGCCGACATACATCGCGTCGCGCACCCGACTGCTTTCCTGCGGTTTTCCTGCAATCTGCGCTTGAGGGGTGGGGTAACTCGAACCGGTGCGGGGTGGAGCGTGGCCATTCTGCACGTTACTACTGTTATACAGAGTGGCCCATTTATATCGGTCAGTATGGGAAAGTCTGAAACTATACGACATACGAATATTTCTTCTTAGGAACCATAACATCGATTTTAATAACAAGAAAAACTGCATTCATACCTTTTAAAAAAACCTGTACTCAGTTCGGGAATCGAACCCGGTTGTTTTGAAAAAAAAAAACTTACACTATTTCTATTTAGATATCGATTGTGTACGTCTTAATCAGTAAATGACTCCATGAAACTTTACGTCTAAAATGAATAAAATGCATTGTTTTCACATACTTTAATTTATTTTAGTAGGTGTTCGAAGTGTCCACCGTTACAATATTCAACAAATTCTGGCATGTAAAATTGTCTCTATGGTTGTCTGTACCTCTTTGCTGGTAAAATCGATGTCATATGGTTCCTAAGAAGAAACTTTTGTATGTCGTATAGTTTTAGACTTTCCCATACTGACCGATATAAATGGGCCACCCTGTATATTCTGTGAAAGAACCCTGGTCTAGCTGGTCCCGCTGATGCTTATATCATTTAATACGAGAGTGAGAGGGACGGAACGATACGAACTTCGATTTTCAAGTTTCATAGTAGCCCTGCAGTTGGCACGCAGAAAGTTTACTGGCACGTAAATTATCCGCTGGGTGGCAGCGCGGACAGGTAATGCCTCACCAAACTAGCACGGCTGGCAACTCAGTAGATTACAAGACTTTTGCATTGGTCTTAAAGATATAGTGGTCTTTAGCTTTAGCTTTTAGTGCTAGAAAACTGTTAAGGTCAACCGGGGCTAATGCGTCACAATACTTTAAACAACATGTTATCAGATTATAAGAAACACATTATGTATCCTTAAAAGCTATAACTTATGAAACAAGCTAGCATTTTAAGCTTAGCATCTAATTTCATATTTTAGTGCCATTTTATGGCATTTTTAACAACTTTTTATTTTTAGACGCTATAACCCCAGGTGGGGTGAAAGCATATTTTACTGGTATTATGTGATCGGATTGGTCGGAATGATTTTAATCGATAAAATGTTGTAAAAGCACACATGATAAAGTTTATTATTATGTTGTACGCTAAATTCTAGCCTTAGTTTAGGGTAATTAGTTGAACAAATCGGGGCTATAGCGTCTAATTTGACCTCGTTGGCGGATTACTTCAAAAAAGAGCTCGGCCACGACATCTAGTAATTATTTTTTGTACTTTTAGCGCGAAAGCTTTTAAAAAAATGGCGTGAATAGTTCTAAAGGATGTCCGACACGCTCTTGGCCGGTTTTTAAACGAGCTACAATTTTATTTATCCTCATAAAAGCTTGTTTCCGAACCCTCAGCCGCTAATAAACCAACTTACTGCCATAAAATAACTTACGTCCTACAGATCGCAAATTTTCCGACCACATTAAGAATATTTACAGCGTCGCGGTGGAACATTTGCGAAGTTACAAGATGGACTGGGGCGGTAATGGCCGCTGATTTACGCTTAGAGCTGGTAGACGTTTCTACGTCACTCAAATGTCGACTGGTATAGATACCTTGAAAGCTCAAGCTCGCCTTTGCTTTCTTAATGAACAAAAAAGGGAAAAAAATTCACAAAAAATAGTAGTATTGGGCGAATATTCGAGCGTTTTGACCGCACCATCACACGTCATTACATTAGCGTCCCACGTTTATAGCACAACGGAAAGACAAGTCACAAGAAATTTTAATCATGCTAAATTCAGGCATTGTGTAAATTTTCATAGAAAAACAACCCTAAGCATTAGATCTTTTGATAACACTTATGAAGACACTAATGACGAAAAAAAAACGCTGCAAAAATGCTGAATATTCGCCCTAATTGTGAGTTTACGAAAATATTGAAAAATATTGTTTACGAAAGTTATTGTTCACTTCACCACACTTTTTTTCCAAGAAAGTCATGATGGTTCACTACCGTTCAACGACCATGACAGTGCTGTCATGACCAGAGCCCGGAATTTTCACGGCATTTTTAATCTCTACCTAAATGATAACGATAATGATAGTATCGTAAAATAATAATCGTATTACGTACGTAAATAATATCTTTTATAAAGACACTTATTTGCACTTCAACAGACTGAATTATATTTGAACTGGCTTTAGTATGGATTATTAAATTAGAAATTATTAACTATTCAGTTCTATTTATAAATATTTCACATTTTTGACCGCGTCATCTAGAGCCCGGAATTCTTACGGCATTTTTGGTATGTCATGGTGACTTCTCACTTATCGACTTCCGATATTCAATATTGAAATATCGATACACAGACAGTTTTATCGTTAAAAAGCGATCTCCTACAATTAACTTAGCCATGAGGCTGAAGCGACTTAATTATTAGTTTGAATGGCAAATTTCTTGCGGGAATTCCACAGAAAATAAGTTGTCACTAACTTCAATTATTGTTTCAATTTTCTTTCTTTTCTCTCTTTGCCTGGCTCCTTCCCGGCGAGTTTAAAAGTTGAAAATAGGAGTTTTTGCTCCGCCCAGCGTTATTACGCGTGGCCTTTTATACGCAGGGAACTTGCGCGAAGTATGAAAATTGATGATTTTAATAAGACCCAATAGAGGCATATAAGAATAAGAAATCTTTATTTCGCATAAGTAAGAATTAGGCACTAACAATATGCCGTAGCGGAATAGCAAAGTAAATAAATGTTTAAGGTTACGTTGTGAAGAGTAATGAAATGACACTTAGACAAAACAGTTAAGTAATTTTTCAATTTGTATTTTGTAAGATACTAGCTTTTGCCCGCGGCTCCGCCCGCGTGGTATTCGGTTATCGCGCTCTGCTCCCTCGGGAACTGTGCATTTTTCCGGGATAAAAAGTAGCCTATGTCACTCTCGGGCCCATAAACTATCTCTATGCCAAAAATCACGTCGATCCATCGCTCCGTTACGGCGTGAAAGACGGACAAACATACATACACACAAACAAACAAACATACAAACACACTTTAGTTTTATTATTAGTATGAATTATATCAAAATAATATTTTATTACAGTTTTGCAGGGCTATGTTAATAAAAACTATGTAAAAAATAATGTCAAATAAATATTTATTTTTCATTCATTGATAAGAACGTACCTATTTTCGTCTCTTCGATATTCATATAATAATATATTCGTCGTTCTTTTTTTAACCCCCGACGCAAAAAGAGGGATTTTATAATTTTGACCGCTATATGTCTGTCTCTGGGGGAGGCTTATGTATGGGGGAGGCTTATGTCCAACAGTGGACGTCCTACGGCTGAGATGATGATGATGATGATGTGTCTGTCTATGTATATATCTGTGGCACTGTAGCTCTTAAATGGGTGGGCCAATTTGAATGCGGTTTTTTTTTATTTGAAAGCAGATTTTCTAGCAATGGCTCTTAAACATGTTCTATCAAAATCTGTTCAGATGTTTTAGAAACATTGAACTTCGAAGTGACAAAGCCGTGGGTTTTCTATCTTTTTGTTGGCTAAGTATTTTCACGCAAACACCCAATTCAATGAAAACCAATTTGCCTCAGTATGAGAGTATTTTGTTTTTTAAATTGCAGTGTTCGCACAGGCTTAACGTGTGTCCAGTTAAAAATATTTTAATTATTCCATCGAAAAGTGGTTAGTTTTTGGCATGTTGTTTTAACAGGGCCGCTGCAATTTTTTCGGTTGCGTGAAAACATTGATCGATGTTATGACGCGTAAAGTGTCACAGTCAATTTGGACGATCGAGGGCATACATATATCACACATACATCTAGATTATAAAGGACATATATCTATATTTCAGCATTTTTATTTATAGGTCTTTTGGGAACCCCACTAATATTATAAATACGAAAGTTTGTAAGTCTGTTTGTTTATTTACAATACAATACAATATACAATACAAAGACACTTTATTGTACACCAGAAATAGTAAGCGATACAGAAAACAAATACACAGAGAAAAATTTTTTACACGGTAAGCAATAGGCGGCCTTGTCGCTTAAAAGCGATCTCTTCCAGGCAACCTTTTTTTACAGAAAGAAGGAAGGACTAAGTTTACAATAGGTGGTGCTTCAAAAGTAGATCAGAAAATTAAAATTTAACGAAAATACATCTAAGAACGAATAAGTATACGTTTAAAATAAATATACCTAGGCAGGGAGATAAACAGCAACAAATAAATAAATAAAATGTTATATAGCTAATTATTACAAGATGACAGATAGTGCTCCTTAAATATTTATTTTATTTATTTGTTTGCTTGTTTGTTGCTTCATCATATCTAAACCGCTCAATCGATTTAGATGGAATTCGGTATACCTACAGATAGTTTGAGCCCCGGGGAACGACATAGGATAATTTTATCCCGGAAAATTTCATAGTTTCCGCGGGAGATCGCTAAATTCTACACGCAGGTGGAGTCGCGAGTGACGGCTAGTTAAAATACGATGCCGTTTTAAACAATTCTGAAAAGTTTTCGTTTTCAGAAAATAAAGCTTTCGATATTTTAACATTCGATACTCAGATGCGTAACCAAAAAAACTGGGTCCCAAACAAACAATAATATGGTCCCACACTATAATACCTACATTTTGCTTAGATATTTCTAGGGCTATGCTTTTTTTTCGAAAGGACTGTTTATTATAGAAATAGAAATATATTTATTCATGCTTTGCATAATAAAACAGAATAAAAATACATAAAAACAAAAACAGTATGCGAAAGCACGAAACGGTCGTAGCTCAGCATAGTGTTGGCCGTGTAGGCCAACGCTGGTCTTCCGCTGCGACCGCTTGGCGACTTCACGGAAGGCGAATTAAATATTATTATTTTGACATTATCCACAAATCTCTACGGAATCCTCAATATGCAAAACGATTTTTTTGTTTAGAGTTCCGTAATCCTCCGTCGAAAATTGCCATTTTTCCCATTAAAAGCACGAATTACCCCCAAGGTCGTTTCAAAGCCAAACTCTTACAAACTTGCGGGGCCAACGTGAAACACTAAATCTTTTTTTACACTGAAACTTTGTACATTTTGTAATAGCTTTTCGGTCTGGAAACTTCTAACTACGTGTTTACATTAGTTTAGGTTTAGAGAAGCAGGGACAGACGGAAGAGTTTTTGTGTGTTTATTATAGTGACGGGACTTGAATAAAGTAGCGACAGTCGATAAAGTTCTATGTTGTTTACTATTATTGTGATCCATTTAGGGCATGCTGGGCGGATCTGGACTTAACTCTTCATATCAACACTTGCGATGATTTTTACAGAAAATCCAAAAACTATTCTATTAGGTACTAGCTTATGCCCGCGGCTCCGCCCGCGTGGTATTCAGTTATGTGAAAAAATATTTTCCCGCTTTTCTTTTTAAATTTTTCCTGAATTTTCTTTGCTATAAACCTCACGGAGCCCGAGACCTTTCCAACGAATGCAAAACCTTTGAAATCTTTTCTTGCGTTCTGGAGTTATAGCGTCAGGAAGGAAAACCCGACTTATTTTTATATAGTAGAAAAGAAGATTGCACTTATTGTAGTAGTTTTGATAGTTTACTTCATATCCAGCATCAGCGACTTCTTCCTCGAAACAACTGATGCGAGCGAAAATCTTGTTTATTATATACTTAATTTACGGTAGTACTATTACTTATTCTGTGATGCTGGCAAGCCGTGGTTTAGTGGTTTGGCATAGCTTCTCAAACAGAAAATCGTGGATAACAGGCTCGCACCTTTTGAGTTTTTCGAAATTTATATGCATAAATACACAGGCATACAAGTCGATTGCGCACGTAAGTGGAGTATATAGCCTCAAAAAAACCGGCCAAGAGCGTGTCGGATATGCCTAAAATAGGGTTCCGTAGCCATGACGAAAAAAATTAGTCATATTTTTCTAAAGATTTCTTATTTTGTACGGAATATTCCAAGTTTAGGTATATTTTATACCTTAGGCTGCTATTTACTCTTAAACTACTAATAATTTTCAAGCAAACTTAGCTGTTATAGTTTTCCTTGAAAGTTTGATAAACTTACTATCATCTAGAATTTTTTTTAATTTTTCCACCCACTGGTTTAGATTTTAGAGGGGGGACGCTCGATTTTAATGAAAATTTGCGCTTTAAAGTTGAATATTTCGCAAACAAATTATTAAATCGAAAAATCGTTTTCGAAAGCAACCCCGTAATGATTTCAAAAGACCTATCCAACGATACCCCACACTACAAGGTTGGATGAGAAAAAAAATGCCCTCACTTTATTACCTCTAAAGATTTTTTTTTTTTATTGTACTGTTTTGTTGGCATAGTTTACATATATATTCGTGCAAAATTACAGCTTTCTAGCATTGATAGTCTCCGAGCAAAGCCGCGGATGGACAGACAGACAGACATGGCGAAACTATAAGGGTTGCGTTTTTGCCATTTTGGCTCCGGAACCCTAAAAATGCCCAGTTAATCAATCATACAAAACGACTGAGCGAGAATGAGCGCGTCGCCCCGGGCCCCGAAGAATAATATCTAGGATCGATTTATATAATAGTTTCCTCTTTGATTATATAATCAAAGAGTTTCCTATTTTGAATCAGTATAAACAAAGTAGGTACTACTTAACTATTTTTTTCTAATTTTCACGCCAACTTACGTAGGTTGAAAACATGTTTTTTGTTAGTGTAGATACTGTGTTGTTTTTGGTGTAATTTGATAGTTTTAGGTCTAAAACGGATAGGGCAATGGACATTGTGTTTTGGGTCCTAACAGTCACCTTAACCATGGACGGACACACAACAGATGGACGGACATGGTAAAGCTAAAAATCCTCATAGGTTCGTAAGTTTCTCGATATCAAATGATATCCCAACACAGAGGGTTTTTGTAGGTTCGCATTGCATAATTGGGTGTTTGCTTCGTGGCTGGACGCCTGCCAACTCCTAGTTAATAGATTCAAATCCGGCGGCATGTTTAAACCTGATTTATACTGAAATAGAGGGTGGTTAACCAACTTTTATGTGTCGTTGTTCTGTTCCGTAAAACAGGACGGGGCTAATGCGCCGTAATACTTTAAACAGCATATTTATCAGATTATAACAAACACATTATGTATCCTTAAAAGCTATAACTTATGATACAAGCTTGCATATTTGATCTTATTTCATATGTCAGTGCTATTTTATGGCATTTTTAATAACTTCTACGTGTAAATTACGTTTCTGTAAAAGCTGGAATTTTTAGACGCTACCCCAGGTGGGGTAAAAGCGTCTTTTACTGATATTATGTGATCGGATTGGTCGGAATGATTTTAATCGAGATAATTTTATAAAAGCACACATGATAATGTTAATTATTATGTTGTACGCTAAATTCTAGCCTTAGTTTAGAGTAATTAGTTGAACAAAAATATTCGGGGCTATAGCGTCTAATTGACCTCGTTGGTGGATTACTTTTAAAAAAGAGATCGGCCACGACATCTGTGATAATTTTTTGTACTTTTAGTGCTAAAGCTTTTAAAAAATATGAGAAATAAGATGTCTTTCTTATTGATAATTGGAATGGACGTATTAGCCCCGTAGACGATATAGCCCCGGTTGACCTTATACACTTTATTAGAATAATATTTGCAATGTAAACCAGAACCACCAAACTGACCAGGCTGACCAGAATAGGGATGTTGACACCACCAACCATCTGACGTACTTTTTATGAGCTATCAAAACACAATTCTTCCATAGAGTTTCAATGCCAATAGCGACTTATGACGTCACTAGCTTTTGCCCGCTCCGTCCGCGTGGTATTCGGCTATCGCGCGCTGTTCCCTCAGGAACTGTGCATTTTTCCTGGATAAAAATAAGCCTATGTCACTCTCGGATCCATAAACTATCTCTATGCCAAAAATCACGTCGATCCGTCGTTCCGTTATGGCGTGAAAGACGGACAAACACACAGACATACTTTCGGATTTATAATATTTAGTATATCCATACTCCTATTTCGGGAGTGTCCGACACGCTCTTGGTCGGTTTCTTTAACGTTATGGCAACCCCAAGTACAGTCCCTAGAGGGCTATATTCTCAAAACCCAGGCATGAGCATAACTTGTGGCGTATCGGACCGCAGAAGCACTGAGTACGAAAATAATAGGTAGTATAAAGTAACGGGTATTTGTCACAGCGACATGTGGTAACATTTGTAATGATTATTGCTCGTGTTTGGTCGTACTGGGAATACTTGTAACGTCGATATAGAAAACACATAACCTTTCTTTGGGCAGTCGGGTAAATACACGTTTTAACGGGGCGATACCTTTTAGGGTTTCTGGTATAAGCTCGTCAGTGAGAATATTATTTTAGAACTGTCTGCCCATCTGTCACAGGTCTGTATACCTTGAATCTTTAGAGACACTTGTAATTTTCAGTGTGTATTTATAAAAGATGTAAAAAAGCCGTGGTGGCCCAGTGATTTGACCTATCGCCTCTCAAGCAGAGGGTTCAAATTCAAACCCCGGCTCGCACCTCTTGAGTTAGGTATTCGAAATTCATGTGTTAAATTACATTTGAATTACCGCGAGCTTTATGGTGAAGGAAAACATCGCGAGGAAACCTGCACACACCTGTGAAGTAATTCAATGGTGTGTGTGAATCTGATGAGCAGGCACTGTATTTATTTGTAAGGGCTCACCGTATCAGGCGTGCTGGGAATTTAAATAAATAAAAATTGAATTCTCACTTGTAAAACGTGCATAGTGCTAGCACAGGTGCATGATAAGGGAAGGGGAAAAAATCTTAAATCTAACAAGAGTCGACAATCCACTGACACAGACTGATGACAGTGACTGAATGCTCCTCTCATCCACTCAAAGGTTGACTGGAAGAGATCCCTTTAAGGGATAAGTTCGCCTTTGCACATATTTGTTTTCTTTTGTCAACTGTATTTTACTTATTTTGTACAATAAAGAGTTTACATACAAACATACATACATACATACAGTCGAAATATTGCTGTTATTGTTGGGGTTGTCAACTGAATCCCAAACTGCGCTGGGCCCGCGTGGGAACTACGGGAACTAGGTACTTCAGATAAGAGGCCTGTACCCAGCGGTAGGACGAATACAGGCTGGAATGATGATGATGATGACTTTACGATACCTACCACTTAAAAGTATATTTACTACTAGCTTTTGCCCGCGGCTCCGCCCGCGCGGTATTCGGTTATCGCGCGCTGTTCCCTCGGGAACTGTGCATTTTTTCGGGATAAAAAGTAGCCTATGTCACTCTCCGGTCCATAAACTATCTCTATGCCAAAAATCACGTCGATCCGTCGCTTCGCTACGGCGTGAAAGAGGGACAAACATACAAACATACAAACACACAAACACACAAACACACAAACAAACGTGAAGAAAGTTGCAAGCAAAAGCTACTTAGTTCTAAACGTGTCACCTACCCGTCTAATCCAGTAACTTAGTCGCCTGAAAGTATGGGGGCAGTATGCGTCAAATCCGGTAGTTCTGAAATTTTGCAGACTTGTTTATGATGTTGGCCTAATGAATAATCCAAGTTTGTGACCTCGAGCGCCGAACGCAACTTTGTCAAAAATCGAAAAAACCGCGAAAAAATCGATATTTTTTTTCAAATTTTGGCGATTATAACCCTAAAGGACTAGTGTTTGAAAAAACTTTCTTAAAACGTTTTAAAGAAGACTAAATTTGCTACAACATGATACTAGAATTGTCTCTGTGGACCCAATAGTTTCTAAGATTAAGTCTTTCAAAGTTTATCATTTTTTCGAACTTCGCAATTTAGGCAACCACAACACCTATAACCTTGACGAGCTGCGGTACCGACTATTCGTTAGGGCTGCGACGAAAACCAGCTTCAATCTAGCCAGGTTACCTCCCACAAGAGACTCTGCTCGATTTCACTCCTTGCGGACGTACCATCAGGTAAAAATTTGTCCTTGCATCAGTAATTCACATTACATATCATTCATCATTTTCTATTCTCATGTACAATCTTCTTACAGGTACAGGCGTGGTTGGGAGTCACACTTAACCCTGGGGGTGGCTATATACACACCACAAAGCCTCAATCCCAAAACGATGACCAGAGATGCAACCCCACAACACCTCTTGCAGATGATTACTTGCGGCTGCACGAAGGGTTGTGGGATCGCGTGCAGCTGCAGGAAGACAGGATTAAAATACTCATCAGTCTGTAGGCACTGCAGCGAGGCCTCTTGTGACAATATACCTGATGTTGCAGTAGTAAAATCCTAGAAGGCGACGATCTGTCCGATGTCGAAATGGAGAATGACTTGACGGCACAAAACGTCGACGATTCATTAGCATCCCCTGATGGGGATATGCCATCCCAATACGTCGATCCAGATACGGACGAACCTCAACCGGGATCTTCCAAAAGGGCCAAATTAATTTGATTTTTTGATTTTGAATATTACTCAATTTCCTAACAAATAAACTTATTAACTTCTGTTGTACTTTTCTTTTTTATTTACTTCATTATTCGTAGCTTAGCTTTAACATCATCGTTCACACTCCTCATTATCTTTTTTAACATCCTATCATAAAAGTACAGGGCTTCGATAGTATAATCAGGGTCAAAATTCATTCAGAACGACAGAATCGCAAAAAATTGCGAAGTTCGTAAAAATGATAAACTTTGAAAGGCTTAATCTTGGAAACTATTTGGGTCCACAGAGACAATGCTTGTATCATATTGTAGCAAATTTAGTCTTCTTTAAAACGTTTTAAGAAAGTTTTTTCAAACACTAGTTCTTTAATGTTATAATCGCCAAAATCTGAAAAAATACGTTTTTTTCGCGGTTTTTTCGATTTTTGACAAAGTTGCGTTCGGCGCTCGAGGTCACAAACTTGGATTATTCATTAGGACAACATCATAAACAAGTGCGCAAAAATTCAGAACTACCGGATTTGACGCATACTGCCGATGTATAAAGTTACTGGACTAGTCTACCAACATGGTAATTTATTCTCCGTATTGCTACAATGGTAAAATATGCGTCCAAATAATGTGAAACAGAACGCTTCTCCACAGGCGCGGACAGCGGCGTGCTGACGGCGGACAAATTGTTTACTAAATTTTACAAGGAACATAACTTACTCTGCCACCAGATGTTACTTATAAGGCAAGGTAACTGTCGGCATGCAAAAAGTTGTTATAACTTTGACACCAACGTCTGTTTGCCTGTGACGTCGTAGCTCTCAAACGAATGGACCGTAAGGCTGCGGCCACAGATATAGATTACGGGTGCCTTCTATTTCGCATTTCTATTCCGAAACTGATTGATTACGCATAACAGGTTTCGCATAATTTATTTACACCGAATCTTAAACTTGCCGAAATTTAGATCGGCATAATCCATACTTAATATTATAAATGCGAAAGTGTGTTTGTGTGTTTGTATGTTTGTCCCTCTTTCACGCCGTAACGGAGCGACGGATCGACGTGATTTTTGGCATAGTGATAGTTTATGGGCCCGAGAGTGACATAGGCTACTTTTTATCCCGGAAAAATGCACAGTTCCCGAGGGAACAACGCGCGATAACCGAATACCGCGCGGGCGGAGCCGCGGGCAAAAGCTAGTTCTGTACCTATAAGCCGAATAATGGTTTAGCCGAATTTATTTAAGCATAATATTAACATGGCCGAATTTTATTATGCATAATCTTATTTAGCATACATGTAATTTAGCCGAATTTTGATACGCCGAAATTCTGTTCAAATCTATGTCCGAAAATAAATTACTTAATTACTATTTATGACCAGAAAAATAGGTTATTAGGTTAGGTTAGAATTTTTTTTGTAACGGAACGAACAGTCACCAGTAAAAGAGGCATGGGCATAAAGCGGGGGGACGGGGGGCGAGCCCCCCGCAATAAAGATAATCCAGGTAACATGATTGCTCAACTATAGGTTAGGTTAGTATATTTTCAAGGCGCGAAGCGCCTTAACTAGGCGGAATAGGAGCTCCGCGAAGCGGAGCTCCGTTGACTTCGCCCCAGAGTCGTTAAATTTATATGAATATTTACTTCCCAGACATAAAATGGGTGTTACATTAAGTATGCGAAAGTAACTTTCTGCGTAACTAATTTATTGCGTAAGTAATTTTCTGCCTAAACAATATTCGGGATTCACAAATTATGCGTAAAGCCCATTCGGCTTACATTGGTTATGCGTAAAAGAATTCTGCGTAAACTGTTATGCAAAAACAGTTTCGGCATAAGTACTATTATGCGTTAACAGATTATGCAAAATATAATTGTGACATAAAAAATTATGCGTAAGCAGGGGGAACCATAGATTACACTAGATACTAGATGCTTGCACTGTTGTGTTTCGGCGTCGAGAGTAAGGCAGCCGATGAAATTACTGGCACTTGAGCCCATCCCATCTTAGGCCTCTAGGTTGGCAACGCATCTGCAATACCCCTGTTGTTGCAGATGTTTATGGGCGGTGGTGATTTCTTACCATCAGGAGACATTTGCTCGTTTGCCATCCAGTCGAATAAAAAAAAACTAAATTTGGCGCTATTGTTGCAGCAAACAGCAGCGTCAACAAAGGCCGCGATGTAGGTCCCACGGGAATTTTGTAAAATCCCGGATTTTCAATCCAACTGCTGTATCTAATGAATGATTGATGCGTGCGAAACCGCGGGTATAAACCAGTACTAATGGACTGTTATAACATTCAATATCATTGGATCTAACTGCAACAGCTATGCTCTACAACACACTGAAGCAGCAGTGCTTGCACTGTTGTGTTTCGGCGTGGAGAGTAAGACAGCCGATGAAATTACTGGCACTTGAGGTATCCCATCTTAGGCCTCTAGGTTGGCAACGCATCTGCAATACCCCTGGTGTTGCTAATGTTTATGGGCGGTGGTGATCTCTTACCATCAGGAGACATTTGCTCGTTTGCCATCCAGTCGAATAAAAAAAAAACGAAATTTGGCGCTATTGTTGCAGCAAACAGCAGCGTCAACAAAGACCGCGATGTAGGTCCCACGGGAATTTTGTAAAATCCCGGAATTTCAGTCCAACTGCTGTATCTAATGATTTATGTATGCGAAACCGCGGGTATCAACTAGTACTAATGGACTGTTATAACATTCAATATCATTGCATCTAACTGCAACAGCTATGCTCTACAACACACTGCGCTTTATCGCTGCATAGCATCTGCATAATACTGCAACAACGCATGCAAATGTCCGCCACCCTGCTCTAGCATTACACGAAAAACAACCAAGAGCGAGTCGGTCGCACACACCAAGGTTCCGTATACGTATATTGCTAGAGAGATTCAAAATGTTGACAACCACTAAACGTCTTAGTTAGTATAATTGAAAGAGAACCATGTGTTTATGCGTTCCCTGAAACATTCTTTTCGTGAGAAAAAGAATCATGACATGACAGACAGGCAAATGACGTACGTACTTAAAAAGGTTGGACCACCCCCAAATTTGTCACTTCAAAGTTCAATATCTCAAAAACGGGTAAACCGTTTTTAATGAAACATGTCTAAAAACTATTGCTAGAAAACCTGCTTTCAAATAAAAAACCGCATTCAAATCGGTTCACCGGTTTAAGAGCTACGGTGCCGCAGACAGACACTATAGCGGTCAAACTTATAACACCCCTATTTTTGCGTCGGGGGTCAAAAACACAACACACCGTGTTTTAGCACAAACTCTCTCAATTTATCAGCTAACAAAAGATTGCAATTGCCCTATACTCAATAACCGTTCAATGCTCATATTTTAAAAGTTAGATTTAATTTCGACTTTATGCGGTTGTGTTAAGGCTGTATGGAGTAATGGGTAAGTGACTGCTTGAACAGCCAAATCACTGTCGTGTCATAAATCTCCGGTGACACTTCGTTACTGCAGCTGGGGTGGCCACGACTGACGCGTTTAATGAGACACTGTCTACAGATTTATATAAATCATCGTCATCTTAACATCCTGGCCTGGTGACTGGTTTGGCCACCTACTACGTATGGGAGAGGATCGGGCTGCCAAGAGAGCGTACGTGAGGTACGTGGGACGACCGACCGGCTGGTGGTTGGGCGACCCAGGTGCCGCTGGGAGGACAGTGTCCAGGCGGATCTGCGACGTCTTCAAGTCGACGACTGGCAAGAGGCTGCGCACGATCGGGACAGATGGCATGCTCTCGTTTTGGAGGCCAAGACCCTCTTTGGGTCGCTGAGCCAAATTAGTTACTTAGTTCATCTTAACATCGATCACACAGAATAAATAATAGTTTTTTTATGGTATAGGGGGAAAACGAGCAGACGGATCGCCTGATGGTGAGCGATTGCAACACCAGAAGAGTCACAAGTGCGCTGCCAGCCTTTAAGGTAGGAGTACGCTCTTTTCTTGAAAGCTTGAAGGTTATTATCGGTCCGAGAATACCGCAGGCGATAGTTCATTCCACAGTTTTACTGTGCGAGGCAAGAAATTTCTGGAGAAATGCACAGTTGAGGACCGCCAACCATCTACATGGTGAGGGTGGAAGTGTTGTCGCGTAGGTCGGTGGCAAAAGGATGCGACAGGAATCAACCCGAATAACTCCTCGGAGCACTCCCCTTGGTACATGCGATAGAGGATGCACAGTGAAGCTACATCTCTACGCATCTCTACGCAGCGCCAAAGAGTCAAGTCGATCAGAAACACACTCAGTTCAAAATTAAAAATACAAACTGAAATATAGATGCACAGAAAAATCAGAAAAATAAGACCAGCACGGGAATCGAAGTGACGCTAGCGACATCTACACCGTTGCCCTCATCATATTTGGAATTGAAATAAAAAATACAAACTAACTACAACTGCACTACACTACCACTACTGCACTACTTACTAACTGTAACTGCAATCTAAAACCTTAATTCATACGCAATAAATTTTCATTTCATTTCAAAAAGATTCCAAAAACCAAAACACTCAGTTCAGTTAGTTCAGTACTACGTCGATCGGTTGAAGGGAGCTGAAGTTTTTATCCGCCAGCTCGAGGCTACCCAACCAACCTAACCAACTTCAACTCAACTCCAACTTCGCTCTTTCAGACTCCAAGTGCCGGCTAAGCACCAGCAGATGTTTTTGCACTCCGACTTCGGGCCTACGAGAGTGAGAGTAGCCCCCTTAATGCAAATGTGTACATAATGGTTGTCCATCCTATTTTACCAGTTGGTATTTATCGTGCTTTCGCAATTAGTTTCAGCACCCATTGTACAAATATTCAACTTTAAAGTGAAAAATTTCATTAAAATTGAGCGCCCCCCCACCCCTCCCGTTTAAAATCTAAACCGGTGGGTGGAGTTTAAAATTCAGGATGGTAGTAAGTATATTAAACTTACAAAGAGAACTGTAACGGTTAAGTTTTCTTGAGAATTATTAGTAGTTTAAGAGTAAATAGCAGCCTAAGGTATAAAATATACCTAAACTTGGAATATTCCGTACATAACACGATATCCTTAGAAAAAAAAATTTTTTTTTTCGTAATGGATGGCGATGGGTACGGAACCCTATCTCGGGCGTGTCCGACACGCTCTTGGCCGGGTTTTATTTCTTGTTCTTACTTCGAAGGTTGTCACGAATAAATGATTTTTCTTTTTTCTTTCTTTAAATCGGTCAAAATTTTATCGTCTCCATCAATAAGATTCTCTATCTACGGAACAACGGTTAACCGACGTGTCTTTTCAAACTTTGACATTGGCTGAATCATCGTACCTATGTACTATATATGGAGCTATATTTTCAAAGAATCGAATTAAATAAGATTCTCTAATTACCACCTCATGGTCACAATGTCATCGCCATCTCGTCGGGACTGACGCTATCGTCCTGATTTACTGTCACCCTAGCCTGTACGCTGCTTCATCAAAGTGTCAATTTTTATCGATAAATTGCATTTTTTGTTCAGCTTTTATTTACTGATGCTACCTGTCTCGTGTCCAATATCCGTCTATTCTGGTCATAAATCAAGAGGTTTTTTTTAAATCTAGATGGATCTGTTTCTATTGCGATCCAGTGCCCGTATAACTCGATATATACAGGTTATTAGTGATGGATTTTGTTTTAAACTTTTTTATGACAAAAGATTATTTTGAGTTTTATCGACAGCTGTTCTATTTCACGGCGTATTATTGTGCTGCGTTAGCAAAAGGGGCTGTAAAGGCTAAACAGAATTACAAAAAAACCTCGCCATTTTTTATTCTTTCTTCCTTTCTTTCTTGCACTGGTAACACTAAATTCAAATGTCATCTGTCTATTGCTGTCAAAGTTTAACATTGTTTGCGCGTCGTATTTTAAAGTGCTATTTCGTGTTTTTGTGCGTTAAAATGCCGAAGATTATCCATAGCCTTAGAATGAAAATAATTCACAATGTATAAAAGTATTTGTCTTAGAAAATTTCTGAGAAATTAGAAAACATTCCTTTAAATAACATCACCGACACCGTTATCAATATGACTGATAGGTATCGTTTAAGTAGTTTAAAGAATGTTGCAATATAAAACGTAGAAGTGCTGCCCACGCTTCAGGTTTTTTTATATTTCTGTGGCTCTAGTGTGGCGTTTTCACAAAACGTTCGTTTACTATTCGAAAACGTAAATCGAGCGTTCGATCGTCGATACTAGGGTTTGCAATATTCGAACCTTATTTTATATTCGAATAAAATGAATAGTTCGATTTCGATATTCGAATTATTCGAATTTTTCGGATAATATGAATATTTTGTGAAATTAAAAGAAATAATGCTCTCCAAGAAGGTGGGAAAGCTGATAAGGCGAGATCTCCCGTAGTTCCAATACCCACTTTATTATGGAGGCAATAGAGCGCAACCGGAGATCAAAAGTCTTTATCCAGCAACTTGGAAGAAGCAACCTAACGAAGGTAAAAAATTCAAATGGCCAAACTGTCTCCACTAAGCCAGAAATCCTCACCGAGATTGAGACTTTTTACGGACATCTGTATGCTTCTCATGCTGCTTCTCGATCCAAATAACATCAGAGCCTCACTAACTCACCACTATACTAAAGATATCCCGGACGTCGAAATGAGCGTGATTATGAATGCCCTAGGGCAGCTTAAAAATAAGAAAGGTCCGGGTGAAGACGGTATTAATGCAGAGCTTCTCAAAGCTGGTTGCTTACCTGCACTCAGACAGCTTAAGAGGCTTTCCAATTCCGTCACTCACAAATGCACTACACCGGAGGCTTGGAACAGAAGCATGGTGGTACTGTTGAACCAATATCGCTTCTGAGCCACATACTGTTCGCCAGGGTAATCACGAATCGACTTGCGGTAAAATTCGACGACTTTCGGCCCCCGGAGCAGGCTGGTTTTCGTAAAGGTTACAGTACCATAGACCACATACACACAGTGAGGCAAATTATACAGAAGTCAGAGAAGATAATCAACCCCTGTGTCGTGCCTCCTGTCAGTGTTGTGTCTCCACTCGAAATTGTGTCTGAGTATGTATATCTTAGTGAGACTATACAACTCAGTACAAACAACTTTGAGGAGGCTAATAGATGAATACAGTTGGGTTAGGCTGTTTCAGGAAACTTCGGGATATCTTGTCGTCAGACATCCCTCAGTGCCTAAAAACGAAAGTCATCAACCAGCGCGTCCTACCAGTTTTGACCTATGGAGCCAAACGTGGACCAAGACTGCGGGGCTAATCCACAAATTCAAGGTCGTTCAGCGAGTTATGGAGATAGCAACGCTAGGGGTTTCTTTGAAGGATAAAATCCGAAATCACATTATCCGACAAAGAACGAAAGTCACCGACGTTTCTCAAAGAATTAGTTCTCTGAAGTGGCGTTGGGCTGGCCACGTCTGTTGCGACAGACCTGACAGGCCTGATTCGTTGGAGCAGAGGAGTCCTCAAATGGAGACCACAGACGGCAAAACGTAGTGCAGGGAGTCCTGAGGCACGGACGATCTTAAGAGGGTCGCTGGCGGCGGGTAGATGCAAGTGACTGAAGACAGTTTTGTGGCGCGCCATGGAAGAGGCCTATGTCGAGCAGTGGACTGCTGTTGGCTTACGATGATGATGATGATAAACTCATTTAAAAGTAAAGTATTCCAACAATATAAACTCAATGAAAGGTCTAGGTCAATTGGTGTCAAGTGTCCCATGATATTTATTTATTTATTATTTATTTATTAAAAAGAAAATCAAAGTGACAACTAACAAGCAATAATTTAATATCGATATATATCGATGTCATAAGTTTGCCGTCTTGAGTTTTTATACGAAACGTTTTGGGAGTTCAATTGACAAGATTTCATTTTTTCAACACCTGTAAATTACTACAGGAATCGAAAGAGTTTTGCCTCCTGAACATGGCAAAATATTTATTATAATTTATTTCTCCATATTTCAAAAAATTAAAAAAAATTAAAAAATGTATCTGAATTTGCCAATACTACGACAGAATAGATATGTTTCCTTTGCCTTTTGCACCAGAAAAAGGAGCTGTCATAATTTTGACAACGTCTACTTCAGATTTACGCATGATTTACATGATCTTTTTTTTAATAGAAACTAGACAAAAGTAATGGATCTATTATATCGTAGTTTTGGAGTTAAGCCCTTTTCGAATAAGCACATCTTAAAAACTTTGTAATAAATTAATTAATAATCGTAGCGAAATTTTAAAAACATCAGCGTCTTTCTATTTCCAAGCAGAATACAGAGAACGAATCAAATTATAGTCTTAGAAATATGAAATGTTGTCAATTATGAACGTTTCTGTACTTAATGTAAGTAAAAGTACGACTCTATCGTTTTATTAAAGACGATACAGAATTATTTAATTCTTTTTTTTGACTATTCAAAATATCCGTTTTATTCGAATAAACAGCACTGCTAAATTCGAATTTCATTTCTGTCGGATATTCGAATAATATGAATATTCGAATATTCGAATTGCAAACCCTAGTCGATACGTAGCCGCCGCATGTCCACGGTGCGGCGTCGTCACCCGTTTTCGTTACGTTACGCGGACGAAATAGTTTACGTAGCAAGCCTACACTCACAAAAGTTGTTGCGCAAACTTTCCGCTAGAGGCGCTGTCCATGTTTCCATACAAATTGAGATTTTTACACGAACGCGATCGAGACGTAATTTTAAATAAGTATTCAAATGAGGGAGAGTCCAAGAACTTGTGATTTGTTCTATCACCGGCCTCTTACACGGCAGTAGTCGTTGAAGCTGGCTTCAGTCTCGCGACAGCATTGTTCTAGATTCTGTACATTAGCTGGCGATAAGATCTGTCGTGCGACGACACGACAGCCTCCTCGTAGCGATGGTAAGGAGAAGCCGACGAGTGGAAAGATATTGAGAAGAGTTACAACTTCAAAATTAGCCTTGAAGTTATGCAACCAATATATGGCAATGGTAAGGAATATTTAAGAACAAAATTACGTTTAACGCTATTAATATTTTTATACTTAACACAAGCTTTTTTATAGTACCTACCTTCGTACTTGTATTCTCAGCATAATATGTTACGGCAAGCCATAACATATTATGCTGAGTGGGACCCACTTTATACTATTCGATGTTATTTTTATTCTATCTATCTAATGTATTTTTATGTGTATCGAATAGTAAATCTCTCTCTCTCTCTCTCTCTCTCTCTCTCTCTCTCTCTCTCTCTATTCCACTTAATCATAAATATATTATTATAGCATACCACATATTGAGAGATAGGCATAGGTTAAGTCAAATTACATAGATTAGATCAAATGATTAAGAGACGAAATAGACAAAAAAACACTTACAATTTATTTTACCACTTTGTCGGCATACCTATTGCTACATTTATCCATTCACAATTACAGCTTAGCACTGATAGTCTCTAAACTAAGTCGCGGACGACCAAGCAAAGAGACTTGGCAAAACTAGGGTTCCATTTTCGCCATTTTGGTTGGGGAACCCTTAAAATTTCCAAAGTCCTCTATCCAAAAACGAGCTAGAAACTCAAGTGCTCATTCGACTCGGGCGTCTCCTTAAGAGCGGACTCAAGACGCCGTCAGCAGATAAGCCGACATCGGCGACATCCATTACATTGTCGCGTTGCTCGATCAATTACATTGCAGCTGAGGTGCCGAGAAAGGTTCCGACTGAAGCGTGAGGATAAAGGAGGATAGTTCTCGGGGAAGTTGCCATTCAAGATGGCTTGAAGCTAGATAAAGCTTAGAAACTATAGAGTTGTGGTGGGCTACTTTCGTAAAAATTGCTAATTAGTCTGTCACTTTTGCTAACGTTAGTCTACGGTAAAAGAACCTAGGAATATTCACTACCAGTAATATTCCTGAATGAATTACCTGAAAATATAGGAACCACAGCGTTTGTGAAAATCCTCATAGATGTAAAAAAAAAATTTTTGCACGGCTTGTAAATGAAAAAAAAACCGGCCAAGTGCCAGTGGGTCTCGCGCACCGAGGGTTCGGTACAAATATTTTTATTATGTGATGTAAGTAAAATTTCATGCTATTCGCAATTTTTCCTTTATATGTGCTATAAGACATTGTTGTATAAGACGTTGTTTCGTACCAAATTTCAAAATTCTAAGTTCACGGGAAGTACCCTGTAGATTTTGATTCCCTTGCGAGTGTCGAAAATTTACAGCATAAATGGCTGTATCTTTTGATTGCGTTGGCTCAGAAGTTTGATTTTTTCACAGCTCCAAGGGACAGTAGACCTGAGTATTTAATATGAATATCAGCTTGATACTTCCACGCGCTCCTGAGAAAAAGGGTCTTGACAGACAGACAAACGGACAACAAGTGATCCTATAGGGTTGACAGACAGTGATCCTATAAGGGTTCCGTTTTTTCCTTTCGGGGTACAGAATTCTAAAAAGACCCTCTTGTACTTACAAATGTTGCTGTGCCCAACAGGGTCCATGATGATCACATAATTTCCTTGTAACATCTGTAACCATACATTGTGGAAAAGCAATAAAATATTGAGTATTGAAGACAATTGGCGTTATTGAGGTTTTCAGTTATTTAATTAATACGTTGTATAGATGGAGAAGTTCGAATTTCTAGCCTGGGATTTTAGGATTTCTAAAAATGAATGGCAACGAAATTACATTTTCATTCTGACAGCAGGCAGTCGCATTTTTAAATCCACCACAGGTAGTTCGTGAGTTCTGATTTACAACATTTTTACAACTCTACCATTGTTTCAGCGGGTCCAGTTTTACGAGGGATGCATTGATGGATGGGAAACGAACAGTTTTTTGTTTTTTCGCGTCCAGCCTGGAGTATTATTCGTACAGAATGCTGGTAGCATTGTTTTAGGAGCTTTAGATTGGAGGGTTTTTCGAATAGATATCGGTTTTAAGTACTTGAAGGGCTAATCAAAAGAAGTTAAGTATTATGAGTTTGCTGAAGTGAACTGCTCTGTTAATTGACTGGCGATTGCTTACACTTGATGCCCCGTGGCTTTTGTCAGACTAAACTGATTCACAACAACATTTATTGACAACAAAAACACACTACATCACAACAAAAACACAGTATGAACATAAATAGGAAAAGTGGTGTTTCATGTACCATCAGCCAATTTATGTGGTCTACCACCCTAAAGTTGATAATCGTTTGTATGTCATAAAACAATAATACCAATAGACGTGTCTGTCAACTTGAAAGTTCGACTTTAGCGCATATTCACTTGATAGGAACTTGTTTAAATTTGACTGATGGTACATACCAGAGGCCGTATTGCCTTACATTTCTGACGCTCGCGATCGAAATTAAAAGAAAGATTTCGCATTATAAAAACCTTCAATCGATTGCGATCACGAGCGTTGGAAACATGACGTTAGTTTCACAAAGATTTCACCCTGGTATATGATTTAAATTCTTCGAATGTACGTCATCAAAACAGAACATTTCTAGCTTAGCTCTGTTTATTTCCTTACGCAAACAACTGAGTACCCACTATTCAAATTGTTTTTCCCTTCACGTGGTTGCGGCCCATAAATCGTCAACATATACTTAATAGATAGGCTCGTGAAACTATGTGGCCGTAATAACTCACGAGCGCCGAATTCTTGGTCGGCCATTCCTGGACGCGTCAAACGGAGCACGCTCTTAGTATGAGGCTGTGGCAAGGATGGCATAGCTTAAGATATTTTCAACCCCTGACGCAAAAAGAGGGGTCATATAAGTTTGACCGCTATGTGTGTCTGTGTGTGGCACCGTAGCTCTTAAAAGGGTGGATAGATTTGCATGCGGTTGCACTGTCTGTAATGTCCTAGAAGGATTCAGGAGACTGTAATTTCAGGAGCACACCAAGATATTTATTTTCACAAAGATGAAGCCGTGGGCATAAACTAGTTCAAAATCCATACTAATATTATAAATGGGAAAGTGTGTGTGTTTGTATGTTTGTGTTTATGTTTGCCCATCTTTCACGACGAAACGGAGCGACGGATCAACGTTATTTTTGGCATAGAGATAGTTTATGGGCCAGAGAGTGACATAGACTACTTTTATCCCGGAAAAATGCACAGTTACCGCGGGCCGCGGGCAAAAGCTAGTAACTTATTTAATAAGCAGATGTAAGTTATTACATATTATGTCATCCACGCCTTTTTGATTGCAAGGTTTTCAAAGCAACGTATCTTGCTCTCAGAGTCTTTGCAAAATCAGCCCTCGCGGAAGCAATCTAAGTCTAAAGTCAGTTGTTATTAAAACGGATGTTAAGCCTCTTATAAACATTTACCTATTAGGTATCACAACACTATGAAGTTCAGAGGCACTGAAATTAATTAAACATAAGGCGTAGTTTTTAAGTAGTAATTTAAATTCAGAAATTTTAAATGTAATAAGAAAAGTGAGCCGTGGAAAAAGTAAGAATGAACATTTTACAATTTTTGCAAAATTAATGTGTTATAAGTTATAAGTTTGACCGCTAGTTTTCAATTTTTAGGGTTCCACATACATACATACACAAAACATTACACAGCCTCAAACTATAACGCAACAAACACGAGGCCGTACGTGCGAGAGCCTCACGCTCCTTTAAATTGGAAAATTGAATGCCCTCGCAACCGCAGCCTGCGGTACGTCCTAATACAAAGCTCTAGAGCTATCAGCGGGCTCGATGACCTGGAAATACTCTTGCTGATTCTTTTTCTAGGTCACGTGTGCTTATAAGGTGAACTGCGCTGTGTTAATCAACCTATAATAATAATAAATAATAACAATAAAATCATTTATTGCCACATAAAATAAGACTACACAGTAAAAAAACAATTTCACGTAATTAGGTGGCAATGGGCTCAGGCTCAGCATAAGCTGCGAGCAAAAGAAACCTGCAGCGCTAATTTTCAGCCTGCGCCAGTCCCGCAGTGTGAAATTTAACTCTACCTACTCACTTACTCTACCTTACTACTTATTCTATCTCTTACTCTATTCTACTCTGTCTGTTTACCTCCTATAGACGTAAAGGGGGGTGTTTTTTTTTTCTCATCCAACCTTGTAGTCATTTAAAATCATCACGAGGTATGATTTTTCCATTTAGCGATTTGTTTGTAAAAAAATCCACATTAAAGTGCAAATATTTATTAAAAAGTCGATTCAAAAAAATATTATCTACGAGCTTTTGCCCGCGGCTCCGCGCGCGTGGTATTCGGTTATCGCGCGCTGTTCCCTCGGGAACTGTGCATTTTTCCGGGATAAAAAGTAGCCTATGTCACTCTCGGGACCATAAAACTGTCTCTGTGCCAAGAATCACGACGATCCGTCGCTCCGTTACGACGTGAAAGCATAACAAACAAACTCACTTTTCCCCTTATAATAGTAAGGATTTCCGATCCCACTGCAAATTAAAATACTTATACTTTTTCAACCACCACCCTTTACCACTTGTACATTCGCTTCCCCGTTTGTTGGCTTCATAAACCGTACCAAAAACCGTAACCGGCCGGCCAAAACCGGGCCGGAAAGCTCGGGGATTACCAGGAGTTTATAGCCACGAGGAGGTCTTATGGACACGGCCCAGTAGTTCCATACAGCTGGCGTTTAGAGCATTCCTCATGGTTCAGGTGATATTTCTATTTAGCTACTCCGGAGCTGAAACTTTATAGCTATGCGGGATTGAGTTTGGTTTTGGCTCTTATTTCGCTTAGATTGAGATTTTTCGGTGTTTTTAGGGTTCCGTTTTAAAAAAAGGATATTAACGGGACCCTAGGGTCACTGTTAATCCGTCTGTTTATCACAAGGTGTCACGGGTTTTGGGGTTGCGTAGGTACCTAAAAATAAAAAACGGAATTCTTATAATCCTATTCTATCCTACTCGCTTGTCTGTTTGTCGGCCTGTCCGTCTGTCTGCCTCAACTTTGTCGTACATAAATATGTAAATTACTTATTAACCAAGCGATTTTATATTCAATATTACAGCTTCCTATTATATCTTCCTCCGTCATAGAATCATAGATATTCACAGAAATATTTCATCACCCCAGCCTAAATACATCTCACTGCTGGGCACAGGCCTCCTCTAAGAATGAGAGGGTTATAGTGAAGATCCCACGAGGGCCCAGTGCGGATTGGAAACTTCACACTTTTAATTGAATTCCTCTGCAGGCAGCTTTTGATTTTTTTAGGAATTTAACCGTACTAATATTGTAAATGTGAAAGTTTGTGAAGATATTTGGATGTTTTTACTCAATCACGTCTAAACCGCTGAACCGATTTCGATGAAATTCGGTATACAGATAGTTTGAGTCTCGAAGAAGGACATATGATAGTTTTTTATCCCGGAAAATTGCACAGTTCCCGCGGGATAGCGATAAACGAATATTACGCGAACGAAAATACGAGTATAGGTGAAAAACTTAAGTAAAGGACCTGTTGTATGTAGTATTAACTTGTCCATATAAACAAATTGGCGTTCCAAATTCGCAAAATGACTTAAGCTCCATATCAATTCTGTGCACCACTACTTAGAACAGGTCCTTTACTTAAGTTTTTTACCTATAGCTAGTTTTACAGCAAAGTCAAAGTCATGAGAATAAAACCTAGTCTCCTGTGACCAGGAAATTGTACCCGTCTTGGTAACTAAACCTAAGTACCCGCACTCAGAACCTCTTCCATTTAATACAAACACTTTTACCGGTTCCTTTGTCCAATTCACGTCTCCACTGTTTATTTTGGCAACGGCGAGCAACTGCCCAAGACTGTTCACCGCTCGACTTATGGCTGCCAGTCGTGGTATGAAAAAACTATTCAGTTCATGAATAATCTAACCTAATAAACTAAGACCTTAGGTCCGTGGGGGCCCTGCGCAAAAAATCTGTTTATAGAATTGTCTAAACAACTTTTTGATACCACAGGGGACAGAAGAGCTAGCAGTTTCCTCGCACAACGTTTCAGCGTAGCTATACAGCGAGGAAATGCTGCCAGCATCTTTGGGTCCATACCAATTTTTTCTAGGTTATAGTTTAGTCATTAGTTACTTTTATTTTACTTTTAGTTATAATTTTAACTTAGTTTAGTATATTTTGTATAATGAAGTTTATTCAATCATCTTCCAGCTAATATAATAATAATGGGAAAAAAACAAAGTACGAGTAAGTATAGTTTTATTTAGAAACCTTATTTTTAAGGATATTAAAGTAGAATAAAACAAGGGTATTAAAAAAATGTATAAACTTTATTTTGAATACGTGTAATTTTTAATATAAATTGCTACGCCCCAACAGGGTATCGTTTTAAAAAATATTAGGTACCTACCATCAGCCAAATAAGTGGTCTATCAATTTTTAAACAAGTTCCTATCAAATGAATATGTCGCTAAAGTCGAACTTTCAAGTTAACAGACACGTCTATTGGCATTATTGTTTTATGACATGCAAACGATTATCAACTTTAGGGTAATAGACCACATATTTGGCTGATGGTGCCTATCCAAAATTTTACAATTTAAATAAATACTGAATTTTGAACCTGAAACTACCCATCATCATCATCATCATCATCATCATAAAAATGAACCGTAAAATGTGTTGCTAAGCGCAAAACTCGGGAACGATTGGTCCGATTTCGCTAATTCTTTTTGTATTGTGTTTTTTACTGTCAGGAGAAGGTTTTTATGGAAGAAAATACAGAAAAAATACAACGGGGGCGAAGCCGCGGGCAACAGCTGGTATTGAATAAACCCTTTTTCGTAGAAGTTAAAAACCCGTACTGACTACAATTGTAAAAGCTGTGCTCTCTGTTCTGACCCGCCGCTGGTTTTATTCAGAATCTGGGAACTAAATGAAGTCTTCGATAGTTTCGCTGCCGACAAAGCTTGAAGCTCAAACTTTTGAGCTTTTGTTTGTAGACTGGCTTTTGGATGAAATATCAGTGATTGATGACTAGCAACCGGACAAGATGTCCGCTGTCGTTATAAAATTAATAGGGATGTTGACAACACCATGACATCAACTGACGTACAGTCGGAGTAAAAAAAGGTTCGTCACCCTAAGATCTATTTTCCTTTGCTCAGTATGAGCGCTAATCTGCTTTACCGATTGAGTAGGACATACTGCGTCAACCTGTCAACCTGCTGAACATAATCAGGTGACCCATTAGCAACTCGACCACTACACCTTGGCACTGACAAACACTGTCAAATAAATAGAACATTATTTTATTGAAACTTTTGCGAAGTTGTTTATTGTTGGTTTTGTATTGATATGAAACTAGACATAATGTTACAGGTGTATACTATTTTGACCCTTGTTATCATGTCAATTAAGTATAATTTCATATGCACTTGTCTTCTTAGTACCTACTTTGGTTTCAAAACGTACTACGAGTCTATGACTTTGTAAAGGAATCAATTTAATAACTGACGAAGGTTTTCCTACCCCCACTGTACCTACTTTTAATGAGCTGTCAAAACACAATTCTCCCATATAGAGTTTCAATGGCAATAGCGAATTATGACGTCATTAATGTCATTATCCGGCAACTCAATCAACTAGGTATTTTATATTTGTTTCAGAGCAACAAAAAATCTAATTTTACAGTAAATCGAAAATTTATTTCGTTTTCAGGGCTAAAATAAAGCGTTTTTTTACTGGAGTTGTGCCTTCGAATTATTTTCTAATGGCGTCAACATATTAAATGATACGGTAACGGATAACTCACGTCATCGATTTTAGCTCGACATGTTTCGGGGTATTTCCAAACCCATCTTCTAAGGAGCACGCGACTCGGCGGCTGCCGCAAGACGCGCACTACGCGCCACCGCTCTGCTCGCGCGACAACATCCCTATTTCAAATCGCAGGCAACACCTTAAACGCTACAAATAGACAGCACAAATTTCGTACAGATAAAAAAAAGGAATAACACAAATTTAAAACGTAAGTAAATACCAGAAAGTTTGAACGAAACTCCGACAGGCGCGTCACTTTAATTACGCTGTTTATAAAGGGATTAATTACGGACGTCAAAGAGCGTCTGGGCCGAGTTAGGGACGGCCACAGGCGGTCGCGGGAGCGGCGGACCGAGCGGAAGCGGGTAGACAAGATAAATCAATCATTTATTGTCAGAAAGTGAGTGATTACATAAATGGTAACAATTACATTGAAATTCGTCTCAATCAGCCAGTGTATGGCGCACAATATTCGGCAGATACGATAATACGCTCATTATGTCATTGAATCATTGAAATTGAAGAAAAATAAAAAAAAGAATAATCAAGATTTAGAATAACAATAAAACTAACAATAATAATGGAAAATGTCAATGTCGTGTACTGAACGTGCGAATGCAATGTCAATGGTACTATACACCAAACAAGTAGCAGATCATACCACAATACAAAACAGCAATGGAATGGAGTAAAGAGTTTTTTTTTTTTACATAAAACTTATAGCGATTGACCCCTGTCTCACTTCATGTTAAGTGCAGTATGTACTCTCATAGCCCTCATTGTATGCAAGTTTGGGGGGGTTTGGGGGAGAAAACTCCTCGAGTGGCGATCATGAAACGTAATGGTGATTTTCCACCGGCGAGTTGAAACGAGACAAGAATAACTTTATTTGTCAAACATAGGATACTATATATGATATTCGCATCGCGATCAGACGTGTCGAATATTCTTTAAAATCCATATAATATTATAAATGCGGAAGTGTGTTTGTGTGTTTGTCCGTCTTTCACGCCGTAACGGAGCGACAGATTGACGCGATTTTTGGCATAGAGATAGTTTATGGAGCCGAGAGTGACGTAGGCTACTTTTTATCCCGGAAAAATGGACAGTTCCCGAGGGAATAGCGTGCGATAACCGAATACGAGTACCACGCGGGTGGAGCCGCGGGCAAAAGCTAGTTAATAAGTAAATAATCACTTTGCTGAATCATGACCTTGTTCACCGAACTTCTAACTTTTTGGTAGATCTACCTATTTCTCCTCCGTTCTACCTATCCACCACCATTGGCTTCAAATCTACTTATTTTTCAAAATATTACAATTGTAAACAATTCTCCACGCGTGCAATGAAATGTTACTTACGAGTCCATATTATCGAATTTAACCAGTCTTGTAATTTTAGCACTTAAAACGGAACGCGTCAATCAAATGGAGATCCTAACTCTGAACATTTGAGATTATTTAATAAGAATATTTAAAAACTAAACGCATTTTGATCATTAAAAATGTATTGAACCTTGAATGGTAGATCTACCTATTTTCCATTTCAAATTCTACCAATTAGTACTAATTTTTGGATCCTGTTCTACCGTTTTTCCAAAATTGTATGTGACAACACTGTTATTGTCGTTGACCTGATGATTTTCAAAGTCAAAGTCAAAGTCAAAATCTATTTATTCAATTTAGGCTATGATAAGCACTTATGAACGTCAAAAAATCTACCACCGATTCGGAAAAAACCTCTGTTGAGAAGAATCCGCCAAGAAATTCAACGAGGTATTTTTTTTTTAAAAACAGATTCACAATAATTACAATTATTTAACACAATTTTATTTTTAACACAGTAGGTTCACTATTTGAAGGGATCGCTAGTGCGGATCGGAATTATTTCCAAATATCCCTGTCCATGATATAATCGTTAACTTTATAATAAGCCTTAGATACGTCTTTTTGACAGAAGATTTAAATTTTTTATCAGTTTCTTCAGTAATATTTTTTGGAATTTTATTATAAAAACGTATGCAACTTCCCAAAAACGACTTTTTGGTTTTAGCCAGTCTGTAAGATGGAACTTAAAGCTTCCCTGTGTTTCTAGTAGCCTTTGGCTTATCGACGTTAGTGGGAAATTGATTATTATGATGATAACTCTACCTGCTCTACTCTTATTTAAGTCATTTTAACTTGCCAGCATTACGATAACTCCAAGTTGTGACCGTGGCCCCTTGAGTTTTTTAACATTGTGTTTTTTCATACGTAAGAAAGCATCGAAGAAGTGTTAAGTATTATGATAAAAAGCGGAATCCGCAGCTGCCTTAACCCGAGTTCGGGATAACCTCCATAAGCATAAAGGAGGGGGATAAATTCAAAAGTTTGTGGAAGAATATTTTTATCCCGAGTCACATTTCGTATAGACCAAAAGCCAGTGTAGAAAATTATTGTAATAATAATAAAATTACATATTTTGAAGAATTAAATACCTCTGACATTGTTATTTCTTCTTCTTCTCTTATAAAATATGGCTTTCTGTCCTAATTAGGACAATTTCGCCAGTGTCAAAGTACTCTCTTTGAGAGGGACATTGTACGATGATTGTAGTTGTTGCAACTTGATAGTAAAATTCCAGAAACCACGTGGAAACAACTTGCGCATTAAAAATGTCAGAAACGAGAGCAATATAGAATTTTGTGATCACTGTTCACTGTTAAGGTTAATCGCCGCATAAAATACTATCAAAATTATACTTCAACTAGCCAAAGAAACAGAAATAGCAAAATTAGATTATTGTCTACATCCGCCATGTTTGAATGCTACAAATCAAATCGACATTGTTATTTCAAAATTCAGTATCTCAACAACAGCTGAATTGATTCACCTAGATGATTGGCAATCTAGCGCCGTCAGCTTTAAGCGAAACTTTTTTCCACGCACGACTAATAATGGAACCAGCTTCCTAGGACAGTATTTCCGGAGTGGTAGAACTTAGGGATCTTTAAAAAGCGAGCCTACCAGTCTCTCAAAGGGCACTGCACCTTGTGTTGGCAGTTTCGTCAAGCATAACCTAAGCTAGCACAACAAAAAAGCCAGGGACAACCACTCTAGGGTAAATTAGTACTTTCCACTCACATTACGAAACACAGTAGCAAAAGTACTATTTCACGCCAGTATTCCGTGGGGTTCTGTACTTTACTGACAATTCTATAGCCTCTTGACATCCAAGTAAATTTTTTGATTTATGAACATTAAACTTCATGTCATTGTTAAAGTGTTTTGTGGGGAGAGGTACCATAATGATCTCCCTGCAGGCAGATTTATTTATTTATTATTTAATTTGTTTACACGGTATTACAGCGAACCAATACACCGAGAAACCAGGTTACTTACAGATCAGATTTTATTTGCACTGATCCTAACGACCTATGTCGCTCTTAGCCTATGTCGCCGCTGAATCACAGTTGATCGACTCCCAATCCACGACACGACTGTCGTACTCACTCTTGCGTCGCGATGTCGTAAATATTTTATTTGCGATGCGTAAGTTTATGTCGTACGGGCGATTGGCTGCCTGATAAAAGGAACAAAGGCTCGTCGCGACAAAGGGATCAATGCCAAAGAGTTAGCACGAATGGAGCGACAATAAAAAGGTTTTCATCATCATCATCAGCATCCGCAGTAGAACTAAGGTTACTGACATAGCTCGAAGAATTGCGAAACTGAAGTGGCAGTGGGCGAGGCACATTGCTCGCAGGACTGATGGCCGATGGGGTCAGAAGGTTCTCGAATGGCGTCCGCGGACCGGGAGACGTGCTGTCGGTAGGCCTCCAACAAGATGGAGCGACGACCTGGCTAAGATCGCGGGATCGCGGTGGATGCGAAAACAGACCGGTCTAAGTGGAGAGCCTTGGGGAAAGCCAGGTCCAGCAGTGGACGTCTTTTGGCTGACATGATGATGATGATTATTATTATCAGCCGGAAGACTTCCACTTTAAACAAATGCCTTCATTGCACCCACCAATTGTCTGCAAATTCCGCGAACATATACACTTAGAACCGTACTGACTGTTAGGATTTGAAATGTTATCTTAATGAAAAAAAAACGCCAACAAAAATAAAAAAACCGCATTCAAATTTTGCAGGTAGTAGGACCTTGTGCAAGGTCCGCCCGGATTGCTACCACCATCTTGCTCGCTAATCCTGCCGTGAAGCAGCAGTCCTTGCACTGTTGTGTTTCGGCGTGGAGAGTAAGACAGCCGGTGAAATTACTGGGCACTTGAGGTATCGCATCTTATGCCTCTAGGTTGGCAACGCATCTGCAATCCCCCTGGTGTTGCTGGTGTCTATGGGCGGTGGTGATCTCTTATCATCAGAAGACCCATTTTGCCTTCCAGTCGAATAAAAAAAATTCAAATCAGTCCACCCGTTTAAGAGCTTCGGTGCCACAGACAGACACACAGACATACAGACACACATAGCGGTCAAACTTATAACACCCCTCTTTTTGCGTCGGGGGTTAATAAAAAGTAGGTACATTTGTGACAAAACCTATCCCAGAAACTTTTTTTTTACGCAAAACCACGAACATCAGCTAGACAACTCAATTAATTATGCGCTATCAACTTGTACGTATGTTTGTTAGTGCAGTCAGCCGCGAAGAGAACCGCGAACCAAATTCAGGACACCTGACCGCTAGGGTTGCCAGCAATTGGAATTTAATTTAATTTTAATCAAATTTTAATTAATATTACTGGTAACGCGTTGATGATAATTTATTATCGCTCGAGATGGTTATAATGAGCTAAATTAGTTAATTACGTTATTAAAATAATCGCTTAGTTGCCGACTTAATTTCTATTAATTTGAGTCTCGTGGATGTTAGAAAATTGGATTGTAATAAGCTTTTTACGACACAATATTTTATAATATCGCGGTCGTTAATAAATTAACCCCCGACGTAAAAAGAGGGGTGTTATAAGTTTGACCGCTATGTTGTCTGTCTGTAGCAACATAGCTATTACACGGGTGGACCGATTTGAATGCGGTTTTTTTATTTGATAGCAGGTTTTCTAGAAATAGTTCTTAGACATTTTTCATCAAAATTGGTTTAGCCATTTTTGAGATATGAAAATGAAAAAAAATGAAAAATAGTTTAATTCCCTTATTAACTAGTTTACAATTTCCTCCAGTGGTAGGGACTTCCTTTTAGGTGAGTGAACCTGTGTTAGGATGCCCCGCTCCTCCAAAACTAGGTATTAGGTAAGTCTATGTATACAGGAAATATTACAATATAACTTATATTTATCTAAATTTAATACACTACATAACGGTGATGTGTGTGTGTGTGTGTGTGTGCGTGCGTGCGTGTGTGCGTGCGTGCGTGCGTGCGTGCGTGCGTGCCTGCCTGCCTGCCTGCCTGCCTGCCTGCCTGCCTGCGTGCGTGCGTGCCTGCGTGCGTGCGTGCGTGCGTGCGTGCGTGCGTGCGTGCGTGCGTGCGTGCGTGCGTGCGTGCGTGCGTGCGTGCGTGCGTGCGTGCGTGCGTGCGTGCATGCGTGCGTGTGTGTGTGTATGGGTGTATGTGTGAGTGATATGCCACATATTAGTTACATTTAATATTTAGCTCGATATAATAATAGCTCCGTGTCATCATAGCTTATTTGTTTCAGCCATGTAGTCAGTTTTATCTTGCATTTGAATAGGGTTAATTGATAAATATCGACTATTTCGTTTACGTTGTTATAGATATTGATATAGATATTGAACTTTAAAGTGACAAAGTCGGGGGTTTTCCAACTTTTTGTTGGTTAGGTTACATTACCCCCTTCTTAAGTGTATTTACTAATATATTATGTGTCTTTTGTTACACGGAATAAATGATTTGAATTTGAATTATGAATTAAATTCGTCTCGTGACCATGGCGCATACAACTGTGCCAAAATATCGAGCTGCTCTAAAATCAAAGCTTTTTACGAGGTTTTAACTAACTTTCATACGCACGCATGTATGTTTTGATGATGGTGTTCATCCTACTTCCTACTAATATTATAAATGTGAAAGTTTGTGAGTGAGTGAGTGAGGATGTGAGTGAGTAAGTATGTTTGTTACTTCTTCACGCTAAAACGGCTGGACTGATTTGGATGAAATTTGGCAAAAAGTTAGTTTATAACCTGGATTAAAACATAGAATACTTTTTATCCCGATATTCCCACGGGATAGGGATTAAATCTCGAAATAACAACCGCTGGGCTTGGAGTCATGAAATTTAGTATGTAGGTAGTTGGACGTTTGGAATTACTCATAGGTGACTTTTTGACCCGATATTCCCACGGGATACCTAGGGATGAAATCTCAAAATAACAACCACTGGGACTAGAGCCATGAAATTCGGTATATAGGTAGCTGGACCTCTGAAATACTACATATGCTATTTTTTAACCCGATATTCCCACGGGATAGGGATAAAATCTTGAAATTATGACCGCTGGGCTTAGAGTCATGAAATTTGGTATGTAGGTAGTTAGCCGTCTGGAATAACACATAGGCCACTTTTTGACCCAATATTCCCACGGGATACCTAGGGATAAAATCTAGAAATAACAACCGCTGTGCTTAGAGCCATGAAATTTAGTATGTAGATAGCTGGACCTCTGGAATAATAGATAGGCTACTTTTTATCTCGATATTCCCACGGGATAGGGATAAAATCTTGGAATAATAACCGTTGGGCTTAGAGTCATAAAATTTGGAATGTAGGTAGCCGGAAGTCTGGAATAACACATAAGTGACTTTTTGATCCAATATTCCCACGGGATACCTAGGGATGAAATCTCGAAATAACAACCACTGTGCTTAGAGCCATGAAATTCGGTGTGTAGGTAGCTGGACCTTTGAAATAATACATAGGTTATTTTTTATCCCGATATTCCCACGGGATATGGATAAAATCTCGAAATAACAACTGCTGGGCTTAGAGTCATGAAATTTGGTATGTAGGTAGTTGAACGTCTGAAAGAACACATAGGCTACTTTTTATCCGGATATTCCCACGGGATAGTTTTATAACTAAGGGACCGAATACATCCCCGTTTTATTAGTTTACGCGTGCGAAGCCGCGGGTAAAAGCTAGTACTTAATAACACCTTTTAAGTTTAAGAAGCGACAGTTTCATGAAAAGAGTTGTTACAAAAAACTGGAAGCGATCTGAATTCACAATTTTATTTTACAAACGAATTTGCACAGTGCAACTAACAACCCTGACCACGACGCGGTTCGCTATCGATTATGCATCCGATTCGTCGCGAGTCGATTATTCGTGTCGAGTTATGGCCGCTATTCGATACTTTGAATACTATCATTTCCATACTTTATCCATACACAGCGACGCTACTGTAACAACAGTAATCGCAAAAAGTGAGTTACGAGAAAAACGCAAGTAAAAGCACTTTTTCACTTCTCATGCTCTAAAAGTGGGTCAATATAGCCTTACGAGACGGGAGTAAAGTACTCTCTAGGGAGTAAACGTAATTAATTTTTTAATTTACTTCGAGTGTCTTAGATAAACTCAAACAGCCAGTTACTTGCAAAAAATAAGTTTGTGTGTGGACCATTTTAATGACGAAAATGTTACGTTCTTAGTCTACGTGCTCTTAGTTCTTGCTTATTTCGCATAGAAGGTGGCGCCATTCAATTTTTCCGTTTGTGTATGGACCATTTCATCGTTGCAATTTTGCTATGTCTGTGTCTTGGAAAAAAATACTTACCGCGAAAACTTTGACATTGTTGTAGAGCGTAAATCGTATTCGATTAAAATAAATTGATTATTCTCAAAATGTCGTCAAGTGATAGCGAAAATTATGATGTCGAGCAATCAAGGGAAATAATAATAAGAGCAAAAGACATAATTGATAATTTTCTGTCGCCGAAATCTAGAAAGATTTATTTTTATTTTTCGATTTAATCTTTTCATACCAAACTGACTATTTTTTTCTCGCAATCGAAGTGAAAAATAGAGTTTTTACCACGAGACTAAAAGTCAATACAAACCCTCGGATAAATAGCCACCCTCGCAAAAGCTCGGGTGGCTAACAGCCTCGGGTATGTATTGGCTTATTTTAGTCTCTCGATAAAAAATATACTATTTTTCACTTTACGAACGATTATAAACAACATATTAAATGATATTGTAACGGATAACTCAAGTCTTAAATCGAGTTTTGCTCGACTGTTTCGGGCTATTTCGTAGCCCTTTTTCAAGGGAGGACAGAACTCTTCAACGGTTAATAGCATCGACTTGAAATTTGATATGCAGTTTGGGTGACAATGCAAGTACAGTCAGCAAGAAAAGCTTGCATCAGAAATTAAATTCTTATGGTTAGGTTATTTTTTATCAAAGATTCCTTCAGTTTAGTTGTTAAAGTGAAGGTATTCAATACGTTACGATGACAAAAACAGTTTTATACGGAATGAATTTGAAATGGAATAGTCAAATACACCTTATCACCATACAATATAGTCAAAATACCATAACGGGACTTATCACGTTATTTTACACAAGATATATTTACCTCGACGTTTCGGCAACATTACAGTTGCCGTGGTCACGAGTAAAATGAAGTGTGGGCCGTCAAGTCCGCCGAGCAGCGCAAGTTCTTCGAACTACCCGCACTTGATCACTAATAGTATCGGCACTCGTATCACGAACTACCCGCACTTGATCATTTTTATTAGTCACCCCATCACCATCCATACTAATATTATAAATGCGAAAGTAACTCTGTCTGTCTGTCTGTCTGTCTGTCTGTTACGCTTTCACGCCAAAACCGCTGAACCGATTTGGATGAAATCTGGTACAGAGATAGAATAGACCTTAGGAAAGAACATAGGCTATCTATTATTGCAAAAAAGAGGCTTTAAAGGGTTAAAATAGGGGGTGAAAGTTTATATGGTGGAAGTTCGTCGCTGTCGAAGATAAAACTATGAAACTTGGCATTTAGGCATTTAATATACTATCCATATCCATACTAATATAATAAATGGCAAAGTGTGTTTGTATGTTTGTCCGTCTTTCACGCCGTAACGGAGCGACGGATCGACGTGATTTTTGGCATGGAGATAGTTTATGGGCTCGAGAGTGATATAGGCTACTTTTTATCCCGGAAAAATGCACAGATCCCGAGGGAACAGCGCGCGATAACCGAATACCACGCGGGCGGAGCCGCGGGCAATAGCTAGTACAATATATTTACACCAACAGAAGTACAGAACAAATTAATACTATATACAAAACTGAATAGAATTTTCTATCTAGAACAATATGTCCATTAGAAGACAGTTGGTAAAAGCCAACGTCAATATGCGCGCATGCGCATAATAAAAGATCAAAGCGGAAGCGGAAATACAGTCGCCTCAGAAGGGCTACTCCGAAACACGAAATTCGAAGTTCGTATCGTCCCGTCCCTCTCACTCTCGTATTAAATAACATAAGCGTAGGCGGGATGGTACGATACGAACTTCGATTTTCGAATTTCGTGGTAGCCTTGCTGTTTTGTCTTGATTAGCTTATACGTCTGTTTACGCTGTGCGGCACTCGCTGCGAACTGTGTAGGCAATAACGCGGCGACAAAGTGTTTATTCTCACCTGCAAACTACCCGCATTTTGTTCGTGTATGGGTTAGGGGTGCACTGAGATTTATAAAATCTTTTGCAAGCTTTTATAGTACCTGAGTCCAAATGTACCTACCTAACATCAGACAAATATGTTATCTGCCACGTTAAAGTTGATAATTGTTTGCATTCATTTGATAAAAGCTCGTGTTATGGGTACTAAGCAACGGATAAATATGATTATATAGATAGAAATAGAAATATATTTATTCATGCTTCGCATAATAAAACAGAATAAAGATACAAAAAAAAAAGCAATATGCGAAAGCATGAAACGGTCGCAGCTCAGCATAGTGTTGGCCGTGTAGGCCAACGCTGGTCTTCCGCTGCGACCGCTTGGCGACTTCACGGAAGGCGATCAAAAAAAATGAAAAATTTAACAAATAAAAGAAGAGATATAAAACTAATTAGAAAAAAAAAAACAATAAACTAATAACAATAAAAACAAAACACACAATTCAACTTAAATAACTACTTAACCACCTCCAACTTGCATCATCCATAGACCACCGATCTCGATATGACATGCACAATCTATCTAATTGCCATGTCATACCCGGTCTGTGGCCCATGCCAGATAGATAGATGTATACACTTAAATTCTTATTAAACACCCAAGACCCGAGAACAAACATTCGTATGTTTCATACTTAGGTACAACTATCTGCCCCGACACGGAAATTGAACCCAATAATAAGAATAATTCGAACTATTACAATACATTTTTTTATCTTTATTAGATCTTTAAATAAATCAAGCTAATAATGTGATGCATGTGATGCAGTGAACGCTAAAGAAAGCAACTTGAACACATGGGTCTTTATTGTACGACACCACAATGTCTGTGTCACATCCACATGTGACTATATTCGACGAAGGGTACGAAATCGTCATCCGATCAACCGTTGAACACGTCTTTAACACGCTCAGTGTGACAAAGGCCTAAAGGCCAACAAAAACGCGGGTTACAGGACAATAGCAATTACTCAGCTCTCTCACAACTTCGCGAGCAAACTGACACCGAGCGTTTACGCTGAACGCTGTTAACGGCCCGAACAAGTTCATTTTAATGAAAACTGATGCTTGAAAACAGTGAAGGGACGAGTGTGTTGTGTTGAGGTTAGTATTCGATGGAAACTAGCGTCTGCAACTGAAACGGATTTTTAATTAAAAACAAAAAAAAATCTCTGTCCTACTCCAAAGATTGACCAAGATACCCTCCCCACACCGTAGGAACCACAGATATAGATTACATTAGATAACGCAAACACACCTGTATGAAAACCAACCGTGTCACTTTTTTGTATCTACTGTGACGTCTTAAGAGCGAATTAGCGATGTAATTTCCCCGATGTCCGCGCAAAATCGATTCAAATGCGCCGCCCGCCCGCGCCGTGGGGCTCGAGTCAGTCACTAGGCATGATTAGTCAGTTAGTGGTCAGTCTTTGTAAGGGGCCAACCCTGACGTTGTTCGGGGTTCGGACACGCAAAGTAGATGCATTTGAATAGAATAGAATAGAATAGAATACATTTATTTGGTGGTAAAAAGTTTGTACATGAAATCTTAATCTAAATAATTTGCGTAATCTTTGTAATCTATATCTGTAGTAGGAACGCAAAACTAGCCAATTAGCAGGGAAGAATACGTAAATAGACTGACATAATGATGATGATCAAATTTCAAATGTTATTTCGTAGCCCCCCCAAACCCCCACTGTAGTGAGCCCGCGGCAATAACTAGCTACATAAACCGCTCATAAATAATCTCATACGCCAAAGACAATATCCAAGAAAAAGCTTATAGAGCTTTTTATCACGATCTCGTCGCCCCGGGCAGACCGGAAACTATCAATTTGCGTCGTAGCTTTTTGTCGAGCGTCGAGTCCGGGGTTACCAGATGAAATATTTCGGAAGTCCGGAGAAAAACCTGATTTCCGTCAAAAAATGCTGGGGATTTGTCGCTATTTGTGATTTTTTGCGGGAACTATGTAATTTTCGGGGATAAAAAGTCTCCTATGTCCTTCCCCGGGGCTTAAACTATTTGTACACCGAATTTCATCTAATTCAGTTCAGTGATTTATACGTGATGGTGCAACAAACAAACAGACTTGCAAACTTTCGCATTTATAATATTAGTGGGATGGGATAAAGACGAACTTAAATCGACTTTGGTTATGTTGTAACCCACGTTGATTTTAGTTAGTTTCTATTATGTTTAAAAAAAATTATTAAGTATTTGATTTTAACACTTTAAAAAAAAAGCGGCCAAGTGCGAGTCGTATTCAAATGGAAAAAAATGTTATCAGAAACCTCTAAATTATTTTTGAAGACCTATCCATAGATACCCCACACGTATGGGTTTGATGAAAAAAAATTGAGTTTCAGTTCTAAGTCCTAATGGGGTGGAGAATACCCAAAATTTATTGTTATATTTTTCCATTTTTGTGTGAAAAATTTAATGCGGTTCTTGGAATACATCTACTTATACATATATACCAAGTTTCAACAGTAAGTATAGTTTTTACTGTTTCGGAAAAAAGTGGCTGTGACATACGGACGGACAGACGGACATGACGAATCCATAAGGATTTCATTTTTTTCCATTTGACTACGGAACCCTAAAAAGATGTTAAACTTCTCAATTTCATTGAAAATTATAAAAATCCTGAGATTTCCCGAGATTTCCGAAATCCGGCCGGAATCCTGAGAAGAGTCTCAAAATTCTAAGATCTCAGGACAAATTCTGAAATATGGTAACCCTACTCGAGCCAAGCTTTTTGCTGGCTGGGCATAAATACGGGGAGTTAGCTTTGGTTAACACTAGGTGGCGGTACAACATAAATTAGTAGTTTTGGCTGCTTGCTTGGGAATTCCGGTAGCAATGTAGATTTGGAATTTGCAATAAGTTCGGGGCTATGTCGTCTAAAGGACTAATGCGTCCATTCCAATTATCATAAGAAAAACATCCTTTAGAACTACTCACGCCATTTTTTTTAAAGGCTTTGGCACTAAAAGTACCAAAAATGATCACTAGATGTCGCGGCCGAGCTATTTTTAGGGCTCCGTAGCCAAAATGGCAAAAACAGAAGCTTTATAGTTGCGCCATGTCTGTCTGTCTGTCGGTCTGTCTGTCTGTCGGTCTGTATATCTGTCTGTCCGTCCGTCCGCGGCTTTTCTCAGGGACTATCAATGCTAGAAAGCTGTAATTTTACACGAATATATGTATAAAGAAAGAAAGAAAGAAAGAAAGAAAATACATTTATTCACAACACAAGACACAACAATGGCATTAAGTACAAATAGACAACACATAGGAAATTATGCGTCATTGCGGTTGCGAATCGGACACTGGCTCAGCATAATGCTGAAGCGTTAATAATAAACACCTCAGCGCTGATTTTCAGCCAGCACCGTTGGTGACCCTCGGACCGCTACAAAGATACTATAGTTTTATATAAACTATGCCGACAAAATGGTACAATAAATAATGAAAAAAAAAATATTTTAGAGTACGGGAGGTAACCCGAAAAACTGTATAGTTGCTGCGGTCTATAGTGTAGTCTACAATACAGTTCCTCTAATATTTCAAGTCTAAAACCGGAAATTAAAACACATTCTATACGTGTGTCATTTCCGTTACAAGTACATTTTTCATTTACCTGCAACTTTTGGTTCTACATTTTGCAAGTCATTTTAACAAAATGTCACTTAGGTGACCAAGCCAAGCGATCGTTTGCTTCGTAAGATGCGACATAGAAAGTAATCATTCAAGCTGATTCGGGATACGTAAGCAGTACCCTTAGACCCCGTACGCACTATGCGGCTAACCGCGCGGTTTTATTTAAATTCAAATTCAAATCATTTATTCAGTAAATAGGCCGCAATGGGCACTTTTACACGTCATTTTTTTTTAAACTACCAGCGCTTTCGGAAAGACCATCATTGCCAAGAAGAATGCGCCGCAAGAAACTTGGGAGAAAGTCATTTTTTTCAAAATAAAATAATTACAAATAAAATACTTAAAAAGTACAGTAAACAATTAAACAAAAAATTACAAAAAAAAATAATACAGGGATGTATGGGGTCCCTTAGTTACAAAATTAAACACTAACTATATCTACGTTAAGCGGAAGTGTAGAATGCTTCCACCGTCATAAATGAAAAACTAATAATAAAAATAAAATCTGAAATATACATTTCAGGTCAAGTAACTATTAAGCTTTTGGATTCCGAAGGCAAGCTCACGTTAGCGTGCCGTCTCTTTCTCAAGCTATATTTTGAAGAGGGACGGCACGCTAAAACCGCGCGGTTAGCCGCATAGTGCGTACAGAGTCTTAGTGTAAGTTTTCGGTAGCAAAAAACGTCTCGATCGCGTTCGCGTTAAAATCTCAATTTGTATGGAAACACGAACATCGCAACCGTGGAAACATTGGAAACACTAACAGCGCCTCTAGCGGAACGTTTGCGATGTTCGTTCTTCCATACAAATTGAGATTTTAACGCGAACGCGATCGAGACGTATTTTGCAACCGAAAACTTACACTAAGGGTACAGGACCGACTCTACCGGATTCATTTAGTTAAGGCTCTTACTATACCTATCCTATCGTATCGTACCTACCAGCACAGTATATAAATACAAGCAGTATGGAAGCTAAGCATCATTTCAAAGATAAATGCCTACGCTCCGAAGGAGCGTTAGGGTTGTCAACTTATTTTTTGTAAAATTGAAAAAAAAAATTATAGTTCGCGCTGTACCTCAGCTTATTAGGCCTTATGTTACAAGTTTTGTTTAATTGTAATTGTATGTATATATGTATGTATATTGTATATTTGGGTCAAATCTTGCAAGTTCAATTTGTCTCACTTCCCGATGTCCAATTTAATTGATTTTTTGCATCCTTATGTATGTTCGGTGACAATACAATATTATTATGTTACCATCGAGCTGATCTGATGATGGAGCCGGAAAGTATCCATAGGTAAACCGATTTTGATAAAACATGTCTAAGATCCATCGGTAGAAAACCTGCTATCAAATAAAAAAACCACATTCAAATCGGTCCACCCGTTTAAGAGCTACGGTGCCACAGACAGACACACAGACACACATAGCGGTCAAACTTATAACACCCCTCTTTTTGCGTCGGGGTTAATAATTTAAACTATCATTAATATAACCTAACCAACAAAAAGTTGGAAAACCCCCGACTTTGTCACTTTAAAGTTCATATCTCAAAAACGGCTGAACCGATTTTGATAAAACATGTCTAAAAACCATCGCTAAAAAACCTGCCATCAAATAAAAAAAACCGCATTCAAATCGGTCTACCCGTTTAAGAGCTACGGTGCCGCAGACAGACACACAGACACACATAGCGGTCAAACTTATAACACCCCTCTTTTTGCGTCGGGGGTTAAAAATCACTTACATCATAAAAACACTTAGGTACTTAACGAATAAACCCCGAGTCGTCTTTTAAAAATTAACACAATTTATATACTTTAAATCACGGGCAATACCTACCTATCACTAAAATTACCAAACGTTTTATTTAAAAGAAAAAGCATTTTATTTAGTAGGTACTTAATAGTAAAATAAATCATTCTTACCATTCAACATCAGTGGGGAACCTAAAAAATGAAAGTCCTGGTTTAGTATAGCTGGTGTTTAAGCAGCTATACACTGCACAATATTTTCCAGGCAAACTTAGTTATTTTTATTTATTTTTCTGTATCGCGGATTCGCGGATAGTCGCGCTCGAGCGCACGCAATTTAACAACGCAACGCGGGCACTGGCGGCACTGCTCGTCTCGACGCGTCACTCGCGACTACAGTACCGTGCGGACCCCTCTGGGGCCCTGTCGGGCGCGCGTCTGTGTGAGTGCGTTCGTTTCGATGGATTTGTTCGAAGGTTCCATACTGCTTGTATTTATATTCTGTGCTACCAGTGTTAGCGAGATTAACGTTATTTTTTTTTAAACCGGTCAAGAGCGTATCGGACACGCCCGAAATAGGGTTCCGTAGCCATTACGAAAAAATAAAGTAATACGTTTCTAAGGATTTCGTATTTTGTACGGAATATTCCAAGTTTAGGTATATTTTATACCTTAGGCTGCTATTTACTCTTAAACTAATAATAATTCTCAAGCAAACTTATCCGTTACAGTTTTCCTTGAAAGTTTGATATACTTACTACCATCCTGAATTTTTCCAAATTTTTCAACCCGCCGGTTTAGATTTTAGAGGGGGGGGGGGGCACTCGATTTTAATGAAAATTCCACTTACTTTATTTAGCTTAAACTCGAACTTTACGAGCATGAGAAGTGAAAATAACTTTTTATGTACTGTATTACTTACATTTTAAATTCAAAATCAAAATGAATGTCACAACAATAGAACCTAATGCCCCAGGTGTCTAGTCCTTTCATAACACTGCCATCTATTAGGGCTTAATAAAGGTCTTTATGTTGCTATAAAGCCTCTAGACTGGGTATTAAGAGCACAATGGTCTGCTAATAGTGGGTTTTATTAAACGAAACAGTTTTCCTGTTGGAAGTATCAAGAAATTCTGTGTACGTTAAGCCTTGTTATTAAGGTACCCACTAAATCCGTACCGTGCCATGACCGTAACAGGAACGTGTCAGGAACGGAATGTAAAGTGTTTATGACACGTGAGCGGCGGTTGGTTAGGAAACGTGCTAAACTTTAATCTGGTATCATTTTTGAAACGTCAAAATTGTCATATTCTTATTATAGGCCGGCTTAGGTAGTTTTGATACTTCTTCTATAAGAAATATTTTAATTTTTTTTTTGTTTAATTCCTACCAAATGCAAATATTATAACATTATGAATCTGTACTTTAAAAAAAAATACTTCGTTGAATTTCTTGCCGAATTCTTCTCAACAGAGGTTTTTCCGAACCGGTGGTAGATTTTTTTGACGTCCTTAAGTGCTTGTTATAGCCTAAATTGAATAAAGAGATTTTGACTTTGACTTTGACTTTATGTTAGAATTAAAATGTTAGAAGATTTATTATTATTCAATGCCAATCTGGTCAAAATGGTCCAAAAATGTATGCATCTGGACTGTACCACAGAATAAGTAATAGTACAAGTACATAAATGGGCACTGACAAAGGTCATACAATTTACCAAGGGACTTCTAAAGTGCATCAACTTTCTCACATTATTACATGAATTTTGATGCAGCTTGAAGAGTCCCGAATATAATTTAACATCGTTTAATCAGGTTGTTGTGGTTGGTTTGTGAGAAATGTCATTTTGAACAAACATTTTTTTTTATTACTATGTTAGCCAAAATAAAACGTTTGTCGTAATAAAATTTGACAAAGTAAAATTATGCCAAATGATAATTTGGCCAAATGAAAAAAATACTAAATGTAAATGTGCTAAAGATTCGTTTGGGAAATGAAACTAGTGCGATAAGTTTTTTGGGAAGTGAAATTTGGCGTAAAATATTTTGCCGAAAGGCTCCCTTCTGGCTAGACGATAATGACCGTTCAGCTTCCAGCATTATTCTTATGCCAGGTCACTCGGCTCTATCAGGGTGGTTATCTCTCTCTCTCTCTCTTATCCTCTGTTGGATCCTGCGATGGGAGACGGATGGCACTGCGCTGATGTTGATAAAGCGGTCGAACTGCGCCTGCGGCCTGAGAGCTGTCGCGAGCGGAACTAACAATGAGGGAACTATGTATCCTACTAATATTATAAATGCGAAAGTTTACTTTGTATTCCTTTTTCTAAATAAATAGTGATTTCTGAAATTAACACAATTAATACATGAAATAACTACCTGCCGAATAATTAGTTTAAGTTTGTAGACGTCTGTAGGTATCTATTGTAATTCAAAATAAAATGCTTAAAATAGGCAGACAGTCACATTTTAAGTAGGTTTAAATAAATCGAGGGTATTCTGGCAGAACTGGATAAGTGCACAATAATTATTTATTATACGGGTTTGCTAGATAAATAAAGCGAAAACATTGAGTATGCCTATGTATGTAACTTTAAAAAAAATTGCACTTATTCTGTTTTGCTAGAATACCCTCGAAATAAGTAAGATTAACGATTACATAAATAAATAAATAATAAATTGGTAGCACTTATAGTGCTATAGGGTTTTGCAATAGTCAGCCCTGCGTAGCTTACGCACACATTGACGCGTGTACAACATCGTCGTGCCTATGTAGATTCAAGAACGCGTATTTTGTACAGCATGGCCGCCCTGTGGTAGAGTACTACGTCTATGTTGATGATTTCGTACCGAAATTCGGTATGAAATCATCAACATAGACAGTAGATTCGGTAAGATTTCTCCACCATGGCAGCACCCTAACGCTTCGTAAATCGACTTTGATGAAACACCTCAAGAATGGCTGAACCGCATCCTAATTTGCTTCCCACGGGGCCGGCCAAGATGGACGCGTGCATTTGTTAGAAGCTGGTAAAGTTTTCAACGCGGAAGGGAAAGTTATGTAACAAAGTCGAGAACGGACAGGTGTGGAGCGTGAAGCAGCTGATTGATAGTATTGTTCAGTTTGTAAAAACGGTTTTGAAAGAAAGAAAAAAAAATACATTTATTCACAACACAAGACAAAAATATTATTAGGTACAAATAAACAACACAAAGTTATGTGTCATTGCGGTTGTGAATCGGACACTGGCTCAGCATAATGCTGAAGCGTTAAAAACAGCCCAGCGCTGATTTTCAGCCAGCACCGTCAGCAACCCTCGGACCGTTATAAAGACCATACTACACACCATTAACTACATAAGACTACATAAATAAATAGATAATTTGTAAACTAGCAAACTTCTTTATTGTGAGTTTTCTTCTCCAATGAGAGCACAATACAATTTTTTTTACATAGCTCCGTTAAACTCAAACTCACAACATTTATTGACAACAAAAACACACTACATCACAACAAAAACACATAAACATAAATAGGAGAAGAGAGAACAATTAGAGACGTTGTGCTGTAGTTTGATGCATTCGTGACCCAAAGTCAAAGTACAGAGAATGTGCGAGTTGCAGAAAGTTTCCAAAAAGTTGGGAAAGCTCTCTCTTAGGAAGCGCTCTCTTTAGGAATTTTTCACAAGAAATATAAGAAATCCACATACAAAATTGTGAGAAGTTTGTCCGTGCTTAAGAGTCCTTCTTTAGGATATTTATTACGTAATTAGCTAACCTAACTACATCTTATAGTGACCATATCAATATTAAAAATCTTTTATGTGGAAGACTCCAAACAAATCACGATTGAAAATATGACGGACTTGGCCATCGCATGACAACGTAATGTATCTCACAAGTAATACATAATATTATATTAAACTAGCTTATGCCCGCGACTTCGTCTGCGCGGATCTAGGTTATCGCGCGGTGGCGCCCTCTATCAGAATAAAAGGTATCCTATGTTGATCCTTGGGGTTCAAACTAACTATATACCAAATTTCATCAAAATCGGTTCTGTGGTTTCGACGTGAAAGCGTAACAGACAGACAGACAGAGTTACTTTCGCATTTATAATATTAGTAGGGATTAGTAGGGATTAGATTGTTTACACAGAACAAAAAAAACTAGTTTAGTGCGATTGCCAAGTCAATCCATTTATTTAAAACATAAAAGATTCTTGTCGTATTCCAGAAAAATGTAATTTCGCATATATTCATTTACTTTTAGTGCTTCACTGACAGCTGCGAGTTCTATTTTTTTACTCTTTTTCTTATAAGAAATAGTTTAGAATACAATTTACATCACTCATTAAGGAAATCTCAATTTACTGTCACCAAACGAACTTAGTGGAACGCCTCAATCTCGGCATAACCCGTCGCGGGCTTAACGAGACATCTGCGCCCTCTAAAGAACCTAATTTGTACGTAAAAGCAGCTTTCATTCTTCATTATTATGGGGCACACGGGGATATATTGATGGCGGATACGCGGAGTTTTTTCGAGTAGCTGTTAACCTCGAAATATGTGCTCACCCTTCAAATGTGTCTCGTATATGGCTTTGAACTATCTTACAAGATAATTTTTACATCATCATCATCATCAGCCTATGGTCATCCACTGCTGGACATAGGCCTCTCCCATGGCACGCCACCGAGCACGATCCTCGGCCACTCTCATCCAGCTCTTGCCAGCCACCCTGCGAAGATCATCGCACCACCGAGTCTGAGGGCGTCCTACGCTACGTTTGCCGATCCGAATTTTTACATAAGTTTACTAAAATTTTTGAGTCCGACTGTTGAATAAGTTATCTAAACGAGCAAGCAGGTCACTTGATTGAAATCAAGCACTATTTGACGAACTAAATTAAAAACACTGGATTGCAATTGTTTCAACTATATAATAATAATAAAAACCGCATTAAAATCGGTCCACCCGTTTAAGAGCTACGGTGCCACAGACAGACACACATAGCAGTCAAACTTATAACACCCCTCTTTTTGCGTCGGGGGTTAATGAAAATAAAGGAAGTCAACAAGAGGAAATGCTGGCGCAAACAATCTGACAGAGCAACTGATTTGATGAGCTCTGTCGTACAGATTGCACCAGATTTAAGCATAGAATTAAAACAAATATTTTAGCGAAACGACAGGACACCCTTAGTAGCCTCCTCGCGCGCGTCCAAAGACTACAGTATATATCGTCCCCTTACTGCTAAAAGCGACTAACTGCATCAATAAAAACCTTAAACTTTGAACCTTAAAGTCAAACCTTTAAATGCGTTTTTCTCTGAACTCATTGATGCAGTTAGTCGCTTTTAGCAGTAAGGGGGCGATATAGGGACTACAGTATATACAGTATATATAAGCGTCCGCGCAGGTTACTCTCCCGTGTGCCCGCGCCGTGCGCTCGCCGCCGTGCGGTGGCGCGGTAAGTAATTTAGCTAATGCGCCGCCCGGATTTGTTTACAGGCAAACTCAAACACGGCGTTTAGTGTGTCACGGCGCTAGTGATTTAGTTGCGTGAGAAATATATCTTTATCACGTAGGTTTTATACTTCGTGCGTAGCAAAAATGTGCAAAAATCTTTTCTGTACATTATAGGAGTAGTACTAGCTTTTGCGCGCGCTGTTCCCTCGGGAACTGTGCATTTTTCCGGGGTAAAAAGTAGCTTATGTCACTCTCGGGCCCATAAACTATCTCTATGACAAAAATCACGTCGATCCGTCGCTCCGTTACGGCGTAAAAGACGGACAAAGACACAAACACACACACTTTCGCATTTATATTAGTATAACTTTTTCCCGCGGCTCCGCCCGCGTGGTATTCGGTTATCGCGCGCTATTCCCTCGGAAACTGCATTTCTGATAAAAAGTCGCCTATGTCATTATCGGGCCCATAAACTATCTCTATGCCAAAAATCACGTCGATCCGTCGCTCCGTTACGGCGCGAAAGACGGACAAACATACAAACACACTTTCGCATTTATAATATTAGTATGGATAGTATAAATTATCGTCCGACAGCCCACGCACGGAAAATATAGATTTGCTAACTGTAACAAAAAAAATGTTGCTTGTAACATTACTTGAGTGACTACAATACGAAGACCTTACTAGTAGCTAAAAGTTAGGTGATTTCTCACAAAAATTTTCTGTAATATTAGCATAATTTTGGTTCCTAATTAGAAATTTTTGTCTAAACGTAAAAAAACGTCAAGTAGCCAAACTAGTTCAGCTATCCTTTATTTCAGTGCGGGCGTCCGATGATGTCGCCAACATATCGGTGTCGGCTCCGATATCCAATATAAAAATAAAGTTGTGTGTGATCGAGTTAAAAATAAAGTTGTGTTAAATACTTATACTTAATGTATATAGAGATATCTATCTACTATATAAAAATAAGTCGGGTTTTCCTTCCTGACGCTATAACTCTAGAACGCAAGAAAAGATTTCAAAGGTTTTGCATTCGTTGGAAAGGTCTCGGGCTCCGTGAGGTTTATAGCAAAGAAAATTCAGGAAAATTTTAAAAAGAAAAGCGGGAGCGCGCGATAACCGAATACCACGCGGGCGGAGCCGCGGGCAAAAGCTAGTCATTTATAAATATTGTGAATCTGTTCTTAAAAAAAATACCTCGTTGAGTTTCTTGCCGAATTCTTCTCAACAGAGTTTTTCCGAACCGGTGGTAGATTTTTTGACATGCTTGTTATCGCCTAAATTGAATAAAAAGATTTTGACTTTGACTCTGACTTTGATAATGTGAAAACGCTCTCACTCAGAATTCATTTCGAGCGTAAGCTCTCATCCACTTCTGACTTACTTCTGTCTGAGTGAGTTGACTGTACATCGACGGTCATAGTACACTTGGACGCACTGTAGACGTATGTTAAACACTCCAAGTTAATAATATCTCCGTGCGTTGTTTGTATGAGCGAGTGTTTGCTGCAGGCAGGCCGTGTTTGCCCGTATTGAGGGCTTTATTGAATTAATATTGACCAATGGACCGATTATAAGCAGCTATAACCTACAGCCTACCAACAAATAAGCCAGTACCCTTAGTGTAAGTTTTCGGTTATAACCTAACCAACAAAAAGTTGGAAAACCCCCGACTTTGTCACTGTAAAGTTCAATATCTCAAAAACGGCTGAACCGATTTTGATAAAACATGTCTAAGAACCATCGCTAGAAAACCTGCTATCAAATAAAAAAAACCGCATTCAAATCGGTCCACCTGTTTAAGAGCTACGGTGCCACAGACAGACATACAGACAGACACACAGACACACAGACTTCCAGACACACATAGCGGTCAAACTTATAACACCCCTCTTTTTGCGTCGGGGGTTAAAAATACGTCTCGATCGCGTTTGTGTTAAAATCTCAATTTATATAGAAACACGAACATCGCAAAAGTTCCGCTAAAGGCGCTGTTCGTGTTTCCATACAAATTGAGATTTTAACGCGAACGCGATCGAGACGTATTTTGCAACCGAAAACTTACACTAAGGGTCAGGAAGCGTAACTCAGAACGAATTCCACACAAAAAATGGACATACCTAAAGCCAAAACAACTTTTGACTCAAATACGAATCATTTTCGGGATTGCAAATAAATGTGCTTGTTGATTGGTTAAAATTCAGAAAAAAGAGCAGGGATTTGTTTGTGTCCAAGTTTTGACAATCTAACTTGTTTCCACGTGGTTTCTGGAATTTTACTATCAAGTTGCAAAAACTACAATCACCGTACAACGTTGCCTCTTGAAAGAGAATACTTTGACACTGGCGAAATTGTCCTATTAATTAGGACAGAAAGCCATATTTTAAGAGAGAAGAAGAAGACAATCTAACTGGCTAAACAGGACATCTTCTTTTACCCAATAATCTTGGATAGATTGTAACTTACAAACAATAAAACCATTCCACCTCAATGTTCTCACGCTCAAATAATTAAAAATTCCTGAATTGATATTTAATGTCCACGCATTTTAATGACAATACAAAATCATCCGTCCAAAATCCAGCATTCAACAAAGCACAGGCGCGTTATATTATAATTTTATTGAATTAAATAAAATCCGAGTTTTTATTTATATTAAGCTCAAGTTATGCAATTTATGATTGGGAACTTCAGCGGGTGATGCTGGCAACACTGATTTTGTTTTGATTCTATTATGTTTGCAGGCTTGTAGGGCTTGGCGCGCGCGGTAAAGGTTTTCACGAGCTTTTGTTTAGTTTCACCTGTCCTGTTGTCTGTCTCTCTGTCTGTCTGTAATAATCTTGCTCGTTAAATTCGACCAACTTCCACTTGAAATTTGGTGTACTTATGTAAATTGCGTGACAATTAATACAATAATCTGGGAGTGACATTGGTAGTCGGGTCAAGAATGCCTCCACAGGGCAAAACTCTTCAACGATTAATGGCATCGACTTGAAATTTAATAATAATATGCAAATGTAGTTTGGGTGACAATACAAGTACAGTCAACAAAATGTAGAGTCGGAAAAAAATGTAAAGTTGTTTTTTTTTTACCAAAAACTTATTATTATTATTATTATTATTATTATTTAGGACAGGTCTTCCCAACCAAAGTGGCACGTCCCCCTAGGGGGGGAGTATAGAAATGTCAGAAGGGCATAATAGGTATGTTTGCATTTCCGAAAAAAAAACTATTTAACGCGTAGGTAAATTACCTATTCCGAATTGCCATTCAATCACAAAAAATGTGTTTCTTATTTCTGTTGAAACTTAAGGTGGTATATTTGGTTCGGGGAGGGGTTAGGATGGTTTGATACGGCGAAATAAAGGTTGGAAAACCCCAATTTAGGACTAAGAGTGAGTCGTGAGAAAAACTAAATAAACAAAGCAAAGAAACCAAATGGATTCTCAAATCTTTCTAACAGATTAATTCATATTTATAAAGTCATATTTTTTGTATTGTTTTGTATCTCTTACCTACTTACTAATTTTGCTAACATCTCATTACACTTGTGATCAGCTAAACCAGCTTGCTTGCCGTAATTTCAAACTTTGTTTAACGAGTTCAAGCTGTTGCTTAACTTTTTCCGCAATTACAACTGCAAAATTGCACAAGCACAAAATTGCTCAGAAAATTTTCAGTTACACAGGTTACGTGTTAACCGCCATTTTTCCGCCATTTTGTTCATTTGGGACGTTCCTTGTTTGAATTGGTCAGCGAGAAAATAGAGCTAGCATTTGTTATTTTTTAATTATGCTCTCATGTATCATGACGATGTGTTTTGGACCATTCTGAAAATTACTGACATTGAATGCATAATTTTATTGTAATTCCTACTAATATTATAAGCGACTATGCTTACTCACGCGTAAATAATTTATTTTCTACGGATCTATTCTCTAGGGATATTTTTACTCTCTAGAATAGAATAGAATACGTGCAAAAGGTAAAGATTTCTTATTTTGTATGGAATATTCCAAGTTCAGGTATATATTTTATACCTTAGACTGCTATTTACTCTTAAACTACTAATAATAGCGTCTGTTAGCCAAAGGACTTTGTTCTGCAAGGCGCAAGCATAAGCTGAGTCGCTTTCCCTTTTGATAGTTTGATTGTACCTACTTATTATTCGTTATGTACATATGTATGTAGAAATTGTAAGCAAACTATTGAATAAATATCTTATTAATTAATAATTCTCAAGAAAACTTAACCGTTATAGTTTTCCTTGTAAGTTTGATATACTCGTACTTACCACCCTGACCACTACCATCCTGAATTTTCCCAAATTTTTTCACCCACCGTCTTAGATTTTAGAGGGGGAGGAGGACTATCGATTTTAATGAAAATGTGCGTTTTAAAGTTAAATATTTTGCAAACGAATTACTGAATCGAAAAATCCCATTGGCAACCCCCCTAATGATTTTAAAAGACCTATCCAACGATACCCCTTGCACTACAAGGTTGGATGAGAAAAAAAAATCACCTCCACTTGACGTCTATGGGAGGTACCCTAAAAAAAATTTTTTTTAATATATTCGTGCAAAATTACGACTTTCTAGAATTGCTAGTCCCTGAGCAAAGCCGCGGACGGACAGACAGACAGACGTACATGGCGAAACTATAAAGGTTCCGTTTTTGCCATTTTGGCTACGGAACCCTAAAAAAGTACGGACAGAAAAGAAAAATGTAAGACTGTGTTTCCACCAGAGATGTACGCGAAATGTGTTTTTCATAAATCAATAGAAACGCTTTATTTATCCTCGCTATGTTCCCTCGCTCAGTTGTTTCAACTAAAGCTGTGCTGTGCGAGGATATCTAAATGAAGCGTTTTTATTGGTTCATGAAAAACACATTCCTCGCAACACAACCTTACACATCTCAGGTGAAAATGCAGCCTAATTACACTATATTTATAGGCTCGTAGACAATAAAGAAGAAGCCGTGGTGGCCTAGTGGTTTGACCTATCGCCACTCAAGCAGAGGGTCGTGGGTTTAAACCTCGGCTCGCACCTCTGAGTTTTTTCGAAATTCATGTGCGGAATTACATTTGAAATTTACCACGAGCTTTGCGGTGAAGGAAACATGTACTAACCTGCGAAGCAATTCAATGGTGCGTGTGAAGTTCCCAATCCGCACTGGGCCCGCGTAGGAACTATGGCTCAAGCCCTCTCATTCTGAGAGGAGGCCTGTGGGCCTGTGCCCAGCAGTGAGACGTGTATAGGCTAGGATGATGATGATGATGATGAGACAATAAATAGAATAATGCGATGGGCATTACAACAAAATGAAACACGCAGTTTTCAACCTTAACCCCTAAAGCGCAGGGAGGAAAATAGCCTGACTGCAATTTACATGGCAATATTTTAACTTTATCAGTACAGTACTGGCGAGCGGGTGCGTTCCAAATTTATGCAATTTAAAAACGTCCGTCACATCGCTACGTTTAACTAAAACCCAATTCTCCATTTGCGTAAATTAAATCAACTCGCTTCACTTACTTTCATGCCATATCCAGCCGAAATTTGAAACTGGATTTAAAAGCCAATAACAAAATTAACGTCGAGTATAAATTAGTGAATTTATGAGTTAGTTTTATTTAGCCTAAAAAGCAGCTAGTCTAAGTAGAAAATGGTCTTAAAAGCAGCTAGTCTAAGTAGCGAGCGGTCTTAAAAGCAACTGGTCTAAAAATAGCTACTCTAAGTAACAAGTGCTCTAAAAAGCAGCTACTCTAATTAGCAAGTGCTCTAAAAAGCAGCTAGTCTAAGTAGCGAGTGGTCTTAAAAGCAACTGGTCTAAAAAGCAGCTACTCTAATTAGCAAATGGTCTTAAAAGCAACTGGTCTAAAAAGCAGCTACTCTAAGTAGCAAGTGCTCTAAAAAGCAGCTACTCTAATTAGCAAGTGGTCTTAAAAGCAACTGGTCTAAAAATAGCTACTCTAAGTAGCAAGTGCTCTAAAAAGCAGTTAGTCTAAGTAGCGAGTGGTCTTAAAAGCAACTGGTTTAAGTAGCAAGTTGTCTAAAAAGCGACTGGTAGGACTAGCCCGTTTTGCCAAAAACTAGAAAAAACAACGGTGGGTTAGGTTAGGTTAGAGTTGCGTCAAGGCGCGAAGCGCCTCAGCCACGCGGAATAGGAGCTCCGCGAATCGCCTGTCACATGGCGTCGCGATTTAACTAAAACACGATTTTCCATTTGAATACATTAAACAAATTCGTTTCACTTACTTTTACACATTTAATTTAATCCCGTCAAAATTTTAAATCACATTTAGAAGGCAATAACAAAATTAACACTGAGTAAAACTAAGTAAGATTTATTTTGGCAGTCACATTAAAATGGAAATTAGTACATGAAAATTCCATACAATAACTTGAAAGAACAGCAAATTTATTCTGCCGGAAAACAAAATGAAAATTTCACGAAGAAAAATGAACTGTTACGTGAGCATGGAAATCCACCGGTAGAGCTGCATTATAACATTATGTGCTAAAACTAACTCGCGGAAGCTTTATGCTCTTAATTAAAACGTAACACCCAGCTCGAACCGAGTGTTTTATAAGTCATTGTTCCATTTTACATTTACACGACCTTATTTACGACCCCAATTATTCCGCAAAGTATTTTACATTAGCTTTGTGAATAAAACCACTTTGAGCACGCAAGTAATTTTTCATTCAAAGTTTTGCGTACTCCGGAGCGCATTAGAAAAGGCCCAATAAAGTACCTCGTGAAAATACGCGCGTAAAAACGCGATGGCGGCGCGCGGGAAATCATCGGCCATCTTGGATGGCGCCGAGCCGCTCGAGAACGCACCTTATTTAAGGACGCCAAGGTTCTCACACGGCGTAAAGTTACGCGTGTGAATGCGTACGACATTTGGCAAGGGAATTGTAGGAAGTACTCTGGATCCTTCTTCCGTCGGATGTGTTAATGGCGGGCGAACGCGCCGCGCGGAATATTGGGTGAGATACGACCTTTATTTTCGCTCACATTGAAAAATCTGTGCTTTATGGTGACGCGGCTTGCAGGAATGTTCTCGTGTTGGTTGTAAAGATCCCAGATATTGTCGGGATAAATTGGATCCACCGGTTTTGTGTCATACTTGACGCCACTCGCATTACGAGCGGTGACATATGAGACTGGCAAATTAGTTTTGATGTTATGATGTGACGCGCGGGAATCTCGGAGATTTAGTTTAGGACGGCGTCTTGTGCGCTCTTTCAGACGGTAAAATTTCGTTCGTAGGGCTTCGTACCCGAAAATTGACAAAAGTAACCCTGTGACTGTCGCGATGACGCGTGACCTTCGATCTGCTTAACTATCTGTCACAAAAGTCAAAGTCAAAGTTTTTTATTTACATACAAATGCACAGGGCTTTATCTCGACCGAGACCCATCTCAAATGTAAACATAACATACATTATTTCTATTGCCAAGAGCAAGGAAAGAGTTTGTATGTATGTAAACTCTTTATTGTACAAAAATGAAACAAATACAACCACTAAACGTTGAAATACAAATATACAACTACAAAGGCGAAGTCATCCTTTTGATTAAAGGCTCTCTACCACTCAACCTTTGAGTCGATGATAGGAGCAATCAGTCTCTATTCTAGACTTTTTGCAGGTGGTAGGACCTTGTGCAAGGTCCGCCCGGATTGCTACCACCATCTTGCTCGCTAATCCTGCCGTGAAGCAGCAGTGCTTGCACTGTTGTGTTTCGGCGTGGAGAGTAAGACAGCCGGTGAAATTACTGGCACTTGAGGCATTCCATCTTAGGCTTCTAGGTTGGCAACGCATCTGCAATACCCCTGGTGTTGCAGATGTTTATGGGCGGTGGTGATCTCTTACCACCAGGAGACCCACTTGCTCGTTTGCCTTCCAGTAGAATAAAAAAAAAAAAAAAAAAAAAGACTAGAAGTTGTTAAAATAGTTTTTTTTCGCATGCGCGAGGTACAAAGAAAGCTAGACCTTGTTAATGTTAATTTCATACAAACAATAATCTCAACAAACAATAAGCTCTTATAGTCAATGCGCTGGTCTATACTCTATTTTGTTTTTGTTTTTTTAAACTGCTCTCAGACGTTTGGCTCTGTACTACGATCCGTCTAAGACTGTTTTGTATTGTGTTATATTAATGTTTAACTTCGTTTAACTGCAATTAATTATATAAGGACCTGAGTGAGAGTGAATTTTTATTTTAAATCCATCACACACTTTAAAGTACAATAACCATCTTCATCTGTTATTGCAGTTTGGCACTTTATTACCAACACTCATATAATTACAATTACATTTATAATTACATTTGGCCAGCTAATTTCCGAAACGTCCGACGTCTCCGGCCAAATCCGCTGTTAATTTATTCAGGGCCGGTTGCTGGTCTGATTTCCCAGAGCGCGTCTTGGCCGGCCACCATCGGTTGTTCTTAGCTGGGAATTAGAAACCCTGGATGGAACAGGGTGTTGCCATTGAGTAGAAGAAAAGAAAAATATAATTCGTGACATTCATGGTTTTTTTAATGGAAGAAAACAGACAAATTTTTACGGAATGGTCCCAGTCTGGTCCCACTCCTAATTCAGTGTGATACAGTCGGCGCTGATCTTCAGTTGGAACCATTTTTAGTTACAAGAAACAGTGAAGTTGACAGCTAAACTTCATCACTAAACACAGCAATGTATAGTATACACCAGCCTAAAAATATATTTTATAATGATCTGTAATGTCCCATCTCTCCCTTGGATTTACATCAAATAATACAATGCAAAAATATAAAACAAAACCAACATTAAAATAACTGTAAAGAAGCCCTTATTGCCTAACGTTTCTGACACTCGTGATCGCAATAAAATGACAGCTTTTGTATGCGAAATATGTCATTTGATTGCGATCACGAGTGTCAAAAACATTAGGCAATACGGCCTCTGGTCTAGTTGTTTGGAATTCTGTTATTTACTTAAAGTTCAAGAGCCTGAAATTTTTCCCGATAAACTTTAAGTTAATTTAAATTCTGAACTACTAAACTTGTTGTTCTTTTTAGTTTTCTTAAAGCAGCCGGGATTTTTTATTTTTTTAATGTAGTATTTTATTTCATACTTTTTTGATATTTCTGTGAAAGTTGTAGGTTAGCAGAAAGTTGACGGAGCTATCCAAATTGCACGAGTGGGTAACCCGGACTAAAAAAACGTATAACACGTGTTTTCCCAAAGATAACACTTGAAAGAGAAAAGTGCTGTCACAGTAGTCAAGTGCAAAAATAAGTACCTATTCGAACCACTCAAAAATATGTTACTACGGCCTTATTGCGTCGGAATAAGAGTCTGTGGTACATAATTTTTGAAACTTTGAATTTATATTTTTACACTTGATTGTACATATATCTGACACAAGAAAACGTGCAAAAATATCAGATATGACTCTATTTCTAGAGTCAGTAGGACGTGTCTTACATTTCCGCTCCTCTGTGGTGATGTATGTATGTATGCAAACTCTTTATTGTACAAAAGAAAAGAAACAAAACATAATTGACAAGCTTTGAAATACTTGTACAAAGGCGGACTTATCCCTCAAAGAGATCTCTACCAGTCAACCTTTGAGTAGATGAGAGGAGTAACCAAACCAGTTAGGGTCCGACAAAGAGTGAACTACATCATCATCATTAATTTAAGAGCTTAGCTCTTGTCGGTGGAGTAATCGCCACTCTTTTCGGTTCCCTGCTAGCGTTTTCAGCTCCTGATACGACATGACATTGACTTTTTCCTTGGCTTGATCTATAAATGACCGTCTCGGCCTTCCCCTGCCTCGCCTGCTATACCGGGTGTGGCCTGTAATATAAGCAAAAAATTAAAACATAGATCATACTTCTCAAACTGAACAACATTAGTTCAGCGAATATTAAAAATAATTAGTTTTTAGGGTTCCGTACCCAAAGGGTGCTAACGGGACCCTATTACTGAGACTCCGCTGTCTGTCTGTCTGTCTGTCTGTCTGTCTGTCTGTCTGTCTGTCCGTCTGTCACAGGGCTCTATCTCTTAAGCCGTAAAAGTTAGACACTTGAAATTTTCACAGATTATGTATTACTGTGGCCGCTATAACAACAAATACTAAAAATAAAATAAAGTTACAAATTAAAGGGGGTCGTCATAGAATAAACGTGTTTTTTTTTAGCGTTTTTTGGTTGCTAAGCGTATTTAGCCGTTGCTAAGGCGGCCGAATCACCAAGCAACGGCTAGCTATATCGTTTGAATATTTACCTTTAGGTTTGCAATTTTAATGATGTTTTATAAAAGTTTCGATAATATACTTAATTAGTGACTGTCTGATTTATTCGTTTTTCTGCAAAATTAATGAAGCAATTTATGAACCACAAACCTCAATGAAGCCAACTTTGAGCGCTCGTCAAATCTGCACGGTACTAACTAATCACTTTGTTTACCTATTGTTTTTTACACTAAAAAAATCATACTAAGTATTTAACACTAATTACAAGGTAATAATACAGTTTAAAATTTATTCACACTAAGTCGAGCTTCTTATTATTTAATAACACAACATACGAAGTACGCCGAATTTCCCGCGAATGAACCGCGCATGACGGACATATTTTTTAATCCAATGAGCGGGCAATGGTTTCAGAAGCAAACAGCCAGAACCAAAGAGGATGAGAATTCAAATTATTTTTTATTCGAAATACTTGCACAGGTGCTTACATTTCGGCGATATTTTTAAATTATAAATCATAAATCATTTATTTGCATAAAAACATGGTACATATTTTGTGGTAAGAAAGAAAGAGAAGCTTTTCTTTAGCTTGCCCTGTTTGTTTATTTATTTATTTATCGTTTTTTTGGGTCAGATCTTGGAAGCAAAATTTCATCCACTTCCAAGGGTCCGATTGACTTGAAATTTTGCATACTTATGTAAATTTGGAGACAATGTAATAATCTGGTAGTGACATCTTGGTGGTCCTGCCAGAATCGCCTCTGCAGGAGGGAACTCCTCAATAGTTAATAGTACCGACTTGAAATTTGGTACAAATATTTAGTTTAGATGAGAATGCAAGTACAGTCAACAAAAAGTACATTCGGCAAAAAAAGCTTGTATTAAAAATGAAGTTTTAACAAAAACTTATTACAAGCATTATATTTATTTGCAGTGTGATGTAACTAGGTAGGTATGTTTGCTCTGGTGGAATCTTTCAACTCAAATTTGAAGTGGATATCTTCAACCGATTGAGTTGAAATTTTACACGCGTGTATAAATCCGATGCCAATGCAATATTATTATAACATAGAGTTGATCTGATAATAAGGCTAGCGGGTGACCATAGGAACTCTGTGATAAACGACACGACCGCATCGAGTTTGGACTCGTTTGATTCGTCTTGACTACTCTTGACGAGTACTTTGGTAACCAGGGACAAAAAGACCCGCTAGCAAAAAAACCTTGTATTAGATTTTTTTAGAAAAAAATATTACGGAACTATTTGTTTTTAAACATTGTACGGAGGTGCGGAACCCTTTATGCGCGAGTCGCTCGCACTCGCACTTGACCGATTTTTTAAATTATAATTACACTTTTGAGTTTATTCGAAGAAGCAATGTAAAGCAAAATGGTTGATGTTTGTAGCGTGACAGGCGACGTCAGTTGTGTTTTAGGATGGCATACATTGATAGCACTATTTAATTTGTATGAAAAAAGGAAAATTCAAAGATTCCATTAGTTTTAAAAGTTGCTGAACTAATGTTGTTCAGTTTAACGAGGACGATCTATGTTTTAATTTTTTGCTCGTATTACAGGCCACACCCGGTATATTCGCCCTGCCAAAATAGTTTTTATGTAACTTTCACAGTGAACTATACACGATATTATTTATTCCACTTAACTGTAGCTCCGTGTAAGGTACAGTCCTAAGTCCAGCTTACATCTAGCGAGAGAGCCCTAGATTCCAGCTCAAGCGGGGGATATCCTTGCACCCTGCATCGCTGCATCCCTAACGGCGTCCCGGTTCAGTTCCCAGCTTATGCAACGTGCTATTTGCTTGATTAGATTGGTCTGAGTGTTTCTTGCCCGTTTTACGCTAAGGTGAGGTGTCAGTTTAATACTTGTTTTAGGGTTCCGTAGCCAAAATGGCAAAAATAGAACCCTTATAGTTTCGCCATGTCTGTCTTTGTGTCTGTCCGTCCGCGGCTTTGATCAGGGACTATCAATGCTAGAAAGCTGTAATTTAACACGAGTGTACATGTAAGCTATGCCGACAAAATGGTATAATAAAAAATTGAAAAGTATTTTTTTTAAGAGTAGCTCCCATAGACGTAAAGTAGGGGTGATTTTTTTTCTCATCCAACTTTGTACTGTGGGATATCGTTGGATAGGTCTTTTTAAACCATTAGGGGTAGCTTAAACGATTTTTCGATTCAGTGATTTGTTTGCAAAATATTCAACTTTAAAATGCTAATTTTCATAAAAATCGAGCGCCCCCCCCCCCCCCCTCTAAAATCTAAAGCGGTGGGTGAAAAAATTTGAAAAAGTATATCAAACTTACAAGGAAAACTATAACGGTTAAGTTTTCTTGAGAATTATTAGTAGTTTAAGAGTAAATAGCAGCCTAAGGTATAAAATATACCTAAACTTGGAATATTCCGTACAAAATGCGAAATCCTTAAAAAAATATTACTTCATTTTTTCGCAATGGCTACGAAACCCTATTTCGGGCGTGTCCGACACGCTCTTGGCCAGTTTTTTTAGGGTTCCGTACCTCAAACTGAGTTCGCGTCGGGACTACGTGCACATCAGTGGGACATATGGGATGATGATGATTTTGACTCGTCAGTGTACGATATATTGACGGGGACGATAAAGGAACACGTCTAATTTCCCCTGGGAAAAAGAAATATATCCTGGTAAATGTATTCTTACATACACCGTTAACCACGAAATTCCCTAATTAAATACTGCAGTCATTTTAAGGCCAGTTTTTCCGAAATAAAGGAGGGTTTTATTTATTTATTTTTAATTTTGTTTATTTGAGGGTTGGTTGATTTTCGCCTATTTTCTTAAATAACAAGACTATTTTGTTTTTAAATTGTAATGAATATTATATTTGAAACGCTTTTTGATATTTTGCACTTTCATTTAATGATGTCACACGATTTACCTAGTTTGCAATTTTTTTAGGGTTTTTTAGGGTAAAAGGGGACCCTAAGACTCCGCTGTTCGTCCATCTGTCTGTCCGTCTGTCACCAGGCTGTATCTCGTGAACCGTGATAGCTACCTATACAGTTGACATTTTCACAGATTATGTTTTTCTGTTGCCGCTATAACAACAATTACTAAAAACCGAATAAAACAAATATTTAAGGGAGGCTTCCATACAACAAACTGTTTTTTTTTTCTAATGTCTAATGTTGTATAGATAATGGTACGGAAACCTTCGTGCGCGAGTCCGACTCACACTTGGCCGGTTATTTTTTTATTTGCTAGTTCACCTACCCCACAAAAGTGGCCGTCATGTTTTTTGATATTCATTTATTTTGTTACAAGTCCGTTCTTGAGTGGGTGGTGCGCCAATTTTTAACTCAATCGGTTTAGTAGTTTCAGAACAAGTCAGCTGCGATTAAACGGACATATAACAGACAGACCCACCAGTGTCCCATGGGGTTCCATTTTGAACACAAAACTACCGTGAGACTCACTCATATGAAATATTATATTGACCCAGATAACTAACTCGAAGCTAAACTCGATTTAAGACGTGAGTTATCCGGATCAATATATTTAATATGGGTTCCATTTTTTTTCTACTTGAGTTACCTACGGAACCCTGAACAATTCAAAGTACTTGTCTACGCGAATTTTCCGGTCTAAAAATTACGCAAACGTCAAAATAAACGCCCGCAAAGCACGAAACAGTATTTAATTAAACGTTCGCGCAAGCCTCGTCATCATTCAAATAGGAACAAAATGAAAAATTAATTAAAGAACAAAAAACGCCACAGCCCGTAATGGCGCCGCCAAAATTTCCCGCGCAAATAAAAATAAAATGAGGTACCTCGTTATCCGACACACGGTAATCCAATCTAGCTGATTCACGCTGACCCCTTTTGCTCTGGGTAGGGATGTACCCGAAACCCCGGGACGGGAGTTATTACGGGATTTTGTACATAGGCCCAAGGACCATGTGATTGCGTTGTCTTACTTTAGACTGTAAAAAAAACTATACAACACTATAAATAAACAATGACCTATATGTACACTACACTTAACGTAAATACTGCTACTAAAACAGGTACCTACTATAAAATAAATAAGTATCATAGGACACTTGACACTAATTGACCTAGTCCCAAACTAAGCAAAGCTTGTACTATGGACACTAGGCAACGGATAAACATACTTAAATAAATACTTAAATTAAATACATATTAAACATCTAAGACCCGAGAACAAACATTCGTATTATTCATACAAATATCTGCCCCGGCCGGGATTCGAACCCGGGACCTCAAGCTTCGTAGTCAGGTTCTCTAACCACTTAGCCATCCGGCCGTCATAAAAAAAAACCATATAAAACATAAAAACTTGCTTACTTTGCTACAAAGTTGTGTTGTGGAATAAGATCGATGTATCGGCATTGTGAAAATTTACTTGCTCGCTTTCCAACTACGTTACAAAAATCCTGGATGAGGTGCAAAGCAAAACACGTTGGGCACTTTTGCCACTGCTTATAGAACGTCAGTTTTAATAAATTTTATCATTACATTATTATCATCAAAATTAATTTGATTACAAAATCTCATACCGCTGCTTTCAGTAAGTATTTTGAGCCTCGAGTGGCAAACTCTCAACTCCTCTGCCGACGTGCATCAGCAACAGACTGTTCTCATATTTGCCAGTTTAACATGAATGCGTTTGAGATGTTTTCATGATGAGATACTTACACTAAAAGCTCAGCATAATTACGTAGGTACCTAACTAGTTAATACCATATTGGAGATCGAGATAGATAAACTATAAACGCATTTTTGCTTTAAGTACCTACTTACCTAGTTGTTGTTGTTTCTTTAAAAAAAATATGGCTCTGTCCATTGCAGGACAATTTTGCCACTGTCTAGTAGTTTTTGCCGTTGTGCGGTAAAAAAAAATCTAGAAAACGAAATATGAGACGTAATGGTGGATGAACGATGGTGAAAATTATGTCACGCTATCTACTTACCTAGTTATAACTTTCTAGGTGGTGTACCACTTGACAAATCATCCATCTTTATTCTTGCTTTTTCTTACATTTTAACCCCGGGATTCTCAGTAACAGTAACGAGAGAAACCCGTCAACATTCCGACTTCCGACACATCCCTAGCGGCGTGTCCGTATTTATTTTTCAGGGGATATCAACGAATACAGCGTGTGGACTGGCCCAATTTAATGCAATGTGTAAGGCTGTTCCGGACCTAATTCAAATGTAAGCGCGACCATGTTGGCCAACATTACGGGCAAACTGGTATTTTTACTAGCTTAAGGAGACGCGGAATGCATACAAACTGCCGGTATACAAACAAACGACAGCGAAATACTCAAATGTCTACTATATTAATGAAAATGTTAAGACCCACTTGCTCGTTTTCCATTTGGTCGAATAAAAACAAAATCATCATCATCAGCTGGAAGACGTCCAATGCTGAACAAAGGCGCCACAATGAACGACAACTCGCCACTCGCATCCACCGGTTTCCCGCAATTCTCACGAAGTCGTCAGTCCACCTGATGGGAAGCCTGCCAAAACGCTTCTTCTTCCGGTTCGTGGTCACTCGAGGACTTTTATCCCCCAATGGTTATCTGTTCTTCGAGTTAAGGTTAAGTTATTTACTTGTAATTAGCAAATGGCTGCTACTTCGTCCGAGTGGAATTTTATAACAGCCAATTTATTAAATACTTTTTGTTTCAACTGTATCCTGTGAGGATTGCAAAATCCATCTATAAAAGCCTTTATTCTCTGACCAAAACTTATTAAGGAATGTAACTTATAAACTATGCACAAAATAAAATAATAAAGATTATTACATGCTTACATACAAGATACGCGCGAAAAACAATACCTCTACTTGCAGTCAGGTATTTAATTAAAATAAGTAGTTTAAAAACTAATAGTAGGGGGCAAAAAAAAACCAGACAAAAAGAAGGAAATAGTGGCAGTACATTTCCATCATCTATCCAGTACCCTACTCCCCACTATGATTTTTATGTAAGTAGGTATTATACCCAGAGTAGTTGAATAATAATCTTTCTCCCATCGCCTTCCGAAAGCAATTTGATCCGAAACATAATTTTTCCGGCTTCCCTTTTTATGGGACACCATGGGAAAAGAGGTCAAGTCTAATTGCCAGAGCAACCCGTAAAGCCTAATTCACCTTATCATTACGATAGTAATCTTTATGTCCTCATTCCACTGCCCTATTTACGCTTGTAATTTCATCTATCCGGAAATTGCTCCTCCTTACAGTTCTGTACTCTTTGTAACGTTCTTACTTTGAAACATGTTAATATATTTTAGGAGTTATAAAAGTACGAGATACTTTAATGGGTGTAAAATAAATTGTGTTTTGAAAGCCGTTGTAAAATTCGTAAACGGATGCCTTGGGAACGGTTTTCGGAACATGAATTTCATTATTAGTAGAATGAGGTATTCAAATTCAAATCATTTTTATTCAGTAAATAGGCCGCAATTGGCACTTATTTACACGTAATTTTTTAAAACTGCCAGCGCTTTCGGGAAGATCATCATTGCCAAGAAGAATGCGCCGCAAGAAACTTGGCAGGAAGTCATTTTTCAAATTAAAATAATTATAAAAAAAATACTTAAAAACTACAGTAAGTATACAAGTAAAGAAAAAAATAAACTACAGTATGGACACTCTTCCGCAGGGAATAGACTTTGGGGAATTGTATATATTATTAGGATAGTTTAGTATAAATCCGGTATCCGGCCAAACCAACTATCCGTTTCATTTCCGATCTAGATTCTATGGGTGACACTATTTCCTGGCGGTAGGTACAATACCGACATGGAAATACCGGCCTGATATTTCGTGTACACGTCCATAGAAACTCTTGTCAGCTATACTCCGAAACTCGATACTCAAAGTTCGTGTCGTGCAGTCCCTCTGACACTTATACTATTTAATGCGAAAGCGAGAGGGACCGCACAACACGAAGTTCGAGTTTCGGAGTAGCCCTGCAGTTTCTCAGTTTGACACCCGATGGGCTACCACGAAACTCGCAAATCGAAGTTCGTATCGCACCATCCCTTTCACTCGCGTATTAAATGACATAAGCTAAGCGGGATGGCAACATACGAAGTTCGAGTTTTCCACTTCGTGGTATAGGTAGGGCCAGTTTGTACGGGCGTCTACACGAAATATATCGGGACGGTATTCCCATACCGGTATTCCTATACCTGTATTCCTATACCGATATTCCCATACCGGTATTGTCCGTGCCGGTAAATAGTGTCACCCGATTCTAACAGGTGTAACTAAACTCTTGCAAACTTTCAAAAAGTCCGAACGCCTAAATACTGCTACGTACGTAACCCCTTAGGGATGTAAAAAAGCGGCGTCATCGCACTAATCGACATAATCTCACCCTTCTCACTGTCTTGCTCTCGCTTAAATCTCGAAAGAAAGGGCCTGAAAAGATAATTACAAGCAACTCAGTGGGCTATGTGTAAAATTTTGACTTCTAAAGCCATTTGCAAGTTGCTAGGTGCTGTTTTGATATCTCACTTATATTTATAAGCGTGAAAATTGTTTGTTTGATTTCACGTCTAAATTGCTGAACCGATTTAGATGAAATTCGGTATATAGATAATTTGAGTCCTGGGGAAGGGCGTAGCATAGTTTTTATTTCAGAAAATTCCACAATTCTACCACCAGGCTAGTCCGATTTTCAATTTGCGCAGTTTTGAAATGAAGGAAAAAAAATCAGCATGTAAAAGAATTATGCATACGGTCTACCTACAAAATCTGCCTCTTTTGCTAGCAAAGAAATTACCCATAAAGTCAGGTGCTTAAGTCGTTGAACATCATAATAACGTTGAACCATTGTCTTAAAAACATAAAGAATTTCAAAACACCTATTACATCGAGTGATGTCGCCAATAATTCTTCATTCAGGGAAGCCCGTAAATTCTTCTTCTAGTACAAACACCGTGTGAGCAGGCTTTAAAATGTAAAAGATAGCCGTGCAAACATAACTGTGCAGCCCACAGTGGCGCTGTTGGCGACGATCATACGTAGATTTCATACGTTTTTATTAGTTCCAATTTTCGCCACTGAGTGAAGATAAAGTTGTCGCGTGATAAAATAACGTTGGCGCACGTTCAAACGACCTTTTCGGCGGCACTCTGTGCCCCGCTTTTGCAGTTAAAATTGCAGACTTTGTCTATGAATGGCGGAACGTTATGAAGCGATACGATTGGTGGAATTGGCACTCTATTCCTTTTCATTGGTTATCATCTGGCTCTGTTAGTAGTTTGAAAATGTTCATCTATACTGGAAGGTTGTTGGGATTCGTTTAGTTTATGCTACCGTCCGAAGTTTCGCTAAATTGTCTATTTTTAGGTTTTTTTTTAATGAATATGATTTCGAGAGGCTTTTGTCTCCTCACCCTCCAACCCCGGTTCTCTGCCACATTAGAATTGTCGAATTATGCTATTGGCGTAACCGGGAAATGAAACTTTCGCATATTTACGCATAATATTTCTGAACTACATTTAGGTACTAATAATATCATTGTAACATTATTACCCAGGCCTTATCAGAATTGAATAAAAACACTGGAGTAAATAACGCACGTAATTAAAGTTACCTAATACCTCAATAATTGGCCGAAATTAACGTGATCGTCTAGTTCTAAACACTTAGGACCCTCTAATACGTTGTGTAAATTTTATTTAAACCGCAAAGTATGAAAATACGTAGTTTCAGTAAGTTAAGGTTATAAGATGTAATATGTTATGTATTTCTGTTAGAATAATAAAGTCAAGTAGGTGTTACAAGTAATCAGTCGTCGCCTCTGCTTCCTCGCCGAACAACGTCGCACCTAGGAGAAATACCCGAGCACAAAGGGACCCTTTGGAATAAGACCTTTAGGTCGTATGGGGAAATCCTAATCGATTTGAAAATCTAGGCCTCCCAGCACGCCTCAATAGCCTAGCCACACACATAGATCGTAAGAGGGCCCCTGCCCGATCTCATGTGTCCAACAAAGCCTTCGGAACAATCCTAATCCCCCTAAAAATATCTTCTTTCGAACCGTCACGCCTTTGAGTACAAAATCACATACACCCACATACACGAACCCACAATCACATACGTTCACATATACACGCCAAGTTACGCTCGCTACTTCATGCTGATTTTACGCTCACAAAGCTCTTAATCTATGCTGATTTTACGCTTCCCTACTCTCGAAAGCTGCCGCGGGTTTGTCCGTGTCAAAGAACTAGAAAGTGTTGGAGACATGTACAAGGTGGTCTGAATACCATTTAAATGAATATAATATCTACCGTTTCTGTGAACTCCAGTAAAAGGATACAGCTCTAACCAGTCTTCACACAAGACGCAGACGGTCAAGGGTCGAAAGGCCGAGACGACGCACCTCAGAGTCACTAGCAAAAATCATAAACACCCAAATGGCTCAGGGCTTGTGTGTGTACCTAGTGTGTGTGAAGAACTCAAAGAGTTCTAGTGTGTGACGTATTGCTGTCCGGTTTATCCAGGAGCTAATCTCAGCCAAATAACCTTCTAGCAGGTGTGTTAGCTAGTGTGTGTATTTTGAATAAATAAAATGTGGTGTGTACCTAGTGTGTGTTGTGAAATTGAATAATTTCACGTGTAATGTTGTGCAGTGTAAAAGAATGTGTGTGAAGTGTAACAGTAATATCCTACTAAGTTTTCTAGCTTGACACAGACTAGAATCAAACAAGCAACGCTACGTGTGACACAGTAATTCGATGAAATGTCAGGTTGAGTGAATGACGCAGAGTAGTGAGTTAGATAATATACACTCTTCCCTTTACTCCAACGAAATCACAGTGACACCTTAAAACTAATTAAATTAAGCGGTATCAAATTTATTACGCTGACAAAGAAATTCTTATCACTTTCACACTCATTCACTCTTTCATTCTTTGTACAATAAATTTCACTCAACGCAGCTCTGCTTCACGATGAACGACTCAAACACGCCGAAAACAAAGACAACCAAACGAATAACTAAATCACCATCCGCCTTTAGTAGGTAACTATAATTATATCTTAACCATTCAGAAAATACTACAAAAAATACAACTACAAATTTAGAATTACTATTCAATGGCTCGCCCCTACTATTTGTATAACAAAAATACCTTAATCAATGAAGTAAATTAAACAATGCGTTATAATTAATTAAGTTTTGGTTACAAGTCAGTAAATGGTTAAATTTAGATTTCACTAATTTCAATAAAGTACCTAGAAGTATAATAGAAAAAAATTATAGTCAAATCAGATTTCAATTTATAACACTAATAATAATTGTATCAAAAATTATATCTAAAACTTAGCTGCCGATAATATTATCGTCCTGATTAACGTCGAGTCTCAGCTACTGCCAGATCGAGCTATCTCGACCTGCCTCACGAACAAAGAGTCTAGTCCACAAAACGCACTTAACACTAAACACTACACTACACAGTTTGATTATGAGTCCACGTTTTTATACGATCGAAATCGAGATTCGCTCTCGTATATTTTATCGTTTTATTTTATTTAACAAATAAACAGATACACTAACTTTTATACTATGAATTAATTTTAACACATATGTAAGTAAGAACACCGTAGCGTCTCGCGTCCCGAAATTAACTAACTTCCAAGCCTCCTTCCAAAACAAAGGTCTCCTTGCCCTATCCCTACTATCAAACCTATAACATAAAAAATCATGCATTCGAATTTCGAGAATGTTCCACAAACTCCCATAAATCAATAACTTTATTTGTTTACTTGAGCAAAAATTAACACAGCCGGTCTCACGCACTCGAACGCATAAATCGTTGACACTTAAAAACAAAATTCTTGGACCTCTTAGAACACTTGTAGGCGATGCAATAAATTTACATTCTTTATGGTGTTTCATTTTTTTTTAAATGCAAGTGAATATGTTATTATACATAGACGCCTAATATATAAATAAATAATATTGTTACCAATAGCTTGTATAAGCGTTGGTTACAGAACGCCCCTAAGATGACAAAGTATTTTGCATTCGAAGAATGTAAAATATTGAGGAATCTTGAATAGGATTACGCAAAATACTTAATGTACTCAAATTACACTCTAGTCTCCTAATATCCATACTAAAGTACGTCTTACGTTAATCAATAAGCCTACATCTCAATCACTGCTACTTACTGTAAGCAATGCTTGATATTTTTTAAATATATATAATGTCATAGTGACACAGTAACATCTATCTGAACGTGATTTTCACATACATACACATTGACTTGGATGAAACCTTAATTCTATTTAATAACCAAGGACATACATACATACTTGATTCCTTAAAAAAAAAATAACATTCAAACATACCGAGATCATTCAAACTATTGACACACATACATACTTTAATTTCTCAGGACTTTACTATAGCTCACAAATTTATCTATTAGAGCTTTAACGTACGCTGTTACCATGTCAAACAAATTTTATACTAACGTAAACCTATGCATTTTTCATGCCAAACTAATTTAGTGATTTTACCAATTTTTAAAACAAACATTATCATACACACTCAACAATAATAAAAAAAAAACACAACAAACAAACACCCTTTACCCTTATTATAAAACTGTGAGACTGTATCACCAATAATATCTTAATAACGATTTTGTTTTATTTGTTCGAGGACCTCGTTACTTGTACGTGCCCTTTTTTTTTTTAAGTATGCTTTTTTATAGGCATTAAAAGCGCAAACCCATTATTTTTATCATCTAATGTCGTTGCAATCAAAGTAAGTCCAGGAATATAGTCTTCAAAAGGAACTGTTTATATAGTTCTCAAAACCTTACCACTTTAACTACATTATGAATTGCACTAGTACTCCAAAATGTCTGAATACTAACTTGTAAAAGTCATCACTATTGCATCAATCATATCCTTTTCTGATTGGGAAAATAATAGAGCTAACTTAAAGGCCTTGTAAACAACAGTCACGAACGTACTGGGTCAACCATCTACCATTTCCGTCTAACATCCAGTTTCCATTTCTAACTTTATTACTAGGCAACCTTATACTGTAATTCGCGACCCCAAAAGTAGTTTTTACAATCATCATCATCATCATCCTTCCATTTTCCGAAGAATAACCTCAACCAACATTCAGCAAACCCAGACAAACAGCTTAACGTTAGATCTAAGTCACCCCTTGATGCATTAAGTTTACGCTTATGAAGTGTAAGTTTTCCTTAAAATATCATCGGATAGATTTCTTTTATTAAAAAAAAATCATAACAAGTAGATCATCTAGCCTCATAGCCCCACATACTATTATCACCGATATCAGTATCCATTTTAGGTTCAAAAATTATGCTTATTAAAGTCTAGCACTTAACCAATATACAAAATTGCGTGACTTTGAAAATAAAAATCAAAATTTTCTACAACTATAATAATATTCGCCTGTCTAAAATAAGTACGCCTAGTAATCGATTCTAAGGATACGATTCTCATTTATCCTATGATCATGAACTAAATCATGAATCACTGTAATGGTACAACAAAAGGTACACGGGAATCGAACCCGTACTTAGGATTGTATCTACCTAATAAAGACACGTGATTAGGATAGCTTACAATGATAACAAATATACACGGGAATCGAACTCGCGAATGAAATTTATCAACAACCTAACCTCCACCTTAATGAAGAAGCAAGCATTCAACTAAACTAAGCAGAACTCTCCATTCCTCTAAACTAACTTAATTATATCAAATTTTAAAAAAATCAATTTTCGAATCCACAGACAATGTAACTATAGTAACATGATACAAACTTAATTGTAATGCTATTTTTAAATTAAATTATAATCCACTTAACCTTTAATTATTACCTCTTAATGAAATTACCGCAGGGACCGAACCTATCGGTCTCGAATTATTAAGGTGTACTATATATTTTTTTATTATAACAATTATTCCTTGACGATATAGCAAAATTATGACTATTGAAACATACACATACTCACATTAGTACAGAGATACAATGTAAGGCTCAATCAGACGAAAATTAATATCAATTTACGGTTCTTATATGTCATGTGATAACCCAAATTCCTTGATAAGTATTTGAACTAAGATAATTCAAATTTTATTGACTTAGATCCTGGTATCACGGCACCAATATGTAACATTATTACCCAGGCCTTATCAGAATTGAATAAAAACACTGGAGTAAATAACGCACGTAATTAAAGTTACCTAATACCTCAATAATTGGCCGAAATTAACGTGATCGTCTAGTTCTAAACACTTAGGACCCTCTAATACGTTGTGTAAATTTTATTTAAACCGCAAAGTATGAAAATACGTAGTTTCAGTAAGTTAAGGTTATAAGATGTAATATGTTATGTATTTCTGTTAGAATAATAAAGTCAAGTAGGTGTTACAAGTAATCAGTCGTCGCCTCTGCTTCCTCGCCGAACAACGTCGCACCTAGGAGAAATACCCGAGCACAAAGGGACCCTTTGGAATAAGACCTTTAGGTCGTATGGGGAAATCCTAATCGATTTGAAAATCTAGGCCTCCCAGCACGCCTCAATAGCCTAGCCACACACATAGATCGTAAGAGGGCCCCTGCCCGATCTCATGTGTCCAACAAAGCCTTCGGAACAATCCTAATCCCCCTAAAAATATCTTCTTTCGAACCGTCACGCCTTTGAGTACAAAATCACATACACCCACATACACGAACCCACAATCACATACGTTCACATATACACGCCAAGTTACGCTCGCTACTTCATGCTGATTTTACGCTCACAAAGCTCTTAATCTATGCTGATTTTACGCTTCCCTACTCTCGAAAGCTGCCGCGGGTTTGTCCGTGTCAAAGAACTAGAAAGTGTTGGAGACATGTACAAGGTGGTCTGAATACCATTTAAATGAATATAATATCTACCGTTTCTGTGAACTCCAGTAAAAGGATACAGCTCTAACCAGTCTTCACACAAGACGCAGACGGTCAAGGGTCGAAAGGCCGAGACGACGCACCTCAGAGTCACTAGCAAAAATCATAAACACCCAAATGGCTCAGGGCTTGTGTGTGTACCTAGTGTGTGTGAAGAACTCAAAGAGTTCTAGTGTGTGACGTATTGCTGTCCGGTTTATCCAGGAGCTAATCTCAGCCAAATAACCTTCTAGCAGGTGTGTTAGCTAGTGTGTGTATTTTGAATAAATAAAATGTGGTGTGTACCTAGTGTGTGTTGTGAAATTGAATAATTTCACGTGTAATGTTGTGCAGTGTAAAAGAATGTGTGTGAAGTGTAACAGTAATATCCTACTAAGTTTTCTAGCTTGACACAGACTAGAATCAAACAAGCAACGCTACGTGTGACACAGTAATTCGATGAAATGTCAGGTTGAGTGAATGACGCAGAGTAGTGAGTTAGATAATATACACTCTTCCCTTTACTCCAACGAAATCACAGTGACACCTTAAAACTAATTAAATTAAGCGGTATCAAATTTATTACGCTGACAAAGAAATTCTTATCACTTTCACACTCATTCACTCTTTCATTCTTTGTACAATAAATTTCACTCAACGCAGCTCTGCTTCACGATGAACGACTCAAACACGCCGAAAACAAAGACAACCAAACGAATAACTAAATCACCATCCGCCTTTAGTAGGTAACTATAATTATATCTTAACCATTCAGAAAATACTACAAAAAATACAACTACAAATTTAGAATTACTATTCAATGGCTCGCCCCTACTATTTGTATAACAAAAATACCTTAATCAATGAAGTAAATTAAACAATGCGTTATAATTAATTAAGTTTTGGTTACAAGTCAGTAAATGGTTAAATTTAGATTTCACTAATTTCAATAAAGTACCTAGAAGTATAATAGAAAAAAATTATAGTCAAATCAGATTTCAATTTATAACACTAATAATAATTGTATCAAAAATTATATCTAAAACTTAGCTGCCGATAATATTATCGTCCTGATTAACGTCGAGTCTCAGCTACTGCCAGATCGAGCTATCTCGACCTGCCTCACGAACAAAGAGTCTAGTCCACAAAACGCACTTAACACTAAACACTACACTACACAGTTTGATTATGAGTCCACGTTTTTATACGATCGAAATCGAGATTCGCTCTCGTATATTTTATCGTTTTATTTTATTTAACAAATAAACAGATACACTAACTTTTATACTATGAATTAATTTTAACACATATGTAAGTAAGAACACCGTAGCGTCTCGCGTCCCGAAATTAACTAACTTCCAAGCCTCCTTCCAAAACAAAGGTCTCCTTGCCCTATCCCTACTATCAAACCTATAACATAAAAAATCATGCATTCGAATTTCGAGAATGTTCCACAAACTCCCATAAATCAATAACTTTATTTGTTTACTTGAGCAAAAATTAACACAGCCGGTCTCACGCACTCGAACGCATAAATCGTTGACACTTAAAAACAAAATTCTTGGACCTCTTAGAACACTTGTAGGCGATGCAATAAATTTACATTCTTTATGGTGTTTCATTTTTTTTTAAATGCAAGTGAATATGTTATTATACATAGACGCCTAATATATAAATAAATAATATTGTTACCAATAGCTTGTATAAGCGTTGGTTACATCATAATTCTGAAAGCAACTCTTTACGCTTAAACCGCTGAACCGATTCACGTGAACTTTAGAATGAACATAGTTAGTTAATGATGCAGGGAAGGACTAGCATGGTTCTTCTCTCAGGAAATCTATAATTCCCGCGGGATATCAGTAAATGAATTCTATGCCGATGAAGTCACGGGGAACTGCTAGTACATGAATAAATTTATTGAAGTTACATTTTAATGAACCTAAAGGAGTGTAGGGCTAGGGTCAGCGCTGCGTCGTTCGTCTTCATGCACTTATCGGTTCAGATTTCAAACACAATTACACATTTCTTTAAAAAGCAACGGAGAAAAAAATGCGTTTACCAATTTAATAGGCACCTTCATCATTATCATCCCAGCCTATAATCCGTCCCACTGCTGGGCAAAGGCTTCCTCTCAGAATGAGAGGGCTTGGGCCATAGTTCCCACGCGGGCCCAGTGCGGATTGGGACCTTAAATAGCACCTTAAATTTCTCAAATTAACTTTTATTTTAAAACTTGCACCTTGCACCTAGTGCGGTGCCGGTGCAAGACATGTAGCGCCATCTATTCGCCCCGTTGTGAAACTTAAGTCACAATTATAAGTCTACTCGAACGTGTCCCTTCTACTGCCCTCTACAAAACAAACGCTTTCTCAGTGGAACGAAACGCACTCCAGCTGATTGGCGTTGGCATTGACACATTTGATTGACAGAACGCAACTTCTTTCAAACAATACGTAAAAGCAGAAAATTATGGCTCTAAGCTATTTCACGGAGAGCGAAGCACCCAGAGATTTTCGAATATCTTCCACTGAGAGCGAAGGACATTACACAAAATGTCTACTATGTTACACGGTGAAGAAAAACTTTTATTGTCCCGATTGCGTACGGACGGGGAACTTCGTACATTCATCTATGCCCTACTCGGACAGGTACGCATATTTTGCACAATATATGATCGATTATGACGAGTCACTTCATAAACAACATGTTAGTAAACACATTTGCGTTCACAAGGCTAGTTTACCTTGGTAAATCGAACGAAATAAAGTCATGAGTAACTTAACGTGGTATTTTTTTTTCTGCAAGGATTGCTCCTTTTTGCAACTGCGTAGACGTTTTTGTGACTTAAAAATTGCGCCATAATGGCTTCTATAATTATATTCTTACTGGTTTCCGCGAGCTTATGACATTAGCATCGTTAATCACTAAGCTGCGTAACAAGATTAGTATAATTAATTATTATTATGAAATTAATTGTTAGTGTTTCATGGTTATGTTATCTTTTCTTAGAGTAGTAGCTCCTAACCTTTTTGAAATAAACACCTGTCAAATACTGACATGGTAGCTTAGGGATTTGGCATATAGCCTCTAAAACAAAGGATTGTGGGTTCAAATCCTGAATTGCACCTCTGTGTTTTTAGAAATTTCTGTCCGAAATTATGTTTGAAGTATACCATGACTAGGGATTGCTCCCGGGAATTCCCGGTACTGAAATTCCCGGGAATTCCCAGGAAATTTCATCACCCTCAGTACCGGGAAACGAAACTCATTTCCCGGGAATTCCGGTGCTACAAAAATATATACTAATTTTAATATTTTTAACCTTTATCAAGCTGTAAATGCTGTTTTAGTCACCGGTGACTTCAAACATAACTTTTTATTTAAGGAAATAACACCCATGTGAACGTAAATGTACCAATGAACATGTATAATGTTTGTTACCGTAGCTCAATTTCTTTAAACTTTTGATTTGTATTTATTAATATTTTAGTTTTTAAACTGACAATATTTTGATACAAATTTAGCTACATTAATAAAGCCAACCAACCAAAATTGCCAACTTAGTAATGTGACTAGGCCGATGCGAGAGCGATATGTTCGCCCACAGCCCACAGGCCTGACAAGAAAAGTCTGCGGAAGTTGGTGCAGAACCGCCTTGATGTCGATTCTGTCCCTTGTCATGTCAGCAAGTACCTCAAGGTATACCTTCTCGCTTGCCTACCTCGCTTGATTTGATACCTTCATAAACTCCGCTAATACTTATTTCCCCACAAATTTGAATGGTGCGACCGAGATTAGAACAGTACGTATTGGCAAAGTACCGCACACTTCACTGGAGGACTGCTTTGCTATTGCGAAGCGCTATTCCGGTGTCGGGATTGGGATGAATACGGCGTGTAAGGGGAGCTTCGCGCTTTGAGTCAAGCAAGGGTTTAAGATGCTCAATAATTTTATTAAATCACAGAGGGAAGGTAATTTCCAGTGTTTCATATTTTATTAGACTTCTATAAAACTATTTTCAACGTTTTATTTAACGCACAACAAGCATTTAACACATTTTTCCTCTAGTACCGAAAGTATCGAATTTCCCGGTATTTCCCGGTACTGGATCTACTCCAGTACCGGGAAATACAAAGTCGGTTTCAGTACCGGTTCTGCAATCCCTAACCATGACCTCTATGGTGAATGAGAACAATGTGTGGAAACCTGCAAAATTCAATGAATGGTAGTGTAAAGTTCACACAAGGCCCGTATGGGAACTACAGCTCAAGCCCATGTCAGATTATAGGTTAAATCTGAAATTTGACACATTTGGCATTTTTGTTATTATTTAATAAAAAAATCAAATTTAATATATCTTTTTAATCTAGTGTTTTAATGAGGCTTTGAGGCCAAATGTGACTATGTCAGCCTCATGGGGAGCCTCAGTTATAAACACCACACTACAGATATTACGCTCTCCCTTGCACTGAAGCCATGTCTCTGGATGCAAAGGCCGATGTGAAGGTGGATGTAATGAACCTGTAAATCAGCATCGCTTCTTCTGAAAGTGGTCGACTTAGAATTACATTTACACCTCCATTGAACAAGCTCATACCACCCAAATACCTTTTTATTTTTATTCGGCTGGATGGCAAACGAGCAAGTGAGTCTCCTGATGGTAAGAGATCACCACCACCCATAGACACCTGCAACTCCAGGGGGATTGCAGATGCGTTGCCAACCTACCTCTACCGATACCTGTCTCTGATGTCCTTATTCTGATCACATTCCAAAAGAAAATGAATAAGGTCTTCAGTCTTATTACAACCTATACACAAAGGTGATTGTACAACGCTCATCTGCTTTCTCCATTAGCTTATGTAAATTTCTACAAGGTAATTGAGAAAGCAGGATAAATACAAACATTTCGAACATAATATGATGGTAGGACAATATTCACTACATCCTGTAGAATATTTATTGTAATGTGCCTTCTTTTCAGATTCTCAGAAAAACAAAGTAAATTGTTGCGACTGAAAGCCAATAGGAAGTACATTCTTGACCGAGCGGAGAAGCTTATAGCGTACAAGATAAAGAAGGACAGCTTACTGACGGAGGCCAAGCAGGCCAGAGACAAGGTAGACTTGCTGCGGCTGTCTATAGAGCAGCGGAAACATAACATTGAGAAGAAGAAGAAAGAATTAGCGGATTTAGTACAAGCGAACAATCATTTGCGGTAAGTCATTATAATCTCACTACAAGAGGTGTTCCATGTATAAGTTGCCTGAAGATTTATAAGCATTCACCAAACTACCTACATTGTCCATACATAACAGTCATCATCATTACAGTACATCATTATGGTAGGTTTTTATGTTTTTTTTTAAATAGCGTCAAAAATGAATCTTGTCTATTTACATTTACTCAGAAAAAGCACAATTTGTACAGAAATTTTGTTCAAAATACATATATTTCAGCATAATTAGGTACATTTTGGCAAAATTCATTTTGGACCATATTAATTTTGGCCCAAAGGTATTCATGAATATGAATAGCTTATGAGTATATTAATTTCCATAACTATTTACATTGTGTCAAACAATATTATATCTATAAACATGACACATTACCGTAATATTATGAACAAAACACTTAATTCTAGCACACAAACTAACTAATAGCATAAACAGCCACTTTGGGACAAGTAACAGGTATGCAGGCACTTATTAAAGAAAGTAAAAGTAATTCCAAGTGGACCATTTTCGGGTGACACTCTTTCCCGGCCCTGCTTCTATGGGCGTGTACACGAAAAACAGGATCGGTATTTCCATGTCGGTATTATCCGGGCCGGGAAAAAGTCTCACCCCCATTTTCCATTTGTACCAGCACTAATATCTGACACAACGAAGAATGCATAAATATCTGATACAACTCCATTTTCTAGAGCTGGTAGGATGTGTTATGATTTTGCACACTCCGCAGTAATTAATGTAGGTGACTGTACTAATGACAGTAAATCAAACATTGTTATTGTTAATAATAATAATAATGCCTTTTATTTTCCAAATACAAGTTTCAATACTTTTCTTTCCTTTTTTAACTAACAAGTTGTTAGTATTGTTAGTAAATCCTTAGTTTATTTATTTTTGTTAGTACTAGTTTCCGCAGATTTGGACCCCTCTCTCTCTGGGTGTAGGCCTCCTCCAGCTTCTACCAAGTCTCCCTATCTTCTGCTTTTTTCAACCAGTCTTTTCTGGCTGTCTCCACTGTATCATCTGTCCATCTTTTATAGGGTCTGCCGACTCTTCTTTTTCCAATGTGACCCTTCCATTTAGTTGTGAGTATATTGTCCACCTTTTGTCCTTGTATCGAGCCTTGTATTTAATCTAGTATTTTATTTTAACGAGGCTTTAGTACACCAAATGTGACTATGTTAGCCTCATGGGGAGCCTCAGTTATATACACCACACTACAAATTTTACACTCTCCCTTGCACTGAAGCCATGTCTCTGGATGTAAAGGATTGTCTAATGAACCTGTAGATCAGCATTGCTCCTTCTGAAAGCGGTCCACTTAGAATTACATTTACACCTCCATTGAACAAGCCCATACCATCCAAATACCACCAATTCGATTCAAATTCAGGAGAAAGTGACTCTATCAATTTTTTGATGATTCTGCCAGTGTCGAGGTTGACTGAGACACGGCGGGTAGTTGGATGACTTCTTCAGTAATCTGCCAGTGTCTCTGATAACTATAATGACAGTAAGTCAAAGTCAAAATCTCGTTATTCAATTTAGGCTAAAACAAGCACTTATGAACGTCAAAAAAATCTACCACCGGTTCGGAAAAAACCTCTGTTGAGAAGAATCCGCCAAGAAACTCAACGAGGTTTTTTTTTTTAAACAGATTCACAATATTTATAAAATGATATCTTTATTCTATACATATCACAAGTATTTATCAAAATTTTATTTTTAACACAGTAAGTTCGCTATTTGAAGGGATCGCTAATGCGGATCGGAATTGTCATTGTTACAGGAGGACAAAGATCCCTCGCTACCAGAAGTGCGTGTCGGGCCTCTCTGCGCGCGCGGCGTCCCAGCGGCTGGAGGCGGGCTCCGCGCACGGAGCCGCCACCGACGCGGGCGCCCGGCTGGCCGCGCTGCGACGGTCCAGGGTGCGGCAACTCGCGCAGTATATCTTCCCTGTCTACATCAGCTTGGATACCAGGTAAGTTAAAGATAGAATACGACACTTTTCCTTCTTTTCTTCCTTCCTTCATCATCATCATCATCATCTCAGCCGTAGGACGTCCACTGTTGGACATAGGCCTCCCCCATCCTCCGCATTTACTCCGCACTTACGCATGTAGGAATCAAAATGCGTAGAATTTTGTACACTGAAAGTTTATTGAACTTTTTTACAAATTAATTTCGGGAAACGTGTGTTCGCCGTGCAAGTCTTAGCTAGAAGAGTGTTGCTAGCTTAAAATAAATAAAACTGTCTACACACTATATGTTTGGTTTTAAACATAGTTGGGGCCGGGCAATGTATCCTAAATACAAAATAAAGTTGGCCGAGTCAGCTATTTTCAATGAAATAGTATAAAAAATTACATCACAGGCAAGGGACACAAGTTCGAGATAGCTCTACGAGTCATCCATTCCTTCCTTCACTCACTCACTGTTTCTTCTTTTTCTTCCTTTTTTTTTGAGGCCAATAGAATTAGAATTGAAATCGGAAGTAATATAAAAGGTTTTATTGTTTATCTTGCCGAATATGTTATCTCCCTCGTCGGATTGGCAACAAGGAAAGCCATCAAAACAATAAGGCCGTTTGTAGACGTCCGTTGTTTTCACCGGACAATGGACCATTTTATCACCGGTCGAGTGTCCGGTGCATGTACACACACACACACACACGCACGCACGCACGCACGCACGCAAACACGCACGAACGCACGCACGCACGAACGCACGCACGCACACACACACACACACACACACACACACACACACACACACACACACACACACACACACACACACACACACACACACACACACACACACATATTAATTGTAAGCCATACAACACTGCAAGTCCAGGATTCCAGTCCAACAATTTCCATCGTCCGGTGAAAACAACTCGTAGTATCAATCGCTAGTGTCGCTGCTTAAGTGACTAAATAAGAAACAACCAGCTGAGATATGTGGTGCATAGAAGAAATTCATGTCTGCAAGGCTACCACGAAATTCGAAAATCGATGTTCGTATCGTACCGTCCCGCCTACGCTTATGTTATTTAATACGAGAGTGAGAGGGACGGCACGATACCAACTTCGAATTTCGTGTTTCGGAGTAGCCCTTCTGTACTCCTGTCTAGTGGTGGTGTAGCGGTATAGCGCGCGGCACGGAATGCCGAGGACCTGTGTTCGATTCAAAGCTCTGGTTTTATCTCTCCATCTTTCTGTGCATCTATATTTCAGTTTGTATTGGGGCATTACGGCCAAGTTAACCTGTATGTTTCGATACTGTTTACGTGCAAGTGTGATGAAAAATCAGTTCCAACATCGTCTTGACTTCGCCATTTTTGTTGCAGTGACAGCATAGAAGACATGGAGTTTGTGGGCAGTTGCGGCGAAGAAGAGGCGGCGCCGCGAGCACGGCTACACGTGGTCGCGCCCTGGCTGCACGCCGACGGACACCACGAGCACGTGCTGGCCTGGGGTGAGGGACACACACACACACACACACACAAGAGGCGGCGCCGCGAGCACGGCTACACGTGGTCGCGCCCTGGCTGCACGCCGACGGACACCACGAGCACGTGCTGGCCTGGGGTGAGGGACACACACACACACACACACACAAGAGGCGGCGCCGCGAGCACGGCTACACGTGGTCGCGCCCTGGCTGCACGCCGACGGACACCACGAGCACGTGCTGGCCTGGGGTGAGGGACACACACACACACACACACACACAATAGATTCCATTACGCGCGCGGCTGCACATGGTGGCGCCCTGGCTCATAACGAACACTATGAACACGTGCTAGCCTGGGGTGAGGGACACATGGGGGGGAGGAAAGCAGTGTAAAACTGGCATTAAAAAAAAACATTTTTCCCTCGACTTATATCACGTGCTAGAACGTGGTGGCTAGAACGTCTCGGTCAAAATGGCTCGTTTTATGCTCTTGTCTTCTTCTTAAATTTAAGAGCTATGCTCTTGTCGGTGGAGTAATCGCCACTCCGCACGGTCTTCGGCCAGCTGTTTGACTTCCTGATACGACACGACACCCACCCTTTCCTTCACCTGGTTAAAATAGGTTAATCTTGGTCTTCCTCTACCTCGTTTTCCTTCAATTTTGCTCTTGTACAATCTACTATTTTTTGTATTTAACATAACATGTTTGCCAACAGCGAAGCACAACAAAGAGGCAGCCCTGGCGGGCGACCCCTCCGACAACCCCCTGGTCCGCACGGTGACCGCGCTCGGGTTCGCCGCGCAGTTCGCGATACTGCTCGCGTGGATACTGGACGTCAGGCTGCCTTACTCCCTCACTCTTAGGTAAGAGAGAACAGGAAATCAGCCATCGAACCATTTTTAGGGTTCCGTGGCCAAAATGGCAAAAACGGAATAGGTTTCTCAATTTTTTTTTTCATTAAGTGAAGATTTCCGGAAATAATCGCACACAAAGTAGCAAAAATTGTGTCCAAAAATATAGAAAGGTAACGCTTAGTAAACACTTTTAACGAAAATTAGTTTCAACATGATCAGATATACCGTTTTTGAGTTATTGCCGAAAAACTGCCCTTGTCAACAAAAAAACGTAAGTGCCGTGAAGTTACGCTCTTTTTCTGGTAATAGATTTTAAGACTGTAGTAAGTGTTTTAATCCATACTAATATTATAAATGCGAAAGTAACTCTGTCTGTCTGTCTGTTACGCTTTCACGTCGAAACCGTTGAACTGATTTTGATGAAATTTGGTACCTTTTATTCCGGTAGAGGGCGCCACCGCGCGATAACCGAGGTCCGCGCAGACGAAGTCGCGGGCATAAGCTAATTGTGTTATAACGCACATAATATTACTAGATTTTTTTCGTAATAGCTACTTTTAGACGATCAGATGGCCTAGTGGTTAGAGACCCTGACTACGAAGCTTGAGGTCCCGGGTTCGATTCCCATGTCGGGGCAGATATTTGTATGAAAAATACGAATGTTTGTTCTCGGGTCTTGGATGTTTAATATGTCGCACCTTCGGTGACACAAGGGCACAATTGTCGAAAAACCCAAAAACGAGTTAAGTATACAGAAAGTTCTAAAAACTATGTCTTTACATGGAGGAACAAAGACATCCATTAAATTCCGCGTTAAATCGCCAGAGGGCGACAGTGACTTTGTCGCATTGGTGCGTTTTTTGGTGTATGTTGGCACGACAAAGTCTTATTGGCCAATTGGCCGACAGCCCGCGAGTGAAGAGAATGTTTGCTGGAGCAACGAGGGCGTAAAGGTAAATATGCCTTTTGCTATTTAAATTTTTGGAAGAACAAAGTCACATTTGATGTACTTTTGCCTATAAAATGGTCACGCATTTGGAGATACAAAGTCGCTCAAAGCAATTTTGACTTTGTGCCTCCAATACCCTTAAAACTTTATAGTCTTAAATTCAAATGCGGCCTTGTCATTCCATTCTATTAAAAAAAAACAACGTCGTGTAAACAATTATGACCTTATTATTCAAATATTTGCTTGCAATAAAATAAATAATGACTATTAATGACGTTTTAGTTCCAATTATATTTTTATTTGAGCAGTCATAATCCCTACTTCCCTACTAATATTATAATAATATAAATGCGAAAGTAACTCTAACTAAGTATCTCATTCTAACATACAGCTATGTTTCTATCAGGTGGATGGCAGATCACGATGTTTATCATCGTCAATGTACTAAATAATTGGATGCCGTCCATTTGGATAAATCCATTGTAATGGTATCCGTTTGGAAGGTTCGTCAGTCGCCTGCTTAACACACACAACTGATTCAACAACCAGTTTACACCACAGCGAGAGAATTTGTACAGCACTGAGATTTTCATTCATTTTATTGCCATTTCAGCTGTTTTTCTAAATTTGTATAATCTCCGTGTTAAACGGAGATTCAATCAGGTGGGTATCTTAGGAACTCTGAATGTCCTTTATCAATGCTCGGAGTAGCCATCATCAGACCACAGTCAGAGCACCGCCTAGTGAAGAACCAAGACATCAAAGTGACCTCGTTTGTATGAAAGGACTGTGGGCCATATTTTTTTCCGGCGAGTGTATTAAGATTTTTTTCTATGAAAATGACAGAAAAACTTTATAACAGTAATTGTTTGTGAAAAATATATATTTTTTGTTTTTAATTAAAATATATTACTTATTTTTAAATAACTTTATTGTAATAAAAAATGTAAAATCTACTAAGCAGCGTTGCTTTATTATAGTAGACAAGATGTTGAGTTGATTCCAAAGACTATTTCTATTGATCCCTTGACTAAAGTAAACACAAAGTTCCTAGACTTAATGTAAGTAATAAAAAATAAATATTTTATGAAAATAAACGAGTTTTTTAACGAATAATTAGTCGTAGTTTTAGTTTGAACTCAGTCATAATTACAAATTGAATTAAATTTTGGTGGAACAAAGACATATATCTACACCTTCGCCTAAAAAAAAATTAATAATAAATGAATGAAGGGTTCCTGATTCCTATAAGTAATATTTCGCGATCCATAAAACTATAAGGCTTGTTCCATGCGAAGATAAATTACTTCAAAGCTATACGAGCAAAACAATACAACATTGAACACAAAAAAATCTTTAAAATGGCTCTCCTGTAAAATCGTAAAAAGTGTAGTAATGCCCTTGTGTCACCGAAGGTGCGATGTATTTAAGTATTTATTTATCTATATTTAAGTATGTTTATCCGTTGCTTAGTACCCATAACACAAGCTTTGCTAAGCTTACTTTGGGACTATCAATTGGTGTGAATTGTCCCGTGATATTTATTTATTAGCTACGGAACTCTATTTCGGGCGCGTCCGACACTTGACTTTTTTTTTTATTATAATATTTATCCGCAGCGAGTTCTCAAACTTCCGCGTGTACGAGGGCGGTCTCCCGCGGCGCGTGGCGCGAGTGAGCGCGTGCGCGGCGGCGCTCTGTTTCCGCTGCAACCTGTCGCCCGCGCCGCCGCCCGCGCTCACCGCGCTGCACACCATCGCGGCCGCCGCCGCCGCGGACGACCCGGACCTAGGACGGTATGTGATGCTGATCGCTAGATGGCGTTAGTATAGAGAGGTCCATTTGGTCTCCCGCGGCGCGTGGCGCGAGTGAGCGCGTGCGCGGCGGCGCTCTGTTTCCGCTGCAACCTGTCGCCCGCGCCGCCGCCCGCGCTCACCGCGCTGCACACCATCGCGGCCGCCGCCGCCGCGGACGACCCGGACCTAGGACGGTATGTGTTGCAGATCGCTAGATGGCGTTAGTATAGAGAGGTTCATTTGACGTTAGTTTTGGTTGCGTGCGATTGGCTTATATGGTTGTTTAATCGGTCACAAACAAAGTTCGACGAATGTACAAGTACTTTAAAGTTTGTCAATTGTGTTTTGTTTCTTTTCTTTTGTGCAAGAGTTTGCATGCATAGTATCAGGGTTCGAGGATATTTATTAATGGATATATGGATACCAATCAACTATTTTACCGACATTTTGGGCGTCTCCTGCGTTACCAAAATTGTCTCTGGCGTTACCGAAAAATCGTACTTCCAACAAGATAATTCACGGCTTAATTGGTTGAACTTACGTAGGATGCCATGTATTCAGTACACCATCTATTAAATTACAGAAAAAAACATGTTTACTTACAAAAATCTGCAATTGTTTGAAAAATGTTGCGGACAGATTAGTGTTGGTAAAAAAGTTGATTGGAAACGAAATTCTATTAAACTGTTGTAGACAACACAGATATTTTTTTTAACAGATATTTTTTCTGATATTGTTGTTTCATAGAATGATCAATACATGGAACACTTATTTTGAAGAAGTTTGTATCACTGATTTTTGTTACAAATAAAGTTTATTATTCAAGTATTAATTTCATAGAATAACAAATCAAAAATCCAACGATACCCCACACTACAAGATTGGATGAGAAAAAAAAATCACCCCCACTTTACGTCTATGAGAGGTAGTCTAAAAAATTGTTTTTTAAATTTTTTCTTGCACCTTTTTTCGGCATAGTTTACATTATATAATCGTGCACAATTATAGCTTTCTAGCATTGATAGTCTCTGAGCAAACGGACGGACAGACAGATAGATAGACGGACAGACAGACAGACATGGCGAAACTATAAGGGTTCCGTTTTTGCCATTTTGACTACGGCAAACGGCACCCTAAAAACCGACAACGGTTCTGGTTAAGCAACGTTCGCCGCGGTCAATACTTGGATGGGTGACCGGCTCTGACATCTTTTTGTATGTTTTTTTTTTGTAGCGCGGAGGCGTGGCTGAGCGCGGCGGCGGCGCGGGCGGGCGCGGCGTGGGCGGCGGCGCTCGGCAGCGCGCCCGACGAGCCCGAGCCGCCCGAACACCTCCACTGGCCCGACACTGAGGTGGGCTCATCTACATTACACTTCTTCTTCATCAGTTGTCAGGGTAGAGCAGTGAGACCCTAGGGGTTCAATTTGAGTAAAACGAATTTAGGTTTTAGACGTTTATTAAGCCCCTAAGACTTAGCTAGACTTAGCTTAGCTTAGAATGCGCTACTAGCGCCATCTAGCGACAAGAGCTAATAACACTGCACCGTGACACAGTTTCGGCAAAAACACTTTTTTTTTTTCATTCACTCCAATATCATTTATTTTTATCATTGCCACGATTGCTAAGCTTCCAAGACCAAGATCATTCCTGCAAGAAGCCATCTTGTCGCTGCTGCTCGACGCGGCGACTTGACGCTACTTTTTTGAGTCGCGGGAAATTCAAAATCACATTCAAAATGGGGTCACGTGACCAGATTTATCGCTGCAAACGAGCGGCAAGTGACTGCATGTGGATGCACCTTTATAAAACTGTTATAATATGGGCCAATCAACTTTTTTACCGACACTTTGGGTGTCTCCTGCGTTACCAAAATTGTCTCTGGCGTTACCAAAAAAATCGTACCTCCAACAGGATATTTCATGGATTAATATGTAGGTTGAACTTACGTAGGATGGCATTTATTCAGGTACACCATCTATTTAATTACAGAAAAAACATGTTACCTTACAAAAATCTGCAATTGTTTGAAAAATTTCGCGGACAGATTAGTATCGGTAAAAAAGTTGATTGGCCCATATATGCTACTAGTGTGCATAAGAGATTTTATTTAAACTTTTTTTTCAGCACTGGTTTTTCCGACCTTTTTTTTTCAAGTACCCATACCAACTTAAAACCACCACGAAATATTCATTATACATTCCAGGAAGAGGAAGTATCGGGTCGGTCCCCACCGCCGGCGGCGCCGGCCGCGTCGCTCGTGACCTCCGCTGCCGCTTCTCTCGCGGGCCTGTGGCGGGGGTGGACCAAGTGATCACTAGATATAATAGAAACTAGTGATGTGCCGAGTCGATATTTTGATCGCGTCGACTCGAGTCATTTTATCTGGTATTCGAACCCTGACTCGATTCAGCGACTCGAGTCCAGTGAACTACTCGAGTCTATGTTTGGTATTTATTCGAATGTTTACTTGAGTCAAGAAATTCGAGACTAGAAATCGAGTCCGTTACCAATTTTATAACAAAAAGGAAAACCGCGATTCGAGTCCAGACCTACTCGAGTCTGTTTGGTATTTATCGAATGTTTACTTGAGTCGAGAAATTCGAGACTAGAAATCGAGTCCGTTACCAATTTTATAACAAAAGGAAAACCGCGATTCGAGTCCAGTGAATACCTACTCGAGTCTGTTTGGTATTTATTCGAATGTTTACTTGAGACAAGAAATTCGAGACTAGAAATCGAGTCCGTTACCAATTTTATAAAAAAAAGGAAAAATCGAAAAGATATATCGTCAATACTTTAAAAAAAAAACTCGCAGCTCAAAATAGATAATTTTTCTGAGTGAACTTTATAGACATTATATCGAGGTTCAATTTTGTTGATATATTGATTTTAGGTACGAGATTTTTTCAAAGTAGTGACGATATATTCAAACAGCATACTGTAGGTTTACTTTAGTATAGTGACACAATGAATTCAAGCGAATCAATCTGATTCGAATACTAGACTCGAGTCAGTTGTACTCGCATAATAGAATCGAGTCAGCGAGTACGAAACCGATTCTCACTGATTCGAGTACCGAATTGAGTCTCGCGTACTCGAATCAAAATATACCGGGTGTGGCCTGTAATATAAGCAAAAAATTAAAACATAGATCATACTCCTCGAACTGAACAACATCAGGTCAGCGAATTTTAAAGATAATTAGTTTTCTATTTTTATTACACTTTTAAGTTTATTCGCAGAAGCAATGTAAAGCAAAATGCTTGATGTCTGTAGCGTGACAGGCGACGTCAGTTGTGTTCTAGGATGGCTTACATTGATGGCAGTATTTAATTTGTATGAAAAAAGGAAAATTCAATGACTCCATTATTTTTAAAAGTCGCTGAACTAATGTTGTTCAGTTTAACGAAGACGATCTATGTTTCAATTTTTTGCTCGTATTACAGGCCACACCCGGTATTGGTACTCGAGTAGGCGAGTCCTAAGCAGGAATCGAGTCAAGCCGTACTCGGCACATCACTATAGAAACTACGTTGTAAATTTCCCCTTGTTTTCTATTCCGTAGAATACGCATTATTAATGTTTCGCTCTCGATTGTTTGGGGCACTTTAGGTAGTTTATTGATTCTTTTTTACGATGATTTGTAAAAAAAAAACCCAATGACAGTTGGCGTGACGGCCGCAAAATTGTTGCCAGTTACAGAAAACTCCAGTGAAGTTCCGCAAAATGGCCGCCTATGACAATAGTCACGTTTATCATTTTATACAATGTGACGTAATGCCTGTGCTAGTATTAAATAATTTAGTTCAATTTAAGTTTAAATTTTTGACGCCAGACAGCAAAGAAAAAATTTATGTCACCAAAATAATTTATTTTTGCTTGTGCTTGTTTTGTTTGTTGCCTTTTGAATGCTACTGTAACATTTAAAGTAAATACTAAACAATTAATTAAAAAAATTGTACAATAGGTCGTTGTATTGTATTGTTCCTATACGCCATGTTGTGTTATAATAACGCCAAAAGCGAATTCGAACTTTGAACGGCGTCGTTGTAGACAACGTTAGGCATATAACATTTTAAACTTTCGTGATTCTCACTCCTAGTCAAAATACCAAAACGGGACTTATCACGCTATTTTTACAAGTAATATTTACCTCGACGTTTCGGCAACGTTTCAGTTGTCGTGGTCACGAGTAGACTGAAGTGTGGGGTGTCAACTGAAACGTTGCCGAAACGTCGAGGTAAACATTACTTGTAAATATAGCGTGATAAGTCCCCTTTTGGTATTTTGACTGTAACGTTAGGCATCTCTGGCGTTCAACTAGTTAAATTTCGTGTCCAAAACGTCACAAAAAGACGAACAAAATGTTGTAGCGTAAAAATATCCTTTCAAATGAGGCTTTATTGACAGGTGATATCGCTAGATGGCGTTAGTGTCTGTTAGTATCGTGAGGTCCGTTTGGCGTAAGAGCGTTTTTAGATAATCCGATCCGATATCGGTATCAGACGATAGTCGACACCATGTTCTGTTTTCACATACATATTTCCGACAAAATTGTTCCTATACGGCCATTTGCTTGATAGCTTAGTGTGTGTGTGTGTGTGTGTGTGTGTGTATATACAGAGACAATTTAGGAAGAAAGAAAGATTTATTTTGGCTCCATATGTACCACCTAAGACTAGCACTAAAACTATGTTACTTGGTAAAACGACAGGATACCAAAAAGGGTCTATTAGCATGTGTTGCCGCACATTATGTGCAATAACGCTGGTTTTCTGTGGAGCCCATTTAGATGCACGTATAGCACACATGCAAACAGTATGACAGCCCACAGGCGTCCGATGGTGCCGCCAACATATCGGTGTCGGCTCCGATATCCGATATCGGGTCGGACATTATGGAAGATAAATCCCACTGTCCCAATCCGCACTGGGCCCGCGTGGGAACTATGGCCCAAGCCCTCTCATTCTGAGAGGAGGCCTGTGCCCAGCAGTGGGACGTATATAGGCTGGGATGATGATTATGGAAGATAGGTACATATTATTACATACATTTTACCTGCCTTAATATCGTATCGGACTCCGACACCGATATCGGATCGGATAATCTAAAAACGCTCTAACAGTCTTGCTTGGTATTTAGTTATTTTACCAAACAAAATTTCAAAGTTTTTTAATTTTATGGAACTTTGATCAAAAGATAAGAAATGTCAAAGTTGTGAAATGGATCTCACGATACAGCGCCATCCAGCCTGTCACAGGACCCCTCGTTGGTGAAACATTTACCCCCTTATTCATAATTCGTTTGTCACTATCTGTCACTTCGACATTTGTATTTGTTAGAAAGGGACAAAGCATTTTTTAGTTAACATAGGCTTGTTAAGTTTTATGAATAAGGGGGGTTAGTGTTTTATTTTATTTTATTGCTTTATTGCGTCTGGTTGTATTCCATGCTTTATTCTGAAATTCGAGTCACTACTTTTAGGTAGTTATTTTTGTATGTCAATCATTTTGATGCAAATAAAACAATTTTTTGCAACTACTGGTTTTATTACTAACAAAAACAGTCTTTATTACAAATAATAAGTTATAATAAATTAAGTACATTCGCCTAAAAGACTAGCAAAAAATAACGAGTGGCTGTGGTTTACCTTCTTTTTTCAAATATAAAGCCCTGATTTCATCTGCAAGAAAGAACGTATTGGCGAGCTTACAAATTTGGATTGGTCCAGTGGGCGTCGCAATGCCTTTGATCCCATCTCGAAGCCAGATTTGGTAGCTAGCTTCGAAATAGGAAAAATATCCCCGATTCGAAGCTAACGACACGGGAATCCTTTAGTCCCATCAAACTTTTCCAAGCCAGATTTGGTAGCTAGCTACAACATGTTAAAGCAAAGTTCCTGTTTCGTAACCAGTTACCAAATCTGGCTACGTAACGGACTAAAAAGCATGCTTCTATCTGCAGAACATAATAGGGCTTTGTGGAAAAACATTGCAGCCATCCGCTAACTAAATATAAATGCATTAGAAAAATTGAGTCTTGTCAAATGTAAAATTACAATTATTGTAAAAGTCTAATATATTTCGTGACTCGATCGCTAAGAACAAGACATTATTTGTTCGTAGCTCAATCATGGCTACTATACAGGGTGACCCATTTATACCGGTCAGTATGGGAAAGTCTGAAACTACGACATACGAAAATTTCTGATTAGGAACCATGACATCGATTTTAACAACAAGAAAAACTGCATACATACATTTTAAAAAAACCTGTACTCAGCTCGGGAATCGAACACGGTTGTTTTGAAAAAAAAAAACTTACACTATCTCTATTTAGATATTAATTAATTATGTAAATTCTTACGTTATGTATTTTAAAATTGACAAATAAAATATTTTTCATTTTCATTTTCATATCGATTGTGTACGTCTTAAGCAGTAAATGTCCCCACGAAACATTATGTCTAAAATGAATAAAATGCAATGTTTTCACATAATTTAATTTATTTTAGTAGGTGTTCGAAGTGTCCACCGTTACAATATTCAACAAATTCTGGCATGTAAAATTGTCTCTATGGTTGTTTGTACCTCTTTGCTGGTAAAATCGATGTCATGGTTCCTAAGAAGAAATTTTCGTATGTCGTATAGTTTCAGACTTTCCCATACTGACCGATATAAATGGGCCACCCTGTATATTGCTACAATCACCTCGACGTTTTAACCGCACCGCAACAGCCGTGGTCACGAGTTTAAACTCTCTTCTGCATGGAATTCGGTGATAGGTGAATGTGGGCGTCGAGATGTAAATATCTTCAGATAAATCGCAGGATCAATATCCTGATATCGGTTTTGTATGTGTGATTGTGCCGATTATAATTATGCAAAAAGGGACCAACCCACTCCTCCCCCCAAAGTTTAGATAAGTATATGCCGCATCATTTATCATTTCGCCACCGACCTACGCGACAAACACTTCCACCCTCACCATTTAGATGGTTGGCGGTCCTCAACTGTGAGTTTCTCCAGAAATTTCTTGCCTCGCACAGCAAAACTATCTGGAATGAACTATCGCCTGCGGTATTCCCGGACCGATATTACTTACAACCTTCAAGCTTTCAAGAAAAGAGCGTACTTCTACCTTAAAGGCCGGCAACGCACTTGTAACTCTTCTGGTGTCGCAGGTGTCCATGGGTGATGGTAATTGCTCACCATCAGACGATCCGTCTGCTTGTTTGCCCCCTATACCATAAAAAAATGCAAGAAGTTAATAAAATGCACCTATCAACTCGATAGAGTGCATTTTACTAACTTGTTGCATACTTATCTCAATTTAGGGGGGAGATGTGTTGGTTCCTGCTTGCATAACTACGTCCAATGAGGGCTATCGTTTTTTTCTTTCTAGATGGCGCCACTGTTGCGTGAGGTTTTTTTAAGTGTGGCTTTCAAAGTCTGTTATTAAGGACGTGAAACAAAGTTTAGATTAAAATCATATTTATAATGATCTGAAAACCGTACCATAAAAATATCCAGCAACCACGTATTGCGTAGTCCCGTTTTGTTCGGAAAAAAAAGGGAGGACAAAAGTTTCCGAAAGACAAAACTGTCTCAAAACAAGACATTCATTGCCCCGTAACGCATAATTGCCATAATTAATTTCAGATAATGCAAAATATTCACAAAATTATTCTAATAAACCCGCCTCACCGAAAAACTGTGATTTGACATTTCGAAGTCCTCACGCTACACTAGCGCCTCTAGCGGCGAATTCATACGCGATAGTCCTCATTATAAGTCGATATGGACCCGGTTCGTGCGTCGCCACTCGCCGACAGATGGCGCTCACCGTCGCGGGCGCACCCAGCGGCGCTGCGTGGCTGCCAACGCCTCGTGCAAGTGTTCCACGCGCTCCACTATCTCATCAGTGGGAGACATGTGACGCGGCAGCGACGCGAAGCGGATGTGCTGAGAGCCAGGACTCCAGGGACAGCTCTGGGGGAAAAGCGAAGGTTGAAAGATTCTGGGGGGCTGTGAAATTTGAAGCTCGTATCGTACCGTCCCTTTCACTCTTGTATGAAAAATATTTGAGTCAGCGGGACGGCAAGATCGAAGTTCGAATTTTGAACTTCGTATATAGGGCCTGAAGGGCTACTCCGAAACACAACGTTCGAAGTTCGTGTCGTGCGATCCCTCTCGCTCTCGTATTAAATAGTATTAGTGTGAGAGGGACCGCACGACACGATCTTCGAACGTTGTGTTTCGGAGTAGCCCTTCTGGAACGAGGTAATTTCCTACCGAAGTATAAGTGGCGCCAAGGTGCAGAGAACTGTTCCAACGATTTATCAATGGTGAATTTACAGAACGAGGGCTACAATTCTCACGCTCAACAGTTGGTGCCACTATAGACAAAGATCCTGCCTGAAGTATAGTGGTTAGTTTGTTATTAGGGTAAGACTAAAAATGTGCACAGTGTTAATGCTGCGTTAGCACGTAGTTTTAATGTCTATTAACTTTTTCCATTGTGACACGAGAATTTATCATACATTTTTATGGATAATTTTGTGTAAGCAAGTGTACATTTGGTGGATATCCTATTAATATTGCAATTGTTTATGTGTGTGTCTATGTGTTTGTGTGTTTGTCACACATTAATGCTAAACGCTGGCTGGACGGATTAGGCTGAAATTGGATATGTAGAAAGCTGGAAATCTAAGATAGCAAATGGTACTTTTTTATCCTGATATTCCTACGAAATAGGAACTACATTCCAAAATTACAATCTCAGAATTTTTCTTTAAATGCCAGACCTAATAGTTTAAACGTGCGAAGCCGCGGGAAAAGGTTAGTTTTATTACATTTTAGGCGGCCCCTAAACGGTCAGTTATATTGTGCAATATCGCGAATTGTGCAATATTATTGACCGTTTAGGGTTAATATTGAAGATTGCACAATGATTGACCAAAAGTTTGAGCGAGTTTAATTTTTATTGCACCATATTTTTATATTGCATCGTGTAGGGTCAGTATTGCACAATATTTAATACTATACTGAACAGGAAAACATTGAGCAGTTCGTATTATTGTGCAATAAAATTGCTCATTTGGATTCAGAGCGCCTTTCAATATTATTGTGCAATAAAAAGTATTGTACAATGTTATTGTAGGTCTAGGGGCCGCCTTAAGCATCAGTTTAACTTACCGTATCTCCACAAGGTGGCAGCTTCTTGCGCCGTCTCGGCGGCACCGGAGCCGACGAACAGCTAGCCATCTCGCTTTCGCTTGAGCGTTCCCTTCTCCCTTGTCTATTAGACGTGCACTGCGAGCAACTAGGCCTCTCACTCTCACATTCTATCAAACACGGGTTAGGACCGCGCGAGAATGTTGTCTCACTTTCACCCACAGGTTGGTGCGTTCGTGAACAAAGCGAGTAGGTCTCACTCGTACACGCACGCACTCGTGGCGAGTTTGAGCAACACGGTTCTATTTCACTCGTGCTTGTGCGCACGGAATGGTTCTGTCTCGTTTCCACACAGCGTCGGAGTTCGTTGAGCATTGACTCTTGCATCTTGATTTTTTCTTGTTGCTCTCTAAAATAAAAGGAAATGTTTTAATAAATCGATCGGTTTAGGAATCCACTTACAAAGTTGATGTTTACTGTGCATTGCGTGTCATTCTTTGGGACAGCAGACTATTCAAAATAATTCAATAATCATTAAATCAATTTGGGGTAAAATAATAGTCTGTTTTATTTAAATAAAATAAAGTAAATACGGTTTGTTTTAGAACCATTCTGAATAATTATTAGATTTAGAGATAACGTTAATACCTAAACAACAAAAATTTAAAAACCCTCGACTTTGTCATTTCAAAGTTCATTACTTATCTCAAAAATGGCTGAACCGATTTTGATAAAACATATATAAGAACCATCGCTAGAAAACCTGCTTTCAAACAAAAACAAACCGCATTCAATTCAGTTCACCCGGTTAAGAGCTACGGTGCCATGGATAGACACACACACACACACACACACACACACACACACACACACACACACACACACACACACACACACACACACACACACACACACATAGCGGTCAAACTTGTAATACCCTTCTTTTATTATCTTTTTGCGTCAAGGGTAAAAAAAATGAGTTATAACAAACGATCAATTCTGACTTTCAACAAATATGCAAGCCGATATGGACTTGTCATGACCCAGCGCCATCTAGCAGTCCACTTGTAACCCTTGCTACCTGGCGAGCGCCCTCTGGCGGCGCATCCAGTGTCGCACGCAGGCGGTGACGCGGCGCGACTCGTCGCAGAGCGCGGCGCCGCGCGCGTGCCTCCTCCACTGTACCTGGCGAGCGCCCTCTGGCGGCGCATCCAGTGTCGCACGCAGGCGGTGACGCGGCGCGACTCGTCGCAGAGCGCGGCGCCGCGCGCGTGCCTCCTCCACTGTACCTGGCGAGCGCCCTCTGGCGGCGCATCCAGTGTCGCACGCAGGCGGTGACGCGGCGCGACTCGTCGCAGAGCGCGGCGCCGCGCGCGTGCGCCTCTTCCAGCTGCCCTTGCAGCGCCGACGCGTTGCGCTCTTTCGCACTGCAACAGTTAGGTTGAAACTGTAGCGACTCTTAGCGCCATCTAGTGAGCAAATGTGTAAACTCTTGCATCGCGCCACCAAAGTTGCTCACTTGGACGCATAAATAACAATAGCAATTTCCGATGCTCTTCTTCAGATTTCGGTCTCCAAATATACTTAACATCTGCCGAGAGATGGATTTGACTATTACGACACCACATACACCAGTCAATCTCAGAAATATTACTTCCCGATTTTTGTATTTATTTTCACATGTTTATATGACATAAATGCACTTACAAAATCAAAAATGATACAAGCTGCAAAAACAACAACAAAATTAAAACCCACACTCCTCTTACGATAATACTTAGGTACTTACTCTAAAATGTCTGTCTAGCAGCTCTAGGAATATTTACGCAAAGCCCAATATGGGAGGGCAAACCACGACGAACCTATATCTTTTTCAAACAGTCTTTTATCCACTACCTTTGCTTAAAGGTCTTCTGGCTCTAAATGCTGCTGCAGCAGGCCTCACCTGCAGCACAGCTCGAGGTCCCTGCACTGCGCACAGACCGCTTGCAGCCGGCACTCCAGCTCGCCGACCCTGGCTTGGCTCTCCTCCAGCTGCCCGCGCCACTGGGACGCTTCCACCAGCTTCTTCAAACCCTAATGGACACACGACATGCCACCTAAATTTTTATGGTTGTACCTCTAATAGACCATTTTTGAACTGAACAGACTGTTCTAATTTTAAAACATGTGAGAACTACTCGCTTACATCACTGTCTCGGCCGAGAAACAGTTTACTGCCTCGCCCGTTCGCTCGGTACGTGTGATCAAGGCGTGAAGTTCACTTCAAAAATGGCGCGCGCGGCGCCGTGACGGCCGAGTGACAAGACCTGCCGAGTGAGCGAGCGAGACAGTGCACGGAAGGACACTCGGCCTAGTAGCACCGAGCTACTGTCTCGCTCATTTACTCGGTACGTGCGATCAAGGCATCACGTAGAGCACTGACCTCTTTGATGACCTGGTCAGCGTGTTCCAGCTGTTCGGTGAGCGCGAGCACGGCCGCGTCCTGCGCCGCGCGCGCGCGCTGCGCCTCCCCCAACTCCGCTATCTTGTCGTCCAGTAACACTGAAATAGACGAAATAAAATCCCAAAATACATTCACAAAAGCAGGTAACAAACATACACACATACTTGGGCCAATCAACTATTTTACCGACACTCAGAGCGTCTCCTGCGAAACCAAAATTGTCTCTGGCGTTACAAGATATTTCACGGTTCAATAGGTTGAACTTACGAAGGATGGCCTGTATTCATTAAACGCAAAATTACAGAAAAAACATGTTTACATACAAAAATCTGCAAATGTTTGAAAAATGTCGCGGACAGATAGTGTCGGTATAAAAAAGTTGATTGGCCCACTTTACATAATACTAAGTATCTCCAGTAATCAACGCGCTGTAATTCTTGGGAATTCCCATCAATCATCGTCATCATCAGACGAGCAGTAGGGCGTCCTCAGTTGGACATAGAGGCGTCCTTCATAGACCTCCAGTTGCTTCGGTTGGAAACGGCCTGCATCCACCATGAACCCACGACTTTAACCAGGATTAAATACGCCCATTATTGGACATAGCCCTCCCCATAGACCTCCAATTGTCTCGACGACGTGGTAACGTGAGACGTGGTTTTACACTATAGGTCTTATAAATAGGCTCAGAACTGCTCAGCGAGCTATGGAGAGAGCTATGGTTGGGATTTATCTACGAAATCGAATCAGAAATGAGATGATACGTAGAAGAACAAGGGTCACCGACATAGCCAAGCGAATTAGCTCGTTGATGTAGCAATGGGCAGGCCATATAGCACGGAGAACAGATGGTCGTTGGAGCCGAAAGGTTCTCAAGTGGAGACCGCGGATCGGCAAGCGCAGCGTAGGACGTCCACCAAAGAAATGGACGGATGACCTGGTTAAAGCCACGGGTTCACGGTAGATGTAAGCCGCTTCCAAGCGATTTAAAAATAAAATGGGCCAGTTCTACTGCGGGATCCAATGATTTACGCGTACGAAGCCCCGGGTAAACGCTAATTCATCTATAATCCCAAAGTCTACCTTGTGACTGCTGCAGTTGTCTGGTGAGGGTCTCACAAGTCGCCCCCCTCTCTTTGCTGGCTGACTCAAACTCCACCAGCCTCTGACGCACTTCATAAAACTGTAAAGTCAAGAAATCAGGTAGAATGTGAAATAGTTTGGGTCATTACCTTGGCTAATGTTTAATTAAAGTAGCGTATTTTGATGGTGCCTGAAAACAGAGGCCGTATTGCCTAATGTTACTGACGCTCATGATCGCAATCAAATGACATACAATACAATACAATACAAAGACTCTTTATTGTACACCAGAAATAGTAAGTGATACAGAAAACAAATACACAAAGAAAAAAAATACACGGTAAGCAATAGGCGGCCTTATCGCTTCCAGGCAACTTTTTTTACGCAAAGAAGGAAGGACTAGTTTACAATAGGTGGTGCATCAAAAGATAGATCAGAAAATCAAAATAATACAAAAATACATCTGCGAACGAATATACGTCTAAAATAAATATACCTAGGCAGGGAGGTAAACGGCAACAAATAAATACAAAATCTGTCATTTTATTGCGATCGCGAGTGTCAGAAACGTTAGGCAATAAGGCCTCCGGTTAAGATTCCGACACTAAAACGAGCTACTTTACTTACTTCTTGTTCCTTCTCTTCAATCTGTTTCTGGTACTGCTGTCCGAGAGAGTGAGAACTAGACATGAGGCCCTCTAACTCGCTCACTCTGTGCCGCAATTTGTCTAGCTGCATCTAGAAACATTTTCACAGGTCTCAATGTCTTTTGAACAAATAAATTTTGTACTCCGGTAAAAATATCTGACAAAAACCCGTGGTGGCCTTGAGGTTTGACCTATCGCCTCTCAAGCAAAGGGTCGTGGGTTCAAACCCCAGCTCGCACCTCTGAGTTTTTCGAAATTCAAATTTACCACGAGCTTTGCGGTGAAGGAAAACATCTTGAGGAAAACTGCACAATCCTGCGAAGCAATTCAATGGTGCGTGTGAAGTTCCCAATCCGCACTGGACCCGCGTGGGAACTAAGGCCCAAGCCCTCTCATTCTGAGAGGCCTGTGCCCAGCTATGGGACGTATAGGCTGGGATGATGATGATTACGGATTTAGGGGCTGTTTCACCATGCATTGATTAGTGTTAACTGACGGTTAAATGTGATGCCGTCTCTATTTGTTTCGTTCGAATAGACGGAGACGGCATCACATTTAACTGTTAGTTAACACTAATCAATGGATGGTGAAACAGCCCCTTAGAATACAAATGTTAATTAGGTATTAAAATAAAATTACTTCCAACTCTTCGTTTTTCTTCTTTAGCGCTTTGTTTTCGTCTTGAAGACCGCAGATGCAGTCACCCTGCAAACAAAGAAGAAACCACTTGGGAAAGTTGAAAGACCAAAGTCATTATAGGGTCAATCAACTTTAATGTGTCGTTATTCTGACCCCGTGTGGTGTCGGGTTAGAATTACACCTCTCCATTTCTTCCGTGGATATCTTAAGAGGCGACTGAGGATATAGGTTAAGGTATACCGTAGGCGACAGGCTAGCAACCTGTCACTATTGTACCTTATGTCAAACTTTCAAAAAAAGGGCTATTTGCTTTGATGAATTATACCTGTAGATTCACAATCGCGCGCCCAAATATGTCCGAGCCAAATGAGCGCCAGTTTGAATCACTGGCCTAAAATCACTGGTTCAGATCACCGGGATAGGTTAGGTCGATCGGTAGGTCGATAGTAGGTAGATAGGTTGGTAGAATGCTCGCCTGCCACTTTGGTAAAATTGGCCTTCTTTTTTCTTAGTACGTTGTTTTCAAGTGTCAAGCGTTGTGGAGTTTTGCCGCTAGCGAAATTCGCCCGTAATAGAGTAAAGACTAGGTTCAAATTTCGTCTAGTATTATTTTAATTATTTTGTGTGAGATGATTTTATTTGTCACGCAAACAAATCAATAGTTCTGACATTATTTGAAGGGGATTTTGTTTGAAAATTGTCTTTTTTATTTTATTTCACTGGATGGAAAACGAGCAAGTGGGTCTCCTGATGATAAGAGATCACCACCGCCCATAAACACACACACACACAGTAAACATCACGCCTGTATTCCCAAATGGGGTAGGCAGAGCACACGAAACGTTACCGCTTCGGAGCCACTTTTAGCAATTTTAGGTTTAAAGTTTGATAAAAACGGTACAATAGTGACAAGTTGCTAGCCTGTCGCCTACGGTATACCTTAACCTATGTCCTTAGTCGCCTCTTACGACATCCACGGAAGAAATGGAGAGGTGTAATTCTAACCCGACACCACACGGGGAACACCGCCCATAAACATCTGCAATTAAACATCTGCGTTGCCAATCTAGAGGCCTAAGATGGGATACCTCAAGTGCCAATAACTTAACCGGCTGTCTTACTCTCCACGCCGAAACACAACAGTGCAAGCACAGCTGTTTCACAGCAGGATTAGCGAGCAAGATGGTGGTAGCAATCCGGGCGGACCTTGCAATAGGTCCTACCGCCTGCAAAATTTGACAGAATAGACGGAGACAGCATCACATTTAGTTTTTTCCTCTCCGCTTTTAGCCCATTCTGCGTCTATAGATGTGGGAAGACCCTTTAAGGGTCCACCCGGTACGTATAGGCCCTTGTTCCTTACAGATAACCATGGCCAGATAACTGGTTGTTTGCGCCCGTGCAACGTCACCCACTACGTCATCAGGCGACAGCGGGGGTGAAGGCTGCCCCGCGCCGCCGCCATCGAGCACCACACATTCGCCGCTAACAGCCAGACCGACCACACGCGTCTTAATAATATTGTATAATTTAATTTTCTGATTATAAGCTTCCAAAAAAGTCATCGTTTTAATTAGTCTTATGTACGCCCGTACACTGGTAATCTTTCTTCCAGTGTAACTAGTTACCTCCAAAGATTTTATTTTCCCCACAGATAACTGTTTTTTTTAACGGTTATCTGCAAGGAAAATCCATTACACTTCCAGTTCCAGGTAACTAGCTATCTCCAGGGATTTTTTTTCTCCACAGATAACTGTTTTTTTTTAGCGGTTGACTCACGGAACAGAAAAAACTAGTTTTTTCTATTCCGTGGGTTGACTCTAAGGACTCTTTATCTGCCCTATTTCATTGCTGTATAATAAAAGTCAATTATACTAACTAATAAACGCATTTCTTACTAATATTATAAACGTGAAAGTCCTTAAGAGCCAACCGTTAAAAAAACAGTTATCTGTGGGTAAAAAAAATCCCAGGAGATAGCTAGTTACCTGGAAGGAATGGATTTTCCTTGCAGATAATCGTTAAAAAATCAGTTATCTGTGGGGAAAATAAAATCTTTGGAGATAACTGTTATACTGGAAGAAAAAAAGTCATCACAGATTACCAGTTATCAGGCCATGGTTATCTGTAAGGAACAAGGGCGTATAGGAGGGTTTGTGTCTTTATTTAAGAGCCGTTAGGAACGTACAGTGAGCATGTCCTGCAACTGCCGCAGCTGTTCCAGTATGTCGGCCAGCTCCTCGCCGACGTCCGGCGTCTCCGACCCTCGCTCCCACATGCCCTACGAATGAAACACTGTTATATCCAATAGTTTATTCGTTGTCTTAAAAATACATGCAAACAAACATGCGGTATAAAATACTTGTTAGTAAATGTGTGATACATCCGCAAGAGGGACGTTGCTGCCACTGTACTATTAGGCTGCATTGCCACCAGAAATATGTCAGATTTGTCTCTCGTTTGTGATTGGGGGCCATCCATAAAGTACGTCACACTAATATTTCACACGAAAACACAAGCCGAAACATGAATGCACAGAAAAACCAGAAAAATAGACCAGCGCTGGGAATCGAACCCAGGTCCTCAGCATTCCGTGCTGCGTGCTATTCCCCTACACCACCACTGGACAGGAGACTAGACACGAATTTTTCCTATGCACCCATATTTCAACTTTTGGATTCTTTTTCATTTGTCACTTTAGCAGCGACACTAACGCCATCTATGGATCTACGTTCTCAACGAGAAACATTTTTTCCACTCCCGTCGAAGCTATCCGCTCACCAGGGACAAGAGATGTCGCTATTAAGCAATCAAATCAAGATTACGATTTGGAGTCTTTTTGTATTTTTTATTTCAACTCCAAATTTTTTGTTTCTTTTACGAAACAAAAAATTTGGAGTTGAAATAAAAAATACAAAAAGACTCCAAATCGTAATCTTTTACGTCACACTAGTTTGGACCCTTTTAGAACCCCCCCCCCCCTTGTCACACGTATTGCTATGAAATTTGCAATTATTTTGTTCCTGTGTCACAAACCGCTTGACCCCTCCCCCCCCCTTAATGTGTGACGTACTTTATGGATGACCCCTTGGTTAAATGAGTGAAAGACTAAAAAAAATATTTTTATCTCTATCTTTATCTTTAAAAATACGGGCAATAACACATTCTGATATGCCAGAGTCGAATAAAAACGATACGTAGCGCAGAGTAGCGCTCTCACTTCCATAAAAGGGTCCACGGAAAGAACAAACAAGCTCACAAAGTACTATGAAATTGAAATTGAAAACTTCGAAATTGTTGTTGAGCGTAAATCATAATCGATAAATGACTATTTTTTTCTCGAAATCGAAGTGAAAAATAGAGTTTTCACCTCGAGACTAAAAGTCATTATAACTAAGCCCTCGGATAACTAGTCACCCTCGCTAAAGCTCGGGTAGCTAACCACCTCGGGTATATATTGGCTTATCTTAGTCCCTCCATAAAAAATATACTATTAAGTAGCAAATGAACATTCTGGTGCGAAACATGCGCAGTTATTCTGACTAAAATTATTCATGCCTTCTTTTGTTATTCAAAAATATTACGTAACTAAAATTAGTATAAACACACCGGTTAAAGTTACTGAGATTGCAATACCGAGTCGTTGTTGGAGCTGTTGAGGAAATTGGATATTTCCGATTTCAAATTCTCCACTTCTAAGACGACGTCCTGAAAAAAAAGAGAAGAAATAAGGAGAGACAGGCGAAAGACCGAAGGGACGATGCCCTGTTTTTCTTCTCTTGTGAAATTTCGCTTTATACTATAGAATCGGGTCCATATCGGCTCGCATACTTATTGAAAGTCCGAATGTAATTTTTGTCAGAATGATCGTTTGTCATAACTCTTTTTTAGGGTTCCGGAGCCAAAATGGCAAAAACGGAACCCTTATAGTTTCGCCATGTCTGTCTGTCTGTCTGTCCGTCTGTCTGTCTGTCTGTCCGTCCGCGGCTTTGCTCAGAGACTATCAATGTTAGAAAGCTGTAATTTTGCACGAATATATAAGTAAACTATGCCGACAAAACAGTACAATTAAAAATTCAAAAACAATTTTTTTAGGGTACCTCCCATAGACGTAAAGTGGCGGTGATTTTTTTTTTCTCATCCAACCCTATAGTGTGGGGTATCGTTGGATAGGTATTTTAAAACCATTAGGGGTTTGCAAAAACGATTTTTCGATTCAGTTATTTGTTTGCGAAATATTCAACTTTAAAGTGCAAATTTTCATTAAAATCGAGCGTCCCCCCCCTCTAAAATCTAAACCGGTGGGTGGAAAATTTTTAAAAAATTCAGGATGGTAGTCCGTATATTAAACTTCCAAGGAAAACTATAGCGGCTAAGTTTGCTTGAGAATTATTAGTAGTTTATGAGTAAATAGCAGCGTAAGGTGTAAAATATACCTATACTTCGAAGATTCCGTATAAAGTACGAAATCCTTAGAAAAATATTACTTAATTTTTTCGTAATGGCTCCGGAACCCTATTTTGGGCGTGTCCGACACGCTCTTGGCCGGTTTTTTTCTCTGAATCCAATGATTGTTTAGAATTCTTATAAAATAAACCTAACCTATAATTTTCTATAGGATGACCATTTAAAATTTTTAGAAAAATATAATGTTTCAGTGCGAATAAAATTCGGACAAACGATGATTCGGACAAAAAATACGGTATGACTAGAGAAGAGTATGCGAACTTTGGCGCTCCCTATAGAATTAACTGAATCGTTACCCACTGTGGAAACTTTGCACAGAAAAAGGAAATCGTACAGTCTCCATTACAAACATTGGAGCTTTCTGAATAATCAAACATTTCTGAGCACGCCTTACGCGACAATTAGGTATGGCGGTGTTCAGATATTTTTGAGCATCTATAGAGTACCAACCCTGACCGCCGAACATTTTCGTTTTATAACATCATGGACTTTTGAAATCTTGGAATCCTGTACCTGGCATTGCTCAATAGACCACTTTTGTGTGTTGATGACGCTCTCCAGTCGATTGATCTTGTCTGTTTTATCCTTGTCCACCAGTCGGACGTCCAAGTAGGACTGCCTGAGCATATCTATCAGCTCCTCTTGCTTCGCTGTCTGCAATATAATTAATTTTTAAAATATAATTAACTAAGCCGGGAGCCTTTCAAACTATCACATACACAGACAGATATAGACACATAGATTGAAGTTGGAAGCTTACAAATTTTAGTTAGTACTATAGGAGAATGGAGTAGATAAGTGGGACAATGAGGAAATCTTGATGAAGAGAGATTGTTTGAGTTTGTTTGGTAAGAAGAAAGAAAAGGTTCCCATTGTTGGTATTTCTCTCATCTTTTCCTCTGCTCTTCAAGGTATAAACAAAGGTTCGAAGCAGCTATTGAACTAATGAGTTTTCCCTTCGCCTCATCTACACTTTCCATCAAATGAGGTAGAAGTTGCAAGTCAGTTCCAGCCACACTTTATCAGTGAAATCAGGCCTTAAATCAGAATTCATGAGTTTAATAAGTCCTGAAGCTTAAAATACCAACTCTGTAGTATTAGGAGGTATTAAGAATAAGGAAACTATTTCTGAAGACTCACCTCGAAAAAGCAGTCTCTGTACAGCTCCGCGATCACCGATAAGTTGTCTTGAAGGGTATTCACGATATTCTTCTGGGTTTGCACTTCCTATAACCCCAAAACTTGTTACAGTTTCTTTATCATCATTTACATCATCATTATTTCCACATCACTGTTAAGATTGAAAGTTATGTTGTTTTAATATAAGACTTAATTTTTTTTAAGTTCTTTGTCTCATGCGGTACATTGGATACGGTAAAAATACTTTTGCCCAACTTTTAATTAAGTAATTTGGCTAGAAACTGTAGAAATATATTTTTCTATGGGTGTCTAGGAGATTTGTTACCGGCTATCCTAAATACAGATGGTATCCTGTGTTTTTTTGGTAGCAGTTGCAAGTAAAATGCACACGTGCAGGCTGCCGTTTTTTCAAAAGGTTTACTTAAATCGTCCTGTTTGTTTAATTGTTTGTCAAGTACATTTTTAATTTAAACAGGATGTTTTCAAATTATTCCGAGCAGCTGGAAAACAGGCAAGTATCGTATTCAGCAGTTGGTACTCAGTAGTAAAAAGTTATAACGTGTTTGTTATGTTTCACGGTCTAAAGCTGAGCTAAACTTCGCAAGAAAAAGCGGCCAAGTGCGAGTCGGACTCGCCCATGAAGAGTTCCGTAGCAGTAAGGAAGATAGTATAAAAGTTCTTATAAATTTAATATATATATTTTTTTAGGTCTATTCAGTTTAGAAAAAATGATATTAGAAACCTGAATATCATTTTTGAAGACCTATCCACCCCACACGTATGGGTTTAAGAAAAAAAAATGTTGTGTTTCAGTTCTAAGTAACTATGGCGAACCCCCAAAATTTATTGTTTTTTTTTCTATTTTTGTGTGAAAATCTTAAAGCGGTCCATAGAATATAAGTACCATCGAGTGCAGCGTCGCCTTTCCCCCCTGTTTGCGCTCTTAGAAAGCTCCGGTCCCCGCCTAGAATCGAAAAGCGCCAATAGAAATTCGACACTACTACAAAATATTTTTTTTTGCAGGTTAAAATATGTAGTATATTTTCTTTTAAATTTTGCCCAAATCCATAAAAAATGGTCCTTTCTTAATTATGAGAGCTGAATGGTTTATTTAATAAGGGGCGGGGCAAGCAAAATTTCTGGTGCAAGGGATTTTGTCGAAAAAGGGGAAAGGCGACGCTGCACTCGATAGTAGGTACATCTACTTTCACCAAGTTTCTACAGTGTTCTTATAGTTTAGGAAAAAAGTGGCTGTGACATACGGACGGACAGACAGACAGACAGACATGACGAAATCCATAAGGGTTCCGTTTTTTGCCATTTGGCTACGGAACCCTAAAAATCTTGCGAGTTGCATTACATTGCGGCGCTCGATGGACCACTACAAACTCGTTGGCTTTACGGCCTCGCATTGTAATGCAACTTCAATGGTGCGTGTGAAGTTCCCAATCCGCACTGGGCCGCGTGGGAACTATGGCCCAAGCCCTCTCATTCTGAGAGGAGGCCTGTGCGCAGCAGTGGGACACGTATATAGGCTAGGATGAATGTAATGCAACTTGCACGATTTCCCCTTGCAAGTCTAAACTAGGCTTGTTAGGTACCAAGGTTGTGTATGTGTACCTGCATCTCAGCGGTGATGGAGATATCTGCCTTCTCAACCCGGCAGCTTTCTGCAAACTTCCTCAGCTTGTTCAGCTGCAAGATGAACACTGACTTAGAAATTGCAGGTGGTAGGACCTTGTGCAAGGTCCGCCCGGATTGCTACCACCATCTTGCTCGCTAATCCTGCCGTGAAGCAGCAGTGCTTGCACTATTGTGTTTCGGTATGGAGAGTAAGACAGCCGGTGAAATTACTGGCACTTGAGATATTCCAACGTAGGCCTCTAGGTTGGCAACGCATCTGCAATACCCCTGGTGTTGCAGATGTTTATGGGCGGTGGTGTTCTCTTACCACCAGGAGACCCACTTGCTCGTTTGCCTTCCAGTCGAATAAAAAAAAAAAAAGAAATCGATAGCTTTCCAACTGTTCTATTGAATTGACACCAACCAACATGTGACCATGAAGGAAAGCTTTTACCGTTATTGAGTACAAATAGTAAATAGGCGACTCAGAAACACATATCCAAGCAGAAAAAATTACAGTTTGAAATACAATAACAATCCTCTCATCCACTCAAAAGTTGACTCGTAGAGATCTCTTATAGGGTTCGCCTTTGTACATTATATTGTATTAAAAAAAACCTCCCTGGCCAGCAAGTTTTCATGCATCAACCTCCCTAGCTTTCAAGTTTTTATGTACCAACCTCCGTAGCTTTCAAGTTTCCATGTACCAACCTCCCTAGCTTTCTAGTTTTCATGTACCAACCTCTCTAGCCTTCTGGTCGAGTTCGCACCGCAGTGCGCAAGCGCGCTCCGTGAGCGCCGCGATGCGGGCCTCCGCCACGCCCAGACTGGAGCCCTGCACTCGGATAGTTTCCTCCTTGTTCTCCAGCTAGAGAAGAAAAGAGATATAGGTATTGGTTTTTCGATCGAGGAAGAACTTTTAAACCCGAAAGTTTTTTTTTAAGTTGCAATCAATATCAGTTAATCATCAAGATTTCGTTTTTTTTTTCGTCGCATTTCCGGCAAAACTTTTTTGGTCCAAACCGGTATTTATAATATTCCTCTCGTTTTAGGATTCTGTAGCCAAAATGGCAAAACGGAACCCTTATAGTTTCGCCATGTCTGTCTCTCCGTCCGCGGCTTTACTCAGGGACTGTCGAAACCATTTTTTTTTTTTAGAAAACTGTAGGTAAGTTAAAAAAAATAGTAATAAATCTCTACGCCAACAAACAAAGACTTACCAACATACACACAAACATACAAACACACACTTTCGCATTTATAATAATAGGTAATATGGATTCAGAACAATTAATGGATTCAGGGAAAAATAATTATGACAAAATACATTATGAGACGTTACATTATGACTTCCAACAATTATGCGAGTCGATATGGCCTTTTGGCCTGTACTCACGATCTGCAGCGTGGCCATCAGCTTGTTCCTGTAGTACTGCTCGCGTGCGCCAGCGCACCTCGACCCGCCGCCGCTGTCCTGAGACACAACCATCATCCATCATCCATGATCATCACTAGACTAGCACTATCTGACATCTTGTAACAATTAGCTTTATAAAATTTTATCTATTTATTTGTTGCTGTTTATCTCCCTGCCTAGGTATATTTATTTTAGACGTATATTCGTTCGTAGATGTATTTTTGTTGTTTTAATTTTCTGATCTACTTTTGATGCACCACCATTGAAATCTAGTCCTTCCTTCTTTCCGTAAAAAGTTTGCCTGGAAGAGATAAGGCCGCCTATCGCTTACCGTGTAATTTTTTTCTCTGTGTATTTGTTTTCTTTATCACTTACTATTTCTGGTGTACAATAAAGAGTCTTTGTATTGTATTGTATTGTATTGTATCATCAGAATTAACGTCAGAACTTTTTTTTCCTAGCCTAAAATAGTGTCCCAATGCTGTCCCAAGGCCTTTGCCTCTCCTCTTGATCTCCACACCTCCCGGTTCAGCGCTATGTCAGGCCAGTCCCTTGCATACGCATCTAAATCGTCCCGCCATCTTCTCGGTCTGCCTCGCCGGCGATGGCCGTTTTTAAATCCCTTTTTTTATTGTGCCCAGTCTAAAAGTTACGACTGCAACAAGAGCCAATTAATGTTTTAGCGAGTTTTATACTATTTCGATAGTTTAATACTGGCCGGTTAGCTGTCGATGTGTGATTTTCTTCTAAACGTCAAAGCGCAAGTCGTTGAGTTTCTTGCCGGATTCTTCTCAACAGAGGTTTTTCCGAACCGGTTTTTGACGTTCATAAATGCTTGTTATAGCCTAAATTGAATAAAGAGATTTTGACTTTGACTTTGACTTTAACTGACAAATACAAATCATGAGTATCATGAGTGTAGGTGGCTGTATGGTGTTCAACCTGTGCCTTTTCCCGTAAAGGAAAGGATAATAAATAAAAAAATCATGAGTATAGAGTTAGAAATGAAATAGAATTACTGACTTAGTAAAACACACCAATATCTTTTAAAATAATAAAGATATTCAAAAATTAATTCAATCAAGTTACTTAAAAGGAAGAAATATTTTTCGGATGTCAGTTATTTAATTAACTCCTTGTATAGTCAGAACACATTGGAACGTGCTTAAAAATCAGGAGTATGATTGTTTATAGGTATTATGTGAATCTCGGCCGAATTATTAAAAAAAACGTAAAAAATCGGCTGCCTAAAAGATAAAAATATAAAAAGATAAAAAATTTAAAGCATAAAAACAAGTTTAGTGTAGTAGCCTAAAACCTACTAAGTTAAGCTTACACAGGCGGGAGCCATTCAAAAGCATAATCAGCTCGAAAATTTCCAGTTACGTGTCGTTTATTCATTAACTGCCTTTAATACAACATATTATCTTCTCTGTGATACAACATAATTATTATACGAAGAACTTAAAATCAAACAGAGACATATAGAATATAACGTTTTAAACTTTCGTAGAACTTTAAATTTTTAATGAGATTCGAAATTAGTAAATTTTACTGAATATTCCAGGAAATGTTTTTCGGTTGATTTTTCGTTCAAAATATAGCCATGCCTTTGACACCGATCATTTTGAACATCGATCAATGTAAGTATGGATTGTTATCCACAATTTAAACATTTCAAAAAAATATTTACAGGGGTGCAGTCAGGTATGTGCAGTCAAACGAACTCAACCACCTGCTGATATTTCTGGATGAAATTAAAAACACCTAAAATTTATAACTAACCAAAAGAAATTAACTAAACTACCTAATTTGGCTCAGCGACCCAAAGAGGGTCTTGGCCTCCGAAACGAGAGCATGCCATCTGTCCCGATCGAACGAAAAGAAACCTAATTTTAAAATATAATACAAATATAAGGAATATAACACTATAAATCAGTAGGTACGATGAGTTTACAAAAAAAAATTCTATTCCTCGTGTAAAAAATGCGTAATTGTGTTTCTTTGTAATAATATTTTCACAATACACACAACTTATAATTACACAACTTAGATTACTTTTATTGTGATATTTTGGTTTCTTGTTTTGTTGTGACTTAAATTACTTTTTATTTCTTTCTTTAACTTCTCAGTCCTACAAAATATCTTTTTTTTTTTCTATAGTTCTAAAGTGAAAGCTCTTCAATACTAGCACAACTCACTTTAGTAAAGTCACTAGCATCTGAATCGACACACACTAATCCATTGAACATCATTGTCACTAACAACATAAACAGCGCAGTTTACGACGCACTCATTACAGTACACAAACAAGCCGAAGTGCAACGAAGTAAACCGAAGCACGTACGAGCGGACGCGTGCGCTCGCGCCGGTAGCCGCGTATCCTGCGATGCTTTTAGCGCTGCCAACTTATACGTGCGGGCGGCAGAAATTGGAACTAGTTTAACGGAGATCAATGGGTGCATGCTGTGTTGCCAGGGCGGATGAAATCGGAGGATTTAAGGTTTTTGGTAATGCGGAATTACTTATTGGAATAGACGGAGATTATAATTCGCTAATTTCTATGATTTTACAATTACAAACGTGTACAATTTTATAGATTTTTTCGAATACGACTTATACTTCGTTTTTTTAGCATTAGAAATAAGGTAAACAATCTTGACGAGTCTTTTTATTGAAAACGTTTTAAAAAAAACAGTAACACAAAAAAAAGAAGTAAATAAATGATTATTATTTATGTCCTTGCTGTTTGTTACATATTTGCTGTGAATTATTTTTCAAAAGTGTTTTGTTTTAATTAATGCTGAATCTTTAATTATTTATTTTATTAAGACATTAGAATGTTTAGGTCTACTTACCTAATACTTAACTGCAAAATATTTGTACATCTAACGGCAAGACATAGAGTTCTATGGAAATATTTTGATAAGATCTGTTGTTGTACCTATGTTTGACAAATAAATTTATCATTATCAGTAGAAAGATACGTCAAGATTGCTAATGCTGAAAAAAACGAAGTATAATCACTCTTATGTACATTTATCAAGAAAGAAAGAAAATACACTTATTCCCAACATAAGACACAACAATAGAGATTTATATGTGGTCTTAAAAGTTTGAAGATCTTGATTACAGAACTGAATTTCCAAATCCGGCAAATATTCCATCAAACGGCAACACTGTCTTCAGATTCGCCAGCGCCGCGGTGTTCAGTTAAGTTTGTGTCGTATTTCTGTCCGTCTATAAATAGTCATTTGGTGGCGGAAGTGCCCTACTGGGGTGCGAGAAGGAATGACCTAATTGGCTACGGCCTAGCCAGGATAACTGCGTTCTGGGAATACCATGGTTTATGTCAAGTTTACGAGCTGTAAAACACGGCGCCCGATTTATGTCACAGTAAAATTTGAATCATCTTTACCTAGGTTAATTCAAATTAACGTTAATTCAAATCTTTATCAAGGTTTGAATTAACGGTCAAATTGTAACATACGTTTCTCTGTGTTTCGAACACATGGACTAAAAATGCCTAAAGGTACATTTATTAGCGTTATGTACTATGTTTTTAGAATATAAAGTTATACAATTTTAAATAGTTTCGTTGTTTCATTTAAAAACGTGTGCATACCGTTAAGTTTTAAATGTTAAAATAAATGGAGTATAGGTAAACGAGATTTTTTAACGTCAACAGATTAACATTTCAAAATGTAACCAGTTCAAAAATTCCCAGTAATGGGTCCAGATTGCTGGAGTTTAAGTTATTTAATAGAGTTCTAGACAACTAAATAGATTTGGTTTCTGCTTTTTAGTTTTATTTAGGTAATTTAAACATTTTTTTCGAAGTGTCGGCAAGCGCAGCGTAGGACGTCCACCAAGAATATGGACGGATGACTTGGTTAAAGCCGCGGGTTCACGGTCGATGCAATCCGCTTCCAACCGAAGCAACTGGAGGTCTATGGGGGAGGCCTATGTCCAACAATGGAGCATTTTTATTTCAATCAGAAAAAGTTGTAGAGAGCATCTTCCATAATTTGTATTACTTTGACCTGATCGTTATAATGTCTTCAGGTTCTGTTTGTTTTCTCTGCTGCTACTAGGTACATACTACATGCCTCTACCTAAAGTCTATTCTTGCTGTTAATTTACGGATGTGATCATCAAAGGCAGGTGTGAAGCGATAAAGATAGACAAGAGAGCTTCTTAGAATTAGAACTGTAATTAAATCCACTTTGTGTTGAAGAAGACGTGGTCTGATGACTTTAAATAACCCAATCCTACAAATATTAGTATTAGTTAACAATTAACAACTATAGTTTTTATTTTAATACTTGCTCATTAAAAGGAAAAAATATTAAAAATCTTGTTTTACATTTATAGTGGATATATTTCAACAAAACAACAGACTTATAAAGAAAGAAGAATGAGGGGAAAATACCGAAATAACGGGATACCTGTTTTAAAATTTGAGTACCGGAATAATACCGGTATCGCCATACAACCCAATGCGCATAGCCCTATTCAAATCTCCTTCAGCACAATAGAAAACTATTTCATTTTAAAAAGAACTTTAAAACACTGGATATAAACATTTGACGTTTGTTTATCTCTCTCCCGCCCGGGTTTAGTTATACTCGTATGTAAAACTGCGATTATGAAATCGGAATGCAAAGACATTCGCATCCCGCGCATAGTTCGTTAGTGTTTGGTGACAAAGCGGCGCGTTTCCGTCGCGTTTCGACACATGCGCGCGCATTAGGGCGCGGATGCAATTCATAAGACCGAGGCCTCCTGATACAGGTATAACAATACAGGTATAATAATAATAAAGCCGCAATCTCCATTGACTTTGTAACTATTTCGTCACTATACTCAGTGCCCTTAGTGTAAGTTTTCGGTTACAAAATACGTCTCAATCGCGTTCGCGAATCACGAACAGCGCCTGTAGCGGAACGTTTGCGCTGTTCATGTTTCCATACAAATTGAGATTTTAGAGCGTACGCGATCGAGACGTATTTTGTAACCGAAAATTTACAGAATAAACGATTTATTTCTCTATAAGTAACGCGGACTATTGCTTTTTCCAACGCAGAAACATTAATTGTTGCGGAGTTCTTCTGGTGCTCCATCATCCGTTCTTTTATCTCTATCTTTTATACTCTATTTGTTCTAACATGATGAATTCGATTTTGTAACTCCATAGGTCCCCTGTACCACTACCGTGAGTTTACAGTGACCGTACTCGATAGCGACGGCGTAAATTATTTGTAGAGGCGCTGTACAATTCTCCTTAGAAAATTTACGCCGTCGCTATTGAGTACGGTCACTGTAAACCCATGGCAGTGGCAAAGTGTGCTTAGTGTATTTTTCCGTTCACAAAATACATCTTGATCGCGTTCGCGTTAAAATCTCAATTAATATGGAATCACGGACAGCGTCCCTAGCGGAAAGTTTGCGCAACAACTTTTGTGAGTGTAGGTTTGCTACGTAAACTATTTCGACCGCATATCGTAACGAAAACGGGTGACGACGCCGCACCGTGGACATGTGGCGGCCACGTATCGACGATCGAACGCTCGATTTACGTCTTCGAATAGTAAACGAATGTTTTGTGAAAACGCCACACTAGAGGCACAGAGCGCTCTATAGACGCGACTCGCTCGTCCCTTGCGCCGTCCAGCAAGGTGTTAAAAATTTGTCCCGGACATTTCACAATCCCGGCTATGCGGGATGAAGAAACTTTGTCTAATGGAAACGCGTCTAATTTACTGTCCACAGAAATACCAGATTAAAAGGGCCTATCTGGTTTACGTGGCACCTTACTTACGCCCTTTATTGATGGGAATGCAACATGGTTTCAAAATGGATGATACTTTGATGTTTTATGTGGCTAGGAAGTGTTGTTACGAGTTTTTGTGTCTCATTTAGTACTAGCCTGTTGCCCGCGACGCCGTCCACGTAGAATTCGTGTATTGGGAACGGGAACTATGCAATTTCCCGGGATAAAAACTATCCTACGCCCTTCCCCGGGACGTAAACTATGTGTATACCAAATTTCGTCTAAATCGGTTCAGCGGTTTAGACGCGATGAAGTAACAGACAAACAAATCCCATCAAAAACATTACGGGTAAAACGCTGCAAGTCTCGCAATGCAACGCAGTTCTTATATTGCTGAAAAGGTTTGAGATGCAATTTTATACCAAGTCGGTTATTTTTGTCAGTACCGGTGGGTGTCCAGAGAACTCGATTTTCACCAACTTGCTTATATTAAAACCGTGGAAAATACAGTTTATAGTTGTCAAATTAGACGCAATGAAGCACAGACAAACAAATAAACAAACAAACAGACTTACAAACTTTCGCATTTGTTTGCTTGCTACTCTACTTTGTGTGAGATAGGTACAAGCCTATTAAAATCGGTCAAGGAGTCGGACTCGCGCACCGAGGATTCCGTATAAATTTGCAGATATCTATGAATGAATATCTTGTGTTAGCGGAGCCTAACCGAAATATACGCCGTGTGGTCATTTTGGGTGATTATTGACATAGACATAAAAACTTAAGAAGCTCGCCCAAATGCCCCAAATAAGTAAATAAATATACCTACAAGAATTACTCGTTTATGATATAAGATTGTAGCTAAGCGGAGCACTAATTATGAGTTTCTAATATTAAGATGCATTAAAAATATCTTAAATTACCTACTTAAACATATTATTAGATCCAATCGCCGGAAGCTATAACTATAAAAGTAATAACAAACCTCTTAAAGAAATGTTACTGTTTGAACTTTACCTTCCTCGTACCAAAGAGCTCTTGAATTTCTAATAGTTTTATTAGACATACATACTTAGTTACTGACTGTAATGCACCTAGAGTAACTTATAACCTAGGTAAGTAATAATTTAAGACATGTGATTTTTCCAAAATAGTGATTAGGTATAAGAAACAATAAATTAGCAACAAACATTATAAACATAGATACCTACCTTTTTATCTGGCGTTGTGAAATCGCTGTAACAATAAGAAAAAAACAATCAATCTAAGTTCTGATTCTGTCTGTCATGTTGCCTCGACTATTTTATGGGAATGGGAGTTTTAAGAAGAAAAGTTAACCTTCCCTTTCTTTTTTTTTATTTTGGAAAAAATATGGTTTTTCCTACTCAGAATCAAGAGCACAATCGATTCCGATAGTTTAAAAAAATTTCCTCAAAAAGAATAACAGATTTGCGATGTTTTTTTCACACACTCCGTATGGGCGTGACCACGAAATAGAAAAAGCGTGAATATACTGAGTCGTAAAATTTTGTATGAAAAAAAAATGGTTTTTTAAACGATCGGAATCGATTGTGCTTTTGATTCCGAGTAGAAAAAGCCATATTTTTCCAAAATTTCCAAGGTGACGCGAAAATTTCTTTTACGGTGACAATAATAAAGAAATTAAAACATCCCATAGTTTTAAGCCGTGGTGGCCTGGTGGTTTTGAGCTACGATATGGGCTGTCAAGCATAGGAAAGTGATTTCAAATTCTAGGTCGCACCTCTGAGAGTTTTTCAAAATTCCAATATGCGGTGTGCGAAAATACGAGCTTTAAGGTGAGGGTGATAGTTTGTGTGAAGTTCTCAATCCGCGTGGGACTTACGTAGGCTGCGCTGGGATTGTGATAATGATGAAGGTGATGATGATATAGTTAAAGCCAAAAGAATAACTTACGCCTTCTCTTGTTTTTCATCTCCGGCTTCAACATTTTTCGTACACTGTAGTTTTGTGCATGTGCATGGCCTTAAAAAAAAGAAGTAGGTAAATAGATGAATTTTGGAAGTAGGTACGAGAAGGATAAAATACCGAATCATTATAGTTACCACTACAAATTGGGACTCAAATGCGAGAAATGATTGCAAATGCGATCGTCAAGAAAGACGTATTGTCGTAAAAGTCGCAGGATATTGTGAATCATACAAGTAGACGCAATAAGATGCTCGTGAATACGGCCGCAATATCATGATCGAAACGTCAAGGTAATTTTAGCATTAACTTGTTGCATTAAATCTCAGTTTTAATAGTAACTTAGAGTGAAATTCGCGAAAATGTGAAATTTAAAATCCATAGTCTTAACTTACTTCATTTTCAAAACAACGTCTACATCAAAGTTCTGCTCTTCAACCTTTACGACCTTATGTAGTCCTTTACGTGGCTTAACTCCAGCAGAATCTTTAGCAATGCCACATTCACATATTTGAGATTGTAAAGAGATTCTCTTCATTCCTTCTTTGGCATCATCACTGCTACAATCACAAATGTGCGATGGTAATCTTTTACATTTCTGAAGTCTAGTAGAATCTTTAGCAGATTCACAATCACAAATATGTGACTGTAAAGAGGTTTTTTTTTCTATTTTATCATCAGAGCTGCTGCAATCACACAGTTGTGTTTGCACTGAAGATATTTCATCTTGAGACAAATCACCAGCAACACATTTAGGGACTCTATGCGGGATCTGTGTTAGAACATCCTTTTTCCAACACAAACATGTTGTATTTGTGCGTATGGATGATGCGTCTATGTTTGAAGTTTGCAGCCAGCTTTCAACTTGGGATGTGATAGACTTCTTTAAAGTGTCCCCTGATTTCTTATTTTGACAGAGCACTGCCTGATTCTCAGATGTTTCCGTCTCATTACGCTTTTGTTCCAATATTTCTGACTTATTAGCGTTATCTTTCGATGCAGGCTTTTCAGCAGATACATCCTCTACAGATTCCAAGTTACATCTCACTTTCTCGTTAGCAAGCTGATGTAAAATTTGATTCATGTCCTTATTTCTCTGTGTACTTTGATGGTCAGATGTTATCGACTTATTAAGCTTTCGGTCCGTTGTTTCTGACTTATTACTACGATCATTATAGTCCCTAGTTTCTAAGTTATTTCTTTGTGTGCTTTGTTGATGCGCAATTAGACTGTCCTCGGAGTTTTCTAGCTTCATTGTGGGTTGTTCGTGTACATCGCAATCGCGTGAACATACTTCTTGGTGACTGGTGCATGTTTCTAGTATGAGGTCTAAATTAGATGCAGATGAGTCTGATACTGTGATAGGGCTCGGTGGCTGTGAAATGAAAGTTCATACATTTTAAAAATGCATTTTTAAATACGTATGTACTTATCTAGTAAATAACTAAATATCGCTTCGCGTGACTTCATCTGTCAAGAATTCGAAAATCATGCGGGGGCTCAGTCTATCTCTGGACCAAATTTTGTCATGATCTATTATTGCGAGTACTAAAACCTACCTTTTTGCAACGTAACGTTTGGCAACCTGTTTCATTTCGCAAACTCTAAATATTTGCTCCTCTCATCCACTCAAAGGTTGACTGGAAGAGATCCCTTGAAGGGATAAGTTCGCCTTTGTACATATTTGTTTTTTGTCAATTGTGTTTTACTTATTTTGTACAATAAAGAGTTTACATACATACATAAATACATATTTCAGGATTTATTTCAGGGCCATCGTGTAGAACCCTGTAGGTTGGGCTGGGTTAGTTTTATAAAAATCCTAAAATATTTACAGTTTCAGAAATATTAAGCAGTTGAGAAATGAAAAGTTGCGAAATGAAACAGGCTGCCAAACGTTTTTCGCCGAAACATTAGTAAACCCTATTATAGATTATTAGGTGTGGAAGCATAACAAACAAACCTAATTCACATTCCTATTTCACTTAAAAAAAATGAGATCAAAATGTTAAGAATAGTGTTAATAATAATAATTTCTGAAATAGGTACGTCTGCAGGGCTACTACGAAACTCGAAGTTCGTGTCGTGCAGTCCCTCTGGCACTTATACTATTAAATACGAGAGCAAGAGGGACGGTACGATACGAACTTCGAGTTTCTAGTAGCCCTGCAGATTCTTGGCGATTTTGACTATACTTTGAACTCTTAAAGTTTCAATTTACCTTATTTGATATTATGGATAAATCTGAATCGTGTAGAGCTTCAAGACTACCCTCCGGTGTAGAAGTCGCAATTAGACACGTTTTCTAAAAAAAGACGGAAAAATAAAAGATGCACGGACACACAGTTAACCTGCTTCAATATAAAACAAACCAATCACAGTGCGTCAAAACACAACACGTCAACAAAATCTATACATACAAAGTGACCTTAGCCTCTGGACAAATAATGAAACCATGGATAAGACTGATACTTAGCAATATCTTAAAAATAGTTCTGTGCCTCCTGTGATAAGTGATACAAGTGCAAAATTGACATTTTACAGGAGAGCGAAAACAAGTTTAAAAAAAATCTGGTTTGTGAGCCAAGGGCGCTAGCATTTACCGAAGCACTTTTTTTTATTCATAAAAATATATTCTATAAACGTGCATTTAGTGTTTTTCGGTAAATATTATAAGTTCGAAGAAAATCGCGAAAAACCTGTGAGTTGTACCTTTTGAAATGTCTAATATGAGTAAATAATACGTGTTAGATGATACAAGTTCAGTTATATCATGGTACCCCCCTGGAGCACCCATAATATCTCTTGGTGTAAACTGATATGATATACATAAACTTGTAAAATCCTATAATTCAGCGTTGTATGTTCCCAGATCATTGTTGCTGAAGTCAATTAAAACACCTCTGAAAAAAAACTTTGAAAAAAAATTTTTTTTTTACTGTGTATCCTGTTATAAAAAAATACCTAACTTATATCAGTTCGCAAAAAGAAAAGTAACTTAGGTATATCAGTTTGCAGCAACACTGAGGCGAGCAGGTCCCGCCCACACCCCGATCCCGCGTCACCTCATCCTCGCGCCCTCCTACCACACTTTTTATGCTCGCACTTGTGATACTTGTATCACTTAACACAACTGTTATTGCATTAATATTTTATGGGATTAGTTTGGCTTTTAGATATAATTCAATTTGTATACCTTTACACTTAACAATGTATTTGTGAAAAGTGATACAAGACGAGATGTGTCACTTATCACAAAAAAATATATATCAAATTTGTCTCGCATTGGTACGTACATGTTGAGTTGTACCCTAGTCTGGTTTTAGGAAAGTTGGTCAAAAGTGGTATAACTGTAGATATATCAATATTTCCGAAAAAAATACCGAAAAATAAAATGTGAAAATAGGTTCAATTTCATTTATACCACAAAGCACGAAAATAGCTTCTAGAGCAATTACATAAAGGGGTTACAACTTGATATATATCAATGTGCACGATTTTTTCTGCTAGTTGTATCACTTTTCACAAAATTATCTCCGAAACTATAGCACCTACAAATACGTGAGATAGACCCAAAAATTCGTTATTTTTTTCTGATTATTTCTAAATAAAAACACACAAAAGGGTACAAGTCGAGTTATATCACTGATCACAGGAGGCACAGAGTTATTTGCTTAATTAGACAAGTAAAAAATCTATGAAATCAGATCATCCAAATACACAGGCTGGTCCAAAGTGATACATTGAAAACCGTTAGTTTTTCGGTACCTAAATATTGGACTGATTGTTATGATAGGTACTTTGAAGTTTGGTTTTAAATATCTTGCTAAGCCAGTAGTACCTAAGTATTCGTATTTGTCCAGAGGGTAAGGTCACTATAATATATCCAAAAGTTCTCATGATATATTTTTACAAATCTACGTGAAATCCAAGTTTCGCTTGCCCCCCAATGGCAATACAAGACACTTACTTCACAACAAAGATATTTCTATTGTTACTATTAATAAAAAAAAATCTATTTCAACATTGGTCCAAATAATTTAAATATAATACTCACACCGTCCACCACTCCAAGTGACGAAAAACTCGGATATAGACACAGACAATTAAAATAATTGAACTAAAGTTTTGCCTGTTTGGTCTTATAGTGTAGACCTCAGTATTTTTTTTTAAACCCACACGTTTTATCAAATTATTATTTATTTTTACAGAACCGACAATTATTCCGACGTAACAGGGATGTGGGTAACAGATTTCCGAGTGGTCAGAATATAATAATATACATTTCTGCACTTGACTATTCACCTACCGAAAAGAAATCCGGATTAATTTTATTACAGACTGGATATCTTCATGCAAAAACGCATCTTCAAACTGCTTAGTCTTTTATGCGCTGTTGAAAGTGCAACACCTACTTATAATACAATAACAATTATATGCTCATTTACGTGTCGCACATACGTAGCTGTCTTGCACGTGTGCTCGCAAGCTGCTTAACTAATGTAAAGCTCTTAAAAGTAACACTTCCTTCAATTAACCGTTTATTTCATTAAAAACACAAGTAACAAAAATATACCGAAGCTGTTATTTATTTTAGTTTTATCTTGACCGTCAGTAATTACTAATTAAATTATATCCACTGATAACGCTATCGATAAATAAATGGTAAGTTCAAAAAGTTGGAATGTTAACTTGTATCCCACTTCCCATCATTATTATCCTAGTAATCCTACTAATTAGTGTTGCCGAAAAATCGATAGTTTTAATCGGAAAAAGGCCACACAATTGAAGGCCTATTCATAGTATCGATATCTCTTTTCGTGCAATACTGTCCATAGTATCGATATTATTGCTGTCTAATAATACAAAACTATCGATGCTATCGATAGTATTGAGCAGGAATTTACGAAAACTATAGATAGTGTCGATACTATCGATAGTTTCGACCAATCGATTGTGACCTATATTTCAATAGGTACTATCGGATTATAAGCAAGATTGCAAGATGTAAAGGTTTCGTGTAAGGTAGGTAAAGGCTTTCGACTTACTTAACGATCTACCAAACCTAACCAAATACTCTTAGGACTTAGAAGATTCAGTTGCTGCAACTTCTGTTCTGCCAACCACCCCGTGTAGATGCAACCGATACCATTGAAATAACGGTAACAATCGATTGTTCAAAACTATCGATAGTATCGAAAGTTTTGCATTATTAGACATCACAAATATCGATACTTTCGATGGTATTGCACGAAAAGAGATATCGATACTATGAGCATTACGGTGAAGGAAGACATTGTGAGGAAACCTAAAAACCAGCGAAGCAATTCAATGGTGTGTGTGAAGCTTCCAATCCGCACTGCGGGAACCACAGCCCAAGCCCTCTCATTCTAAGAGGAGGCCTGTGGGACGTAAGGCTAGGATGCTGATTTACGTAATATCCAACTTTGTGATCTCTACAAAAACAGCCTAGCAATAAAACAGGCTAATCAGACTGTCGAGACAGCATCCCGTCCCCGTTTCCGTCGAATTCAGGGCCGCGAAAGTCCGGGTCGCAATCGGGCTGGTCGCGGCGCGCGCGCGTCTTCGCCACCGGCATCGACGCGTGCGACGGCTGCCGGTACTCGTGGTCGCCGCTCACGAAGTCAGAGCGGGACGACTCCATTTCTTTCTGCTGCAGCTGTCGATTCAATTAAGGTTGGGTTAGGTTTTTTTTTTCTCATCCTACCCCCGACATGTCGTAGAGGCCTGTAGGTACTAGTCTAATTGCATTCATACCAATTCTCGCTTTTGCTACTTCTCGTATTTTTATTCTTTATACAGTAGGTATCTTTCTTTCATCCATCATATCTTTTGCTCTTTTTGTGGGTGGGATTCCCAGTCATACTAGCGCAAATTCCAATTTGCACACGCAAGCATGTGCGTTAAGAAGGCAAAACGGTATACCGCACAAGTGACTTTTGGACGCCACAGAGTGTACGTTACATTGGGCAGATATAATTAGTAATATGTGCATTAAAACCTCCTGCACATATCAAAAACATACTGGCTGAATGAACATTCCGCTTTCTCCCGCACGGCGGCGCCACCAGTCAGTTGCGCAAAATTGACAGCTCGAAATGAATGCCGGCCGGCGCGCGCTCTTTTAAATTATTCATAAAAAACTCTGAAAGTGCTGTGATTGTGTCTTAAATGTGTCCCTGGGACTGAGGAATAGAGCCAGAACAAACTGTAAGTGAAACCTATATCTTGCCCAATTCGGTTTTGCTAATTATTTTCAATATTCAAATGTCGTAGTTCAAACATTTTGGTCAATCGAACCGCATCCTCAGTTTGCAAACTAAATACACATTCATACACATAAAACACACATTTCACGCAGTTTTAAGGTAACAGGCTTATTTCTAATCTAAGTTATTTACCTAGAATAATACGTATAAAACAAACGTTTTCAATTTTCGTTCTTTGCAACGCGTCGCGCGCGTCTTTTGTTTTGAATTCGAAATGGACGAGAAAGAATTTGATGTCGAACAACTTATTAACAAAAAAGAACTGCTTTTTATACGATGTCAAACGTTATTTGAACTATCCAAATCAACTCCACCAGAGCGTTTGCCCGAATTTAATTTGCGACTCAAAGAACTTCATTCGACTCGGGAATGTTTCGAACAATGCATATTCGAGTTAAATTCTTATAATAAGAAACAAAACCCGAAATTTAAACCAAATTATCAGGAAATTCAAACCTTTGACGACATGTATTTCCGTATTCTGAGTGTAGCGGAGGCTAATAGCGACACTTGGCAATCGTGTGACGGCAGCGGTAGCGGACCTTCGTCGCGCTCCGCGGGCCGCGGCCCGGGCGCTGCCGGGCCAGACTCGCGGTCGGCTAAGCCGCGGCTGCCTAAACTAGAATTGTTCCATTTCGATAGCAAATTAGAAAACTGGCAAACATTCTATGACACGTTTACGAGTTTAATTCATAACAACAATGATATTACGAACATTGAGAAGTTTTATTACCTGCTCTCCGTAGTCAGCGGTTCGGCATTGACTGTGGTCAAAGGGATGCCAGTGACGGCCGATAATTATCCGATAGTTTGGGCTTTGCTAGTCAAAAAATTTGAGAACACTCGTGCCTTAGCTACGAGCTATTTAGATCGGCTGTTTCAATTTAAGCCTTTGTCAACTGAGTCGGCTACTGGTCTAAATACATTTTTACAAACGTATCAAGAGTGTGTTAAAGCATTGAAACTTTTGAAAATCAATAACCTATCGAGTTTCATACTGTTTTATATGGGATTGCGAAATTTAGACCCCGTCACTAGGCGCGAATTCGAACAATCAGTAGATCAAACCGATATACCTACTTACGAACAGCTGATTAATTTCGTGGAGAAACAGGCGCGTGTTTTGGAAATGTCTGAGGTTAAAATTAGTACATCAAAAATTCAGTTTACGCCTAAGAGTGTTCCTAACACCTCTGCAAAGCCGAATTTTGTTCGAAAAAATAATAATAATGCTGCTAATTACAGTAGTGCACCGAAGCAGTTCCAAAAGCCGTGCTTATCAGCTGTGAGTAAGAATAATAGCGAACGCTCAAATAGATGTCTATTTTGCGACAAACCGCATTCAACTTATCGATGTTTCGAGTTTTTTGATTTAACACCGGTGCAGCGTCTTGACAAAGTGAAACAGCTTCAATTATGCGAAAATTGCTTTCGTCAGCATTCGTTGTCCGAGTGTACGTCAAAAGTGCGTTGTGTGCTGTGTAAACAACCGCACCATCACAGTATTCACTTAGATACAGTTCCAACTGTTCAAAATTCATCAATTAATCAAAACGGTTCAAATAGTCAAAACATTTCAAGTATTCAAAACGTTTCAAATGGTCAAAATCAAAGTCAAAGGTCAATGCCAAACGTCGGCTTGACTTGTTCGTCAAATTCAACCGTGCTGTTAGGCACTGCCATGGTGCACGTCGCAGATCGATGGGGAACTTACCACGCCGTACGTGCAGTCATTGACAGCGGTGCCATGTCCGGTTATATGACAAAAGAGTGTGCCCAGCGCCTGGGTTTGTCTCGACGCAAGTGTCAGTTTGAACCCATGGGTCTGGGAGGTGCGCCAGTGCAAGATTTCGGTCTGGTTACATGTTCAATTAAACCACGAAACTCATTTGGTCCGGTGCTTAGCACTGATACTGTTGTCGTAAGTAATATAACTAGCAACTTACCTACAGTAACCTTATCAAACAAAGTTATCAATAATTTCAAAAATCTAGAGTTAGCTGACCCGAACTACTTTTCGGCGGCTCCAGTTGACTTGTTGATCGCAGGTGACTTATTTCCCTACATTTATGACGGTCAAAATATACTACCACGTGACCCGGGTTTGCCCGTCGCGATGCATTCCATATTCGGATATGTCATTACTGGTCAGACAGTACTGAGTGACGATTGTGAGTCAAATACAGCCTCGCTCAACTTGTTCTCTGCTAATAAAACTAGTAGTATCGATAAAATCATGAACTCTTTCTGGGAGACTGAAAACGTGCCGTATGACGTCACTAAAAAACCAGAAGATTTGTATGTCGAACAATTGTTCCAAAACGAACACAGTCGCGATACTACGGGACGTTATACAGTGAAGTACCCGTTCAAACCCAGTTTTGATCTCGGCGATTCGACTCCACAAGCGTTACGTCGTTTCAACAATTTAGAAACAAAGCTGAATCGTCTTCCGGAACTTAAGGAAGAATATAATAAATTCATGTCCGAATATGAAAGCCTTGGTCACATGACTTGCGTAGGTGATTTTGGTACTGTGGATTCTAAGTACATAATTCCTCACTTTTGTATTCTCCGACCGTCAAGTACCACGACAAAACTCCGAGTAGTTTTTGACGCCTCATGCAAAACGACAAATAATAATTCTTTAAATTCAGTCGTTTACGCCGGTCCTAAGCTTCAAGCAGATATTAATGAGATTTTAATAAATTTTCGTATACATGAAATTTGCTTGTCAAGTGACATTTGTAAAATGTTTCGAATGACCTTGATCGAAAAATCTCAACGCAATTACCAACACATCTTGTGGAGGTTTCAACCTGATCAACCTTTAAAGGTGTATGAGTTAAACACGATCACATACGGCGTTGCTAGCAGTCCGTACCTAGCGATCCGAGTCCTGCATCAACTGGCTGACGACGACTGCGAGAAGTATCCTTTAGCGAGCAAGGTTCTAAAAAAGGGTTTCTTCGTCGATGACCTTCTGTGGTCAGTGAGCAGCTATGATGAAGCAGCTAGGCTACAGGATGAACTGTTAGAGTTGCTGAGTGGAGGAGGATTTCTGCTTCGTAAGTGGGCCAGCAACTGTCCCCAGGTACTGGCTCGGGTTCCAGCTGATCACCGCGAAACGCCCATTGCATTCGAGGATGACAAGGACCTATCCATAAAAGTTTTAGGTCTGCAGTGGCGACCCGCCGAAGATGTGTTTTCCTTCGTATTCCATCCACTTCCAGCTTCACAGGCGATCACCAAGCGTAGTGTCTTGTCACAGATAGGTCGTCAGTATGATCCCTTAGGTTTCGTGGCTCCTTGCATATTCTACGCGAAATGCTTCATGCAGAAACTCTGGCTCCAACAGCTGGGTTGGGATGAGCGGCTGCCTCCGGAACTAGAAAAGGAGTGGCTCACCTACATGTCAGAGCTCCCGCTATTGTCGAATTTTAGCCACGAGCGCCAGGTTACTGTCAAACAGCACAGCTACTACCAGATACTAGGATTCTGCGATGCTTCAGTTCAAGGAATAGCTGCGGTCATCTATTTGCGTAGTTTTAACAATCAAGGTAATTCGAAGGTCAGTCTAGTCATTGCAAAATCCAAGGTTGCACCCTTGAAGACAGTGACCATTCCACGTCTCGAGCTAATGGCTGCGCATTTGTTAGTCAAGTTAGTCAAATATACGAAGTCAATATTGTCTGAACGAATTCCTGTTCATGAAATACTCTTGTTTACCGATTCCTGTGGTGTTGAGTCGGTTGAATACACCCAGTTATAATCTCAAAACCTTTGTGGCTTCGCGTGTTTCCAAAATTTTGGAGACCGTGCAAAGCGATTGTTGGTTTCACGTGAGCGGCGCGTCCAACCCCGCTGACGTGTGCTCGCGCGGAGCGCTACCTTCCGTGCTGTTATCGACAGCGGAGTGGCTCGGAGGACCGAGCTGGCTAGACGCACCAAGAGAGAATTGGCCAGTAAAATCAATTGATCAATTTAAATCGGCAAATGTGCCAGAACTCAAAATTCCATGCGCGACTTTGGCTCAAACTAGCGTGCAAAACACAACACGTGACTCAAATCTTGTTTATAATTTAACTGAAAAATATTCGAGTTTTAGCAAACTTCAAAATGTCTTAGCTCGTTGTTTTCAATTTATTAACAATTGTAGATCGACGAAGTCTAATAGGAACACAGGTCCTTCGTCTCTATCAGATTTAAAGAACGCACACGATGTGCTCATTAAATCCGTTCAGCGAGAGCATTTTGCAGCTGATATCCAAGCAATTTCCAATGGTTACAGCTGTAGTTCTTCACTTAAAAGGTTAGCACCTTATGTCGACCCCCTCGGTTTTCTCAGGGTGGGGGGTAGGTTGTCTTTCGCCGAACTACCGTATCAAAAGAAGTATCCATTATTGCTTCCTAAAAAGTGCAACTTTACAAAAATTCTTATCGACTATTTTCATAAAATTTATTTACATATCGGTCCGCGTACATTGCAATTAAACGATTATTTGCACACGCTGCAGCAGCGACAAAATGGCATAGGAATTGTCGTAATATTCAAGTTGATGAACTCGTTCTTATGCATGCTGACGCTCCTCCGCTTCAATGGCATCTCGGTCATGTGACGGAACTTTATCCAGGAGCTGATGGAGTTGTACGGGTGGTAAAAGTAAAAATCCAGAATGGCGAATACACGCGACCCGTTGTAAAGCTTAGACCACTTCCAATGGAATTAGATTCAGCATAATTTTTATTTTCCTTTGTTTCTTTGCATGAATTTGACGCAAGAAGGTGTCAAGTTTATGACAATTTTAGGTTCGAAATAAGTCATTTATTTTACTCAATTTACAGCTACACGTGTTTAGTTCACTAAGTCAACAAATACTTACACTATACAGTCCACTTACCTTATTCAATACCATCCCTGGTTTTGTTTGTAAACTGGGGAATCTGGGGTAGATTCCCGGTGGGGGGTTTATGTACGTTACATTGGGCAGATATAATTAGTAATATGTGCATTAAAACCTCCTGCACATATCAAAAACATACTGGCTGAATGAACATTCCGCTTTCTCCCGCACGGCGGCGCCACCAGTCAGTTGCGCAAAATTGACAGCTCGAAATGAATGCCGGCCGGCGCGCGCTCTTTTAAATTATTCATAAAAAACTCTGAAAGTGCTGTGATTGTGTCTTAAATGTGTCCCTGGGACTGAGGAATAGAGCCAGAACAAACTGTAAGTGAAACCTATATCTTGCCCAATTCGGTTTTGCTAATTATTTTCAATATTCAAATGTCGTAGTTCAAACACAGAGTTTTTGCGCCAATAAAAATTGCAAAAGCATAAGCCGTTTGTGTAAGCAAGCCGCTACGTGTAGCCGAGACCAAAGACCCTAGAATCTAGAGTCTCAAGCTAACAAAGGCAAGCATCTAGGACCTAGATGCTTGCCTTTATTAACTTGATCTTAGTTTCAAAAATACGAGATACTTTATAAGAGATGGCCGCGTGCAGTCGGGAAAAATACGTTACGGTCGACTGGGAAAGGAAGGCCGAGATAGTGACAGGACTCTCACCGGCTAAAGAAAGGTAGCATTCCGGGCAGACCTTGCACAAGGTCCTACCACCTGCTAAGCTGTTTCTACTAGAATATGCTGTACAAGGATGTGTAACTAATCGTTTGTGACTCTCGCTCTGGTTACCTTCGCTTTAGCCTGCTGCAGCTGCTTGAGCATCTGCTTAACGATCTGTCCCTCCAGGTCGAGCCGTAGCCGCGCGTCCCTCCGCTCCAGGTCCACCGCCACGCACAGCCGGCGGAGCGTGCCCAGCTCCTCGATCAGACCCAGGTTGATCTTGTGGACGGCGCGGACTTTCACGCCGCTCGACTGTTGGGAAACATGACTAATCAACCTAAGACAGGAGAAGCTGAAGATAAAAGGGAAATGTAGCTTTTGCCCGCGCGGTATTCGGTTATCGCGCGCTATTCCCTCGGGAACTGTGCATTTTTCCGGGATAAAAAGTAGCCTATGTCACTCTCGGGCCCATAAACTATCTCTGTGCCAAAAATCACGTCGATCCGTCGCTCCGTTACGGCGTGAAAGAGGGACAAACATACAAACACACAAACACACTTTTGCATTTATAATATTAGTATGGATATGGATTAACTTGCACCCCCCACGAACTTATGATAAGAACTCGTGTGTGTACTCATACGTCTTAGCGTCTTCTTAATAAATTGTCAGCCCTAAGTTGATTGTCATGAACTAAGTATCTGCCTGCACGCTGCACGGATTTCTCTATATATTTTTGAATTCCACCTGACACAAGTGCAATCACTCTACCTCACACACTCTTATTATATAGCGCACAGACTCTTAAATAGCAGTAAATACCAGTTTATTTCGGTTTAACTCCGAACTTTCATAAGAACGCGAATGTTTTTAAGAACTTAACTAATACCTAAATAAACCGGTTTATTCGAGGAGTAACAGCTGGCCGGCCGGCAGCGGGCGGCGACGTTTATCCAGCGCCGGAATAAACCGTTTATTATTGTTCTAAACCGGTTAATCTGACAAGAACATTATGGAAATGTTCCCAAAAACTGGTTTAAAAATAACGGTTAGGTACGCGAACGAAACCAAAATGAAAAGGTTTTGCGGCAAGTACATGATAACGGTTTGGAAATCCGAGCCTTGGTCTCGTGTTTTTGTGAATAAATGTATTTTTTCAATGCAGTTTTGATAACTCTTCACTAGAAAGCTAAGCTGAGTCCTTTTGGCATCACACTACAGCACAACGTCTCTAATTATTCTCTCTTCTCCAATGACATCATCATCAAAGCTCTTCTCCTATTTATGTTTATACTGTGTTTTTGTTGTGATGTAGTGTGTTTTTGTTGTCAATAAATGTTGTGAGTTTGAGTTTGAGTTTGAGAAAGCTGACCTTCAAGCTAAGCTCCATCTTGTGTATCCGCTCGCGGTACTTGTTTGTCTCCTCGCGCAGCAGCTCACCGACATCCTTCACTGGCTCCAGGTCGCCGCACTGCAACACGAAACGCTACACTACGACCCGTATTAAACTGGTAAAGGTCTGCACTAACGTCACTCCATTTGGCGGTAACGTTGCTGGAACTTGCTCTTAGTTAGGGTCAACTGTTACGTTTATTGTGACCGCACGGTCTAGAAATTAAAAAAAAACATCTCTCTAGCTGTCGCGGATGCACTGCGCGGGCGCACGTAGTAACTTGTATATAATCTGTGATGCAGGTACAATCGTATGCACACGCAGCTCGGTTGCGATGTCGCTAAGTTTAGCGATCCGCAGGCACGTAGCGTACGTAACACGTTAGACAATACAGATACGGCCTCTGATGTTTGGACCAATGTTGAATTAAGTTATTACAAACTGTGTAATATTCGCTAGCACTTACCTCAGTCCCCGTACAGCACATGCCGGCCATGACTTCGGCGTCTTTCTTTATTACTTCTCTGTAACATGAGTTTTGCTGACTGTACTCTTCAACTGCAGTTCCATTGTCATAAACTACGTAACTATCGGTAAGTATCGAATTTCAAATCAGGGCATTTTTTACTTTAAATGACGAAACATAACTTTTTTTTCAGTATTTAGGTAATTCGGGATTCTCCTTACTCATAATCATGAGTACAATTGATTTAAACGAAGAAGAAAAGTGTCCCTAATTTTTAATTTTATTTAGGTATTTAGAAACAAACAGTCTTATACCTACAAATTCTATATATGCCTATTATCCTTATATATGTCTTATCTGTCTTTTTGTCAGTTTCGTGACTTTTTTAATTCGACTGGATGGTAAACGTGCAAGTGGGTCTCCTGATGGTAAGAGATCACCACCGCCCACAAATACCCCTGGTGTTGCAGATGCGTTGCCAACTTAGAAGCCTAAGGTGGGATAGCTCAAGTGCCAGTAATTTCACCGGCTGTCTTACTATCCACGCCGAAACAGTTAGGAGGTTTTAGGTCGGGGGTAAAGGATGTAAAGGGGGTTAGATATACTTACGGAGGGCTGCACGTGCCTTGCCCCTGGGTCATCTCGGTCCTCAAGTTCGTCAGGGTCAGTTCGTACTGCTGTATATCCTTATTGAGTCTTCTTATTTCTCTGAAATAGATTTTAACAGTATATACCTATTGATGTCTGGTTACAGGGCTACGGCACATGCTGAGCTGAGTCCTTTTGGCATCACACTACAGCACAACATCTCTAATTGTTCTCTCTTGTCTTTTTTATGTTTTTACTGTTTTTGCTGTGATGTAGTGTGTTTTTGTTGTCAATAAATACTTATTGTGAGTTTGAGTTTGAAATCGTCACTACTTTCATAAAATCATAGTAAAAGTATAAAATCTCGTGTCCCAAAGGAATATGTCAACAAACAAAAATACAAATTGAGACATCAGTGAAAGACGAAGCAGCAGTGAAGGGAAAAAGCAGGCTGAAATGTGTGGTGCATAGGGGAAATTGTGTCTTAACTCCTGGCCAGTGGTGGTGTAGGGGTATGGCACGCAGCACGGAATGCTGAGGCCCTGGATTCTATTCCCAGCGCTGGTCCCTTTTTCTGGGTTTTTCCGGTGCATCCATGTTTCAGATTGTATTTTCGTTGGATTTCACTACGGGACGACCGTAAAAGTAAATTTGGAGGTGAAATAAAAAATACTCCAAAAACCAATCTTATGTCAACAATTTTGACCATTAAATTACCTAATATTCATAATGATCCGATTTCACCATACCTACAAATAGTTCTACGACTACTCCGAATCCGAACCGTCTTTTCACTGAATAGGATCGAGTACGGTTCATTGTAGTGAAAGTGAAACTGTTCTTAATTTGCAATTTTAATCGGTACTTACTAGTTTTAGGCCGTGTCTTGCAGGAAAAATAAATCTAGATTTACAGTTAAATCTCGCTAGCTTGACAGTTTCATACATTTTGACACTACTAAACTGAGCTTAACGCTAACTCGAGATTTATGTGTTTCCAGCAAGTAGCCATTAGTGTTTACTTATTTTATATTTCAAAGGTCAAAGATACCTGGTCAAAGATAGGTACCTGTCCTTAGCATAGTTTTCTTTTCGCAGCGTCTCGTTGTTTATTCTCAACTCGATCATCTTGCTCTTCCTCTCGTGACTACTATCGCGCTAGAAAGAGACATACCCAGGTGTAAGATTCAGTAGAGTCATGCAATTTTACCCTCCGGCCTATGTGTCCCACAGCCGGGTACAAGCTCAGGATTAGAAACTTCTTCCACGTAGTGAAACTTTTTAGGGCACATACGGGCTTAATGCGGATTGAGAGCTGCAAACACACTGTCAAAGTCAAAATATCTTTATTCAATTTAGACTATAACAAGCACTTAGTTAGAATGTCAAAAAAACTAACAACGGTTCGGAAAAACCTCAACAAGGAAACTCAACGAGGTATATTTTTTTAACAGATTTAAGTAAGTACCTACAATATTATTACATGTTATGTCTACATTACGCAAGTATTTAACACAAGTGTACGTCACCAGCACCAATATCTGACACAACAAGCGTGGATAAATATCTAATACGACTCTATTTCTAGGGCCGGAAGGACGTGTCAGATATTTTTGCACGCTCCGCTGTGGCAGGTACTGTTTCACAGATTTGTGCAGATTTCCATCATTTTCTTCAGCAAAAAGCTCATGGTAAATTTGAAATTATATTCTAGAACAGGCTTGAACCTACGGCCCGTTGCTTGAGAGGATAGGTTACACTATCACTACCTATGCATTTCAGCAATCCAGTAAAATTGTGAACCAATCTCCACAGAGTAACCATGTTTGCAACCATGTTTGCAATAGTTATAATTTATGATTTTTTTATACTTTTGCACGCTCCGCTGTGGCAGGTACTGTTTCACCGATTTGTGCAGATTTCCATCATTTTCTTCAGCAAAAAGCATGGTAAATTTGAAATTATATTCTAGAACAGCTTTGAACCGTTGCTTGAGAGGATAGGTTACACTATCAGCAATCCAGTAAAATTGTGAACCAATCTCCACAGAGTAACCATGTTTGCAACCAGGTTTGCAATAGTTATAATTTATGTTTTTTTTATATTTACGATTTTTTTTTGTTTATTCTTGTTATTTCTGTTTCAGCCACCTACTTTTGACATACCTAATCATAAGATCTTGTGCCAAAACGGCTGTCTGGAAGAGATCCCTTTTAAGCGATAAGACCGCCTATTGTCTACCCTGAATTTAAGTGTTTAATACTTAGTATAATTTTTTTGTACTGTTTTGTGGTGTGTACTAAAGAATATTTGTATTGTATTGTATTGTATTGATTAGCAGCGCCGGCCCCTAGGCGGCTAGAGCAAGAGGATCGGTTTCTCTATGGGCCAGAGCAAGGGGCGTCATTTTACAGTTGCCAGTGCAAAATAAATTTATGATGGCATCTTTTGAAGGGCGCGGAAGCGGTGCAAATAATCCCGCTCGCTCTACCTTGATCAAGGGCTAGAGTAGGCGCTAAATATTTAGTAGAGTACCTACCCATCTATGGTTGAGTCCCTAGTTATCTATGGTTGAGTCCCTAGTACAGTCACTTTACGATAATCCCTACATTTAATTTCATCAAACCGGCCAAGAGTCGCACACTTTTTACCCTCAAAATTGAAAAAAAAAAAATCGGAAAAAATTGCTGGTTACTAATTATAGTTAGCCGTATATCATTAAAAACTACCATCCATTCATACTAATCCATACTAATAATTATAAATGCGAAAGTGTATTTGTATGTTTGTCCGTCTTTCACGCCGTAACGGAGCGACGGATCGACGTGATTTTTGGCTTAGAGATAGTTTATGGGCCCGAAAGTGACATAGGCTACTTTTTATCCGCGCGCGATAATCGAGTACCACGTGGGCGGAGCTGCGGGCAAAAGCTAGTTCAAAATAAATGTAATTATAACTAAAAATAAGAATACATTTTTTATTTAATCCCTGTAGGTAATTTCTTTCCAGAACCAATGTCGCCGCTTTTCCACCTCTCTTGCTACCCATACCTCATCCATCAGCTTCTTTTCCGTTTGCATAGATTTCCATAAAGTACCTACTCAATATCTCTGCAAATACATTTCAAGCAATTAACTTTATTACAGGCAGAACTGGGAAAAATACGCTCTTTTAGCCATACCTTACTAATCCATACTAATATTGTAAATGCGAAAGTGTTTGTGTGTTTGTATGTTGGTGTGTTTGTCCGTCTTTCACGCTGTAACGGAGCGACGGATCGACGTGATTTTTGGCATAGAGATAGTTTATGGTTTTTATCCCGGAAAAATGCACAGTTCCCGAGGGAACAGCGCGCGATAACCGAATACCATGCGGGCGGAGTCGCGGACAAAAGCTAGTATTTAAATAAAACCACTTATTATGAAATTGCTAAAAGCCAATATAATTCAATCAAACAAAAACTGTAAACAAAAACGTAATCAAAAATTAAAAATATATATAAAATGTCAAAAACTCTAAATAAAACTATATAAACTGTCAACGCCGACTTCGCTTCTTATGGTGGTCATGTTTTGGTTCCATGAAATCGCCCCAGCCCTGTCCGATTTTAGCTGCTCGCCTGTAGGAGAAATAAAGTTTGTGAGAAAGTTTCTGTTATAATTATTATTTTTTACAATCTTTTTTTTCTGACTGTACTTCTTAATAAGGTGATAGGACAAACAAGTTTAGCGATATGAGTATCGTACAAACGAAGTTATGGACTAACTTTTGAAAAAATTTTGGTGTTGGAAATATAGCACAGATAGACACGCAGAAGCAGGGTCTACCGAGAACAATAATAATTTAAAAGGACGCGACATTAGCATTTGTTCAATAAAATCATGTAATTGACGCAATTTTTCGCGTATCTATTTACATTAGTATTATTAGTTTGTAGCATCTCAATAGTAGGTATTTTACCCTAGACGCATTTCGCCGTGATCGATGTTTGCCTGGGACTCTTAATTAATTTGACATGACCTTTTAACCGCCAATATGTTTTCATGCCTACGTGCCCGTGTCGCCACCTACACGGAAACTATATGATATTTTGTCTTAATTATAAGACTGTGGCGAAATGAGCTGTATAATTTGTGTCATAAAACTCAGACAGTGGCGGTTAAAGGGTTACTTGATGTTTGCACTAAAATACACTATACACGATCGAGGTGAAATGCGACTAAAACTATAGTCTCTATTATAATAGAGGCTAAAAAAATTTGTGACACAACGCTATAGTTAAATGTACGATCGAGGTGAAATGCGACTAAAACTAAAAGCGACTAAAAAACACGATTGGGACACAACGCGATACTGAAATGCACAACGAGGTGAATGTGACTAAAAAATAAACGATTGTGACACAACGCTATAGGTAATTAAACATACGATCGAGCTGAAATACGATTCCGTGAATTGCTACAAGGAATTTATGCTTTCGAGGTAAAGAACTAACAAATAAAAACACTCACCACCTCTCCGATCCAAATATATCCGATTCGGTGACCTCGAAGAAGTGTATGCCGTCCAGCGTGCAGTAGTCATACTCCCTCAGCCGACGGAGGATCTCCAACAGGCCGCGCTGGTCAGAGTCCTTGCGCACGAGCCGCCTGCGCAGCGCGGCTGTCTCGGCGCGCAGCTCGCTCGATATCTGGGGGGCTGACGCTCGGTAAAGGGGGGGCGCATGGAATAGAATGGACAGTCTTACACCCGTATTTATAAACGAGTCATTACTTGTTGCTAAGTAAATGCTTAAGTAAAGAAAATGGTGACTATGACTTGGCTAAGCAATCTAACATTTGACAGTTCAAATTTCAACTAAATTTGAAGCAAAAGCTCAACTATAGAATAAAATACATTAGTTTCACTCAAGTAATGGCCTTTACTTCTCTATAAATACGGGTGTGAGAGGTTGTAACACGAAAAATGGTTGCCGAGTTAACCCTTTTCTTGGTATATTAATTTTACTTGTATCAAGATACATAATTTTAGATTTTTTTCGCATTTTTTTTTTTCAAGTTATGTTTGTTCACTCTACATGAATCCAGTGGACCTACACAAGTTGTTGTCGAACTTGCCAAAAAAAGGGTTAAAACTGTTCAAAAAGTGCTGATAAACTTGAGCATTCGTAAATGACTTTCTGCCAAGTTTCTTGGGCCCATTCCTGTTGGCAATGATGGTCTTTCCGAAAGCGCTGGTAAAAGAGCCCTGCGTGGCTTAGTTGTGCAATAAATGTTTTGATTTTTGATTGTTTTTTTTTTTAACAAAAGAACGAGCATTCGCCGTTTTTAAGCCGTGTCGAACTGACCAACGAACGGAGCCAACCAGCTTACAGCCAAACATTGCACAATCAGTCGATCATTCAAGGACACGCTATATAGGATGTTACAGATACCGGCAAACATCTTGAACAAATGTCCTTGCCTGCGCAGAAGCGATTTTTAGGTATCGCTGGGAGGGGGGGCGGCGGGCGGTGGAGCGCGGGTGACGTGTCGATCGCGTGATTGGTAAATCAGTTGACGTTTGAGTCCCGCGCTGCGCAAACTTTCCCCCTCTCCCTTGCTTAATGCTCAAGAAGTTTGCCGGCATCTGTACACAAGACGACACAAGAGTACCGCGAGCGAGACCCCCTTAGAGGCCGTGAAAAGCGCGCGTCTGTGTGTGTGTGTTCGTTTCGATCGATTCGTTCGTAGCTTCCCTACTGCTTTAGCTTATAATATATATGCTGTGCTAAAAACGCTCTTCTTTATTTTGTGATCTTTTATCTTGTAACATTCTACAGTCGAATTCATAAACTTGTGAGCAAACATTTTATCAAAAATATGTGAACACGCCTCTACGCCGTTAACAATAGTGTCGTGTTCAGATATTTTTGACAAAATGTTTGCTCATTACAATTGAATGCTCGAGTTAATCAGCACTTTAAAAGATACAACTATTACTATCATGAGTAACGATGCAGTAATTTACCTTTTAATTTGATTAAAAAAATATCACTTTGTAAAAAAAAGGCCAAGTACGAGTCGGACTCGCGCACCGACGGTTCCCTACTTTCCATTTCAGCAAAATGTATTTAATACAGGGTTTTAAGATGGTCGCTAACATAGATAGACAATATTGCAATAAAAATGCATATTTCCATGGTATAAGCCGTGGTGGCCTAGTGGTTTAACCTATGGCTTCTCAAGCAGGGGCCGTGGGTTCAAATCCAGGCGCTCATCCGTTACATTTTCGAAATTCATAACGCACAAGCTTTATTTCATATTTCTTATTTATTTATTTCATTGACAACAATGGGATAGTCACTTGGGCTTATATTAGGTATCTACTTTGGTGTCGCGTAGAAACCGCGGATCGAAAAGCGCAGCGTAGGACGTCCGCCAACGACATAGACGGTTGACCGTACAACCGTTCCAACCGAAGCAACTGGAGCTCTATGGGGTCTATGTCCAACAGTGGACGTCCTATAGCTGATATGATGATGGTGATGTTCAAAATCTCCGCTTCACCTACCTCCGCGTGCCGCCTCCGCTCCAGCGCCAGCCTGGTCGTGGTCTCCTGTTCCAGGTCTTCGACGGCGCGCGCCAGCAGAGAGTTCTGCGCCACCAGGTCCCCCACCCACGAGCGGAGCACGCATACTTGCATCTGAGGATGGGAGGGCAGTCAAATAAAACCTCATTCTTTCTATTATAAAGGGGAAAGTGAGTTTGTTTCTTTGTTACGCTTTCACGCCGTAACGGAGCGACGGATCGTCGTGATTTTTGGCATAGACATAGTTTATGATTCCGAGAGTGACATGCTACTTTTTATTCCGGAAAATTTAACAGTTCCCGAGGGAACAGCGCGCGATAACCGAATACCACGCAGGCGGAGCCGCAGGCAAAAGCTAGTGATAATTATAAAGCTCTAGCACAGAAAAGATAATATATAGTACAAAAGTAGCTGTAGCATAGAATAGATAATAGTACAAGAAGCTGTAGCACAGAATAGATAATAGTACAAGTAGCTGTAGTACAGAATAGATAATAGTACAAGTAGCTGTAGTACAGAATAGATAATAGTACAAGTAGCTGTAGCACAAAATAGATAATAGTACAAGTACCTGTAGCACAGATTAGATAATAGTACAGATAGCTGTAGTACCGAATAGATAATAGTACAGGTAGCTGTAGTACAGAATAGATAATAGTACAGGTAGCTGTAGTTTACGTGGGTTGAGCGCATCTCAAGCAAAGAAAGGGTCGTGGGTTCAAGGCCCTGGGGGGCTACTGCGAAATTCAAACTTCGTATCGTTCTCCCTCTTACTCTCGTATTAAATACTATTAGTGTCACCGGGACGGCAAGATATGATTTTCGAATTTTACACTTCGAAATTATAGGGCCTAGCTCACACTCCCGAGTTTTCGAAATCACCGAACTCACCATCTAAAATGATCTCACACTGCGTATATTATACTTAGGAGAGGGGATACTGGATATTCATAATGAAGTCGGTTAAAAAGCAACATTCTGATACGTCGTGAGAATCGCGCGATTTTGGCGCACCATACACCTATCTCCCCAACAAACAATTTGGCGATAAAAATAGACCGTATAGTAGCTTTGAGTCGTAGAGTAGCTTTACAAGGTCTACAGTTTGTCTACAGTTATAGCTTTTGGTGACACTATGGAGCTAATTGAATACATTAGTCAGCTGGCGATAGTAAAGTGATTTAATAGAAATTAGAAAAATATAATAACTTTAAGCTGCAAAGTGGAGCTATAAGCTACCACGTTATAGATTATAGTTGCAGCTATTAGAAACTGACAGGAGCTTCTACGGGAGTGTACACAAAAAAACAGGGTCGGTATTTACATGTCGGTGTTATCCGGGCCGGGAAAGAGTGTCACCCAACTAACAAGCCAATGGCGTGACCGCGCGCGCCTATGCCCGCTCCCGCGTCCCGCGCACCGCCGCCAATTTGGTCAGTATTTCGCTCACTGCGCGGTATATCGCTAGGAACTCTTTTACTCTCTTTACGTGCATTGATTTGTACCAGTCGCTCACCTGCAACTTATTCTTCCCTCCAACCCTCTCGATCACGTCCATCCTTTCCTCATACGCGCGCTGCACATCCTTCAGGATAGCTAGTGTGGCACCGCTCTTGCATATGCAGTCGTCCTTCTCTGCCAGGTTACAATCTATTTCCGATTCCATTTTAATTGTATTGTACTCACATTATCTAGCGGTGACTAAGCTTTTTCTGACAGTTTGCTGACAGTTATGTTGTTCTCTAATCTAGATTGTTTCTGGCCAGTAATTTTAGTAATAAAAAAGTTTTAATGTAAAAGTAGGGCCTTTTTAGAGTTCCGTACCTAAAGGGTGCCAGCGGAACCCTGTCTGTCTGTCCGTTTGTCACAGGGCTCTAAGCCATCTCTTGAGTCGTAATAGTTAGACTTGAAATTTTCTCAGATTATGTATTACTATAGCCGCCATAACAACAAATATTTTGCAGTTAATTAATAACGGATTTGTAGGACTGATGGCCGATGGGGTTCTCGAATGGCGAAAAAGAAAGCGGGAGACGAGCTGTCGGTGCCTCCAACAAGATGGAGCGACCTGGTCAAAATCGCGGGATCGCGGTGGATGCGAAAAGCACAAGACCGGTCTGAGTGGAGAGCCTTAGGGGGGACCTATGTCCAGCAGTGGACGTCTTTCGGCTGATATGATGGTGATGATGATGATTAATAACGACAACAGGTAGACGCAAGGAAGGCTCCCGTACAACAAAATTTCTTTTTTGCCGTTTTTTTACTAATTTCTAATTTTGTATAGATAATGGCACGGAACACTTCGTGTGCGAATCTAACTCTCACTAGGCCGGTTTTTTTTTTAATTTTGCCTATTAGGGTCAGTGTACAATAGGTACGTAGTACTCGCTGACATTTTCTCTCATCATCATCATTATCACCCACAGGACGTCCACTATGTGGCCTGCTCATTGCCACTTCTAGTTGCCTATTATTCATGACATCATGTTAATATCGGTGACTTCAGTTTTTTTTTCTTCAGTTCTTTTTTTAGTCAATAGCATATTAGGCAAAGCTCTGCACAGAGGGCGACACTAGCACAAACCGTAAAGAACCCGCCATGACAACGTCAGGCCCTATACCATGATGCATAACTCGAACTTCGTATGTTGCCGTCCCGCTGACGCTTATGTCATTTCATACGCGAGTGAAAGGGACGGTGCGATACGAACTTCGATTTGCGAGTTTCGTAGTAGTCCATCAGTTCTCTTTATATTCTGTCGCCATGACGGATCATGACCAAAGAGTATGAATACATATAGAAATCATGACATAATATTTATGAGTAGTAAAATAAAAGATATTTACATCGTTATTAACGATAGAGCTATATTTCCAAAAATGTAATTGAAAAAAACATAAAATTTACATGACATTTAAGATACTTAGTAAAAAAAATAGACCAACATTTTTTTTATTCGACTGGAAGACAAACGAGCAAGTGGGTCTCCTGGCACAGAATAGATAATAGTACAAGTACAGAAGTCTCTCTGTTTTGATTTTCACAAATGCCGCCTTTTTATGTGCCTACATAATTATTATTAACAAACGGACCGCACGCGAGCAGCCGACATTGAGCTCTCTGGCGCCGCGTGAAGGTCGACATTATTCCACACCTTGTCAGATATTCCGAAAATAGGGTTGTCATGTCAATACTTTAATAGAATACTTATTATACTATAGATAAACCGCCTAACTGAGTCCTCGCCTGCGCGGTACAGGGGCGCGGGGGTAGGACGAGAAAGGGGAGTGAAAGAGGTGCGAGCGGCAGGCGCTTCTTAGCGCACAGCTCATACCGGTCGCGCCGCGGCTAGCGATCGCAAGTGCTAATGGCTACGGACGCTTTGTGAGAGGTACACACGAGATAAGATGAGTCGATATATCTTCGGACATAAAATTAATAGTCAGTGCAAACAAATGGTTTTTAACGTATACGAATACTTTAGAAAAAAAAACAGCAATTTTAAGTTGAATGAAAAAAAACGACTTTCAAAAAATAGACATAGGTACATATTATTGTAGTATTGTGTCGTATAGTCCAAATTCTTTATCTTGTCCGGAACTTCGTACCAATACCTTACTCGATTCGGTCAAGAAAATTCGTTTTAACTATAACTCAAAACCCTCCTTCTGCCGCAATCAGAAAAATATCATTCGTTAACCAACATGACGTCACATATCTTTAGAACTGTCTAGTGCACGTTTCGCCACTTGTGTATCTCGTTATTCACGCTCGCCGCCCGCACCGCCTTCACTCCCCTTTCTCGTCCTACCCCCGCGCCCCTGTACCGCGCAGGCGAGGACTCAGTTAAGCGGTTTGCCTATATCAGATTTATGCTGTTTATAATATTTACTTAGCGGTTGCACTTTTATTTATTCTATGGCGCAGGGTCGAATATTATGTAAGAATAAGCTAGGTTAGGTACCAGTCTAGTCCAGCGCAACTATGCTTAGTGACTCTCGTTGCGAGACGTCACCCGTCACTTTCTCACAGTAGTGCACAGAAAGAGACAGGTAATATGTACATCTCATGCGAGAAATATTCACATGTTACAGTTGCTTCAGAATGGCTGGTAAGTGTTATAAGTATAAATACCACGCAAAGTACACATGCAGAAACTGTTATACCTACCTATTTGGTAAATAAATACCGAACATATAAATCAGTTTACACAGGTATACACGACACGTGATTTTCTTTTGATGTAGGTATGGATTATATGTATATGTAGTTACCTACCACCTATTTTAAATAAGTATATGATATAAAACATTTGTGTGTATATTTATTAATTATTGTTATAGATTTAGGTACCATGACAGTAGATATAAATGAGTAATGAATACCGTACCTTTCGCTATCTTTCTCACTTGCCGGAACCGAGAAAAACTTACAATTACTATTTTTTTCATTGTTCCGACAATCGCCTGCAATGCAGTATTTTTTTGGATACATATTGCCAATTAAAATAATGACACGCGTTTGCGACGTAAATTGAGTCGTACTGCGTAAGAGGCGCGCGCGTGCGCCACGGGTCAGTGCGCGGCAACCACTGAATCGCCTCAACGTTGGGGAGACCCGGTACGCACTTTTAGCTCGGCGGCGGAATGGCGTAGTGACACCCCCCTGCTCCTGGTGGTAAGAGATCACCACCGCCCATAAACATCTGCAACACCAGGGGTATTGCAGATGCGTTGCCAACCTAGAGGCCTAAGTTGGAATACCTCAAGTGCCAGTAATTTCACCGGCTGTCTTACTGTCCGCGCCGAAACACAACAGTGCAAGCACTGCTGCTTCACGGCAGGATTAGCGAGCAAGATGGTGGTAGCAATCCGGGCGGACCTTGCACAAGGTCCTACCACCTGCTAAACATAAATGGTATGTGATAGTGCTGCCCTCTGACGGGATAAAATCGCAGTAATATTTACTTGGTGTAACTTGGGTGTAACTCAGCGTTCATTTACCCTTCCACAAATCAAAATTTATTTGAAACAGAGAAATAAATCAACTTTCAACAGTGTATATAATTTATTAAATTAATATTTTGGCTAGTTCTTTGTACATTACAATAGAAGTTCACAATATCATATACACAAATTAAAATGCAATAGAAAATAATATTACAGCATCTGTGGATTCACATTTATCGACATGACATTATTTCGATATTTATAGCGTTCCATTTTACCTTATGTACAGCTGTTTTAACATATAGAAATTCGAACCAGACTATTGGATAATACTGGGTGATTCCGGGGTCAGGAGCAGGAGTGAAAGGGGTGATGAGGACGTTCACACTGAGCAACTTCTACTATGGGACCAGCCACGAAATGGCAGAAAAAAAATCTGCTATTCCATACATTTCGGATAGTTAGCGATCGATTATCTCTTGATGAGATGTTTTTTTTTTTCGCGATTTCGGGGCTGGTCCTATAGTAGAAGTTGCTCAGTGTGAATGTCCTCATCACCCCTTTCACTCCTGCTCATGACCCCGGAATCACCCAGTATAGTGAATAATGCTGCGCCATAGAGTAAACTCGAAAACGATCGCCGGTGTATCAAAGGGTCTACTCAGTACCGTCTTTACCATAAGGGCACAAGGGGCCAGTGCCCAGGGCCCCCATCCTCAGGGGGCCCCGAAGGGCCGACAATTTTTCTCACATTTTATCTCAAAATGCGCGTTACACTTTTCTTATTATTATATTTATTCGAATCAATACATTTTCAAGTCAAGTTACGAGTACATACTATTCGATTTTTTTAATTCAGTTTATCGGTATGTAATTGAGAACCTCCTCCTTTTTTGAAGTCGGTTAAAAAGGGCCCCAAATTCTTGTGTGCCCAAGGGCCCCCCCCACCACAGTCTAAGACGGCCCTGGGTCTACTCCCAAGTTCGAAAATCGAAGTTCGTATGGTACCGTCCCTCTCGCTCTCGTATTAATTAGTATAAGTGTCAGAGGGACCGCACGACACGAACTTCGAGTTTCGTAGTAGCGCTGCCGTATACTTCGCTTTTTTTAGATTAGAAAAAGGGTAAGTAAACAATTTTGACGACACTTTTTATCAAAAAAGTTTTTAAAAAACAGGAACTGTTACTTATGATACCAAAATAATGTAAAAATGATCATTATTAACGTTCCTGATTTTTTTTAAACCGTTTTTCAACAAAAACACTCGCATGTTCTTGCTTCTAATAAAAAAAAGTATAAATATGTTGCTAATGTAAGTAAGTGTTGTTTTAGATTTTAGGGTTTTTTTTACCTTAGTTGGGAACATGGAACCCAAATTTTAATTATTTGCCACAGAATAGATAATAGGTATTACAGGCCACACCCTGAATAAGTTTGTGGTTATAACAAAAATACACTCAGATCAATTGACCCTTTGTGAGTATAAGATTATATATTTTAGGTAATTATAGTTTCCGAGTGTACCCGATGGCTAATTTTTATCCACTAGTACAGTCGACTACAAAGCGATCGACACGACTGAAGCTACAGTTACGACCTTAATATCAAGTCAATAAAGCTGCGTGTACAGTCAGCAGCAGAAGTGAATGCGCAGTTACGGGTGTTCAAAATGATCTACAAATAACTGTACTGCCATGGTACTAAGAGTCTTTAGATCATTTCGAGCAGATCTTCTTTTGGTCATAGATATTTTTGTAGTAGACTGTACACATTATTTATAACATGAAATTTTACCTAAAAGACAATCTGCTATTTTTTTATACAGTTAACTGTGCTCGCTAACTAATACAAAAAGCGTCGTACTGACCAGAGGCCGTATTGGCTAACGTGTTGGACGCTCGCAATCACAATCATGACAGATTTCGCGTACAAAAACTGTCATTTGACTGCGACCGCGAGCGTCAGAAACTTTAGTCAATACGGCCTCAGGTCGTCTAGACATGATCTTACTATTTACGCGTGCATTTACACAATGAGATTGCATTATATAAATTGTCTACTTATATTTAAATTTCGGGTAGTTTCACTAACCCTTCACCTCCAGTCCGAAAGTCACCAAATCTTAAAATAAACCAACTTTGCGGGCACGTATCTGAATATCGAAAATCCGATCCGTATTTTTAACTCCCGATGCAAAAAGAGGGGTGTTATAAGTTTGACCGCAATGTTTGTGGCACCGTAGCTCTTAAACGGGTGGACCGATATTGAATGCGATTTTTTTTATTTGAAAGCAGGTTTTCTGGCGATGATTCTTAGAGATGTTTCATCAAAATCGGTTCAGCCGTTTTTGAGATATTGAACTTTAAAAGTGACAAAGTCGGGGCACAGTGTATAAGGTAAAGCAGTATGGAAGCTATGAACAAATCGATCGAAACGAACACACTCACACAGACGCGCGAGTGAACGAGTGAGTCTGTGTGAGTGTGTTCGTTTCGATCGTAGCTTCTTAGCTTCAATACTGCTTTAGCTTATATATATACTGTGATCGGGGGTTTTCCAACTTTTTGTTGGTTAGGTTATTTGATACTAATGAAATGACATTAAGCATTTGGTGACTTTTGGCTCCATTAACTTAAACTTAAGCTTTAGAAACATACAGCCAGCTGCGAACTTATAAATCACAGTAATCAAACTTAAACACTTATTATAGGTATCGGCACGAATAATAAAACAATCGGTCTTTGACCTAGGACATTTTAGTACTGTCAGGGAAACTGAATCATATAACAGTACGTTATTTTTTTTATTTTAAGTTATCGCGGTGGAAGCGAAAAGCACAAGACCGGTCTGAGTGGAGAGCCTTGGGGGAGGCCTATGCCCGTCAGTGGAGGTCTTTCGGCTGACATCATCATCATGACAATCAGCACCACGACAACCTTGCCGTGTCATTATGCTGAGTGGGGACCTGTTTAGCGTCATGTAGTAGTAGCGCCTTGTCTTCGTTCTATTGTTATATTAATTGTGATGTTTTTATGGCGTTAAACAAATGTATTTTTTTCTCTCTTCTTTATTTTTTTTTTTCAATCAATCCTAAGCAGAATTATAATTTGGGCCAATCAACTATTTTACCGACACTTTGGGCGTCTCCTGCGATACCAAAATTGTCTGTGACGTTACCAAGAAATCATACTTCCAACAAGACATTTCACGGATTAACCCGTGAAATGTCTTGTTGGAAGTACGATTTCTTTTCTTTTCTCAGGTTAAACTTACGTAGGATGGCATGTATTTATGTCCACGCCATCTATTAAATTACAGAAAAATCATGTTTACTTACAAAAAAATCTGCAATTGTTTGAAAAATGTCGCGGACAGATTAGTGTCGGTAAAAAGTTGATTGGCCCATTTACTTAGATATGTATGAAGACATCAATTCAGTGGCAAATCATACAAAGTCCATCCGAAGCCTGATATGATAGCAGATACCGATTAATTAAAAAGATAATGAAGTTTGCAACTTTGCCCTAGGTATACAATTTTTTAAGTCGTCCTTTAAGATAAAAGATAACATAGTAATAGGATTACATAAATGTATACAATCTGACAAATTTATATTGCAATCTCTCACCGTCTGTGACATATTAGAAGTTTCCCTCAAATTAGGACCTGGGCAAATATTTGAGCGTTATCTGACCGCGCGGTCAAACGTCATTACCGTCCCACGTTTATATAGCACAACGGAAAGACAAGTCACAAGAATTTTAATCACGCTAAATTCAGTATCGGTGTTGTTTTTCATAAAAAAACGCCTGCGAAGACACCAATGACAAAAAAAACGTCGCAAAAACGCTGAATATTCGCCCACTTACGCTAGCTGACGCGGGTTGGGTAGATGCCTATTGTACAATAGTATGAGCAGCGCTAACTGCGCGTGCGTGCATAGGATGGGTGACACTCTTTCCCGGCCCGGATAACACCGACATGGAAATACCGACCCTGTTTTTTGTGTACTCGCCCATAGAAACTGACAGGAGCTTCTATGGGCGTGTAACACGAAAAACAGGGTCGGTATTTCTATGTCGGTGTTAACCGGGCCGGGAAAGAGTGTCACCTCATAGGATTGTACCTGCACCCGCCGGCTAACCAAGGCTCAGATACCAGTTAAATTTCCAAACCGTTATCATGTACTTGGCGCAAAACCTTTTCATTTTGGTTTCGTTCGCGAAACCGTTATTTTTGAACCGGTTGTTAAGGGAACATTTCCATAAAGTTCTTGTCAGATTAACCGGTTTAGAACAATAAAAACCGGTTTATTCCGGCGCAGGATAAACGTCGCCGCCCACCGCCGGCCGGCCAGCTGTCACTCGTCGAGCAAACCAGTTTATTTAGTTTATAGTTAAGTTCTTAAAAACGTTCGCGTTCTTATGAAAGTTCAGAGTTATAAATAAACCGATATTTACCGCTATTATATAAACCGGTTCCGAACCTTGCGGCTAACATAGGTTCTTAAAGTCCCTGCACCCCTCAGCCTTTACCCTTTGGCCTGTTTACCCGAATAAACCTATCTCATATAACGTTTTAAGCTTTCGTGATTTTCACTTATAGTCAAAATACGACAAACGGGACTTATCACGCTAAAACACACGAGCAATATTTACCTCGACGTTTCGACCACATTACACAGGCCGTGGTCACGAGTAGACTCACTCTACTCACTCTACTAGAGCAGTCTGACCACAGCCAGTGTAATATAGTTGAAACGTCGAGGTAAATATTGCTCGTGTGTTTTGACAAACTTATCTGACACAAAACCTATCTAAAATATACACATACAGAAGGAACTATTTTAAAATACATAACAATTGCGACCCGTCAACAATAGTGAAATAAAAATCTTGTCCAAGATTTTAAATTATAAACTAAACTGTTGGCTGTATGGCTACCACTTCCTTTGCCTATCCAAGGATGGAAACATTTATTGAAAAAAAAAACTCTTAATCATACTCTTACTCGTTAGTAACTAATCAGATGTCTAGGTCGTTTGCTCCTACAATAACGGTTGTTTGTAACAAATCGATCCCGATATACATTTATCTGTGATAATCTGTATGATTACAACTCATAGTAATTCATATAAAATGACATGGCCAAATGAACTTGTGAGTTCTGCCCCTGTACAAACAGTCAAGTATGCGGTGAACATAAGTTTTGCTACTCTGCCATTTCTAGTCGCTGCCACAAGTCTTATACTTACTACGTCACATGAACATTGGTATGACCTGAAAAAGATAAATAAGTATTTTGAAACCCATGATCTTAGTTTTTTGTCAAAATCATTTTTACTCTGTTTTTGCATTACCATCCAAACCACATTTCCCTACCATCGATGTCATCAACCGTTGAAGAGTTCCATCCTTCGGAGACGATTCTGGCTGGACAATCAGAATAGGGATGTTGACACCACCAATCAACTGACGTACTTTTTATGAGCTGTCAATACACAATTCTCCCATAGAGTTTCAATGACGATAGCGACTTATGACGTCATAACTCGCTATTTGTTTGCTAACTCAATCAACTATTTATTTGTTTTAAAGCAACAAAAATGTAACCCATACTAATATTATAAATGCGAAAGTGTGTTTTTATGTCTGTGTATTTGTATGTTTATCCGTCTTTCACGCCGTAACGGAGCGACGGATCGACGTGATTTTTGGCATAGAGATAGTTTATGGGCGCGAGTGACATAGGCTACTTTTTATCCGGGAAAAATGCACAGTTCCCGAGGGAACAGCGCGCGATAATCGAATACCACGCGGACGGAGCCGCGGGCAGAAGCTAGTTTTACAATAAATCCAAAATTAGTTTGGTTTTCAGGGCTAAATAAAGCGTTTTTTTACTGGAGTCATGCCTTCGAATTATTTTTTAATGGCGTCAACATCCCCATTCCACATTATTACATTGTCACCGGACTTATTAATTACAGCTCAATCGGATACAAGGAAGCAGTCACAAATGGTTCGCACATTTTTAAAGACTTACAAAGTTAAATAAAAGCTTGTAGAAAATGGAATCAACTCGCGAAATTCCACGGTGAAATGTGGAACAATCCCGGCTCGTGTGAAGTCTCCGAGCTGACACCCACAGGTGAGTCACGAACGTTTAAAACATTACATACATTAAAAATACAAACTGAAATATAGATGCACAGAAAAACCAGAAAAATAAGACCAGCACTGGGAATCGAAAACAGGTCCTGGGCATTCCGTGCCGCGTGCTATACCGCTACACCACCGCTGGACAACGGTACAGACACGAATTTCCTCTATGCACCACATATCTCAGCTTGTTTGTTTCTTATTTAGGCACTTAAGCAGTGACGCTAGCGACATCTATGTGTAGCCCTCATCGAGAAAATTTCGGCACTCCATTGGAACTAACCGCATTGAAACTGGTTTTTATGTGCATCTATATTTCAGTTTATACAAACTGAAATATAGATATAGTTCAATTTAGGTTTTACGGGATGACCGTAAAAGTGAAAATTTGGAATTGAAATAAAAAAAAAGATTCCAAAAAACCAATCTTAACATTATATACCTCAAAGCTGCTTCCCCGGAGCCCCAGATTCAGGTCTTCAGTAGAGATGCTTGAGCTGTTCGTAAGACAGGAAGAAGATGATGTTCCAGGGCCCCATGCGCAGCCACGTCGGCACGAAGCCCTTGTACAGCGCCAGGGGACCCTCGGAGCGGACCGTCTGCAACAACCGTCCCGTCATCGCCAGTTAAAATACGCCCACAACTGGACGGTCAACTACAGTGACGTATCCATGTTATTTATTATTATTATTAGCCTATTCTGTCCCACTGCTGAGCTGATATCAAGGCTCGGAACAGGTTTATATAATAGCGGTAAATATCGGTTTATTTCGGTTTAACTCTGAACTTTCATAAGAACGCGAACGTTTTTAAGAACTTAACTATAACCTAAATAAACCGGTTTATTCAACGAGTGACAGCTGGCCTTTTTATTTTAGGTTTTTATTGTTCTAAGCCGGTTAATCTGACACGAACTTTATGGAAATGTTCCCTTAAAAACCGGTTCATAAATAACGGTTTCGCGAACGAAACCAAAATGAAAAGGTTTTGCGCCAAGTACATGATAACGGTTTAGAAATTTAACCGGTATCCGAGCCTTGGCTGATACTTAAACTGCTCTATAACAGCTGCATATAAGTGCCGGTTCTTCAACAAGTACCAGTTCATCTCGCCATCACCATCTAGGTCTGCCAAGCCTTTTAAAGTTAGTGGGACTCCACCCGGTGGTTATCTTGGCCCACAACTCATCCGGCATGTCCATGTTAATCTTACAAAATGATGTAACTTTTCGTGTGCCTTGGTCGGTGACATTTCGAGTAGCAAGAAGCAATTAAAGGTCTATATTGACTGGTAGAAAATTGTTAGTCATAATGTATTGATTTTCATAATGTAATGTTTGACATAACTCTTTTTTTCTCTAAAACCATTAATTTTTCAGAATTGTAGTAAAACAAACCTAACCTAACCTATCGAGTTCTACAGGACCATTTAAAAAAAATTGACAAAATCACGCGTCTTCGTGGATGGCACTGGGTATTAAAAGAAACATTCAATGTTCAAAAGAAAAGTTGTGTTAGTTTATTAATAAGTTTTAGCCAATTTAGCCTAATAAGTTTCACTAACAACTCCAGAACCGTAGACTCTTGTTTATAAGTTTTTTTATGCAATAAATGAATTTCTTTTTTTTTTTTTTCAACTTACCCGTAAGAAACAGTCGATGGTTCCTTTGTATATTTTCTCACAGGGCGCCGCACCTTCTTTCACGTTTCTTTGGTTCATCATTCGAGTCTGTAATTGAAACACAAACGTTTAATAAAAGCTATATGTCGGTACGATGAATTAATTTATCTTCTTTATTCTATGCCTTCTATCGCGATGTATGCATGCGTGCCAAACAACTATTTCTTGTTACACATTGCTATAGTTACGGTCGGGTCTATATCGACTGGTAGAAAATTGTTACTCACAATGTAATGTTTGACATAACTGTTTTTTTTTCTCTGAAACCCAAGTAAAAAAGTTGATACATCTCTAAAATTAGGGGTGACACTCTTTCCCGGCCGGGATAATACCGACATGGAAATACCGATCCTGTTTTTCGTGTAAACGCTCATGGAAGCTCCTGTCAGCTTCTATGGGTACAAAAAACAGGGACGGTATTTCCATGTCGGTGTTATCAGGGCCGGGAAAGAGTGTCACCCAATATTAGCACAAAATATGAACAAAGTACCCTAATAACATCAAGCGGCGTGCTGGCCACGGCGCTCCCCAGGCTGGCCAGCAAGCTGGACGCCAGATGGTTGGCGGGCGTGTCCCCCAGGTAGGGCCGACACCACGCCAGTCTCGCACACCCTATATAACTCACCCTAATAACATCAAGCGGCGTGCTGGCCACGGCGCTCCCCAGGCTGGCCAGCAAGCTGGACGCCAGGTGGTTGGCGGGCGTGTCCCCGAGCGCGGGCTTGAGGCGGTGCTTGCACGCGTCGTACACGGGCAGCTCCACGGCCGCGATGACGGCGGCGCGCTGCGACGTGGGCCCCACGCCGCGCCACAGGCCCCGCACGCCCTCTATGCGGTAGATGTCGATGAAGCAACGGACCAGGTTGCGTTTCTCGTCGCCCATCTGGAATTCATTAAATTAAATTTATAACATAGAGAGACATCATCATGTCAGCCGAAAGACGTCCACTGCTGGACATAGGCCTCCCCCAAGGCTCTCCACTCAGACCGGTCTTGTGCTTTTCGCATCCACCGCGATCCCGCGATCTTAACCAGGTCGTCGCTCCATCTTGTTGGAGGCCCACCGAAAGCTCGTCGCCCCGCCCACTGCCACTTCAATAAATAAATAGGACAAATTAAATTATGGAAATTACAAATTAAAATGAGTGGAATTACAAATTACAATAAAATATTTTTTACCCGAATACACACACATGAAAACCTCACACGCATAAAAAAAACTTCAAGAATTATTCCATGACGAGTTTTTTATTTATTTATGCATCCGAACCTTCAGGACATCAGCAGAGTTAGCTATGGCACTAGAGACGCGATAGCAAAGGCCGCGTAGAAGGAACAGGACAGAAAACGCTTAGCTAGCCGGGCTGTTATAGGACAAATCTTACCTGCATCCCAACCTTCAAGACATCAACAGGGTTAGCTATGGCGCTAGAGAGGCCGATAGCGAAGGCCGCGCAGAAGGAACAGGACAGAAAAGGGCTGTTATAGGACAAATCTTACCTGCATCCGAACCTTCAGGACATCAGTAGGGTTACTATGGCACTAGAGAGGCCGATAGCGAAGGCCGCGCAGAAGGAACAGGACAGAAAAGGGCTGTTATAGGACAAATCTTACCTGCATCCGAACCTTCACGACATCAGCAGGGTTACTATGGCACTAGAGAGACCGATAGCGAAGGCCGCGCAGAAGGAACAGGACAGAAAAGGGCTGTTATAGTACAAATCTTACCTGCATCCGAACGTTCAGGACATCAGTAGGATTAGCAATGGCGCTAGAGAGGTTGATAGCGAAGGCCGCGCAGAAGGAACAGGACAGAAAAGGGCTGTTATAGGACAAATCTTACCTGCATCCGAACCTTCAGGACATCAGTAGGGTTAGCTATGGCGCTAGAGAGTCCGATAGCGAAGGCCGCGCAGAAGGAACAGGACAGAAAAGGGCTGTTATAGTACAAATCTTACCTGCATCCGAACGTTCAGGACATCAGTAGGATTAGCAATGGCGCTAGAGAGGTTGATAGCGAAGGCCGCGCAGAAGTAACAGGACAGAAAAGGGCTGTTATAGGACAAATCTTACCTGCATCCGAACCTTCAGGACATCAGTAGGGTTAGCAATGGCGCTAGAGAGTCCGCCAGCAAAGGCGGCGCAGAAGGTATTCGTGGGCAGGTGCTCGACAGCCCCGCCGTCGGCCCGCCTCTGGGCGAGCGCCTTCTTCAGCGAGTAGTAAGTGCCGAACTTAATCGTGCCGTACGTCGCCTGCCGGAGGACCGCCGGCCATATCCTGGAATGGTTGACATCACTTAAATCGTGGTCTTGTCTCTGAACAGCAAAATGATATTTTGCAGGGTTTTTTTTATGTTAGAGAGGCCAGACAAACGAACTAGTGGGTCACCTGATGTTAAGTGATCACCACTGTCCATAGACATCCCCAGCGCTTTATACCAGGTGGTAGGACTTTGTGCAAGGTCCGCCCGGATTGCTACCGCCATCTTGCTCGCTAATCCTGCCGTGAAGCACAGTGCTTGCACTGTTGTATTTCGCCGTGGAGAGTAAGACAGCCAGTGAAATTACTGGCACTTGAGGTATCCCATCTTAGGCCTCTAGGTTGGCAACGCATCTGCAATCCCCCTGCCTGGTTTTACAAGTGTCTATGGGCGGTGGTGATCTCTTACCATCAGGAGACCCATACCAGTCGAATAAAAAAAAAGTTCAAACAACAATTCAATGTAGGTATATTTGGAAGCAGCAGGACAATCAAACGCTAAAGATGCAAGAAAAATAGCATTTTTTTTAATATAGCTGGAGATGAAGCAGTGTGTCTATAGTCACATGAAAAACGAGGTTTTGACCTTGGAAAATATCATATCAAACAATACCATAATACCTACAGTTCGGTAATACAATGACTCAAGCACGACGCACAACTCGTTAATGTAAAGTGACTCGTGCATAAAGTACCTATGTAGAAAATTCTAACAACAATTTCGAACGTGAGTCTATTTAAAAACTCGCTAAGTTCTAGAGTCTGACCGAAATTAGTATTTGCAGCCGAAAACAAAACCGAATTTCGGTTTATTTGCCAGTTTCAGCCGAAATTTAATTCGATGGGTGTATAATTCTTAGGCGTGCGTTCATTTTAGCGTCTGTTTTAATTTTGAGTTGTCGATTTTCCGTTTGTTCTTTACTCAATGACAGTAAGGCTCCGTTTCCACCATAGATGTGGGAGAATGTCATGCGAGAAATGTGTTTTTCGTAAATCAATAGAAACGCTTCATTTACCTCGACGCGCTCCGCTCATGTTTCCACTAGAGATGTGCTGTGCGAGGATGTAAATGAAGCGTTATATAAACCCTGGTTCACGAAAAACACATTCCTCGCAAGTCGCAACATATCCATTATAAAAACAAGCTATACAATGTAAACAGAGAAAACCGGCCAAGAGCGTGTCGGACACGCCCAAAATAGGGTGCCGTAGCCATTGCGAAAAAAATAAGTAATAATATTACGCTCTTGGCCGGTTTTTCTGTTTACATTGTATAGCTTATAATAATAGCGTAATATTATTTTTCTAAGGATTTCGTATTTTGTAGGGAATATTCCAAGTTTAGCTTAGGCTGCTATTTACTCTTAAACTACTAATAACTCTCAAGAAAACTTAACCGTTATAGTTTTCCTTGTATTAGGTACTACCATCCTGAATTTTTTAAAATGTTTCCACCCACCGATTTAGATTTTAGATGGGGGGGGGAGGAATGCTCGATTTTAATGAAAATTTGCACTTTAAAGTTGAATATTTTGAAAAATAATCACTGAATCGAAAAACCGTCTTGTAATAGCAAATGTCTTAGCATAGGTATCTCAGTACTTCTGCAGTGATGACGAAAATATATCTATATTCACAAAGTCAGTGTTGTAATCACGGCAAGCCCGCCTGAAAGTGTTCAGCGCATAATTCACACAGCAAAATCTAATTTCTTACATTTACTCGAATTATAAAAACCCGGCTTCAGTGTGGGCGCAAGCTTTTCAATTGTTCGGACCATCACAACTTCAAAGGTATGAGTAACACAGCGGACAAGAGACAAGCCGTCACTTGCACGTCACAAAACGTGTCTAATTCCGTTTTCCAATGACTCAGTGTTAGCGGAATTGGAGTCTAAAACACGTAAAAAACTTGGCTAACATACTTTCATTGCACTAATTAGTAATTGCGCATTCTTTAGAAGAGCGAAAACAGTTTATCAGATGTTGAGACTGTGCCAAAACAGAAAACACTCCATTCCTATCGGTTATGCCCTGTTTACTTCCAGTTGGTAGAAATCCAAACATGTTTGTGTTATTATATCTAGATCTTTTTATTCATTGTAAAATGTTGATAGCGTGATCGACTATTGTTACGGCGTAAAATCAATAACGATGCTCTTCTTTGTTAGTCTGAATATATCGTTTTAGCGGTAGAATGAGATGTAAATGCCATCCTTATCTTTACCCGTTTGTTTGACAGTATGTTTTCATCATCATTATATCAGCGGTAGGACGTGTCATGTTAACGGCGACCCGCATTAAATATATTGACCCGGATAACACACTTCTTAAATCGAGTTTAGCTCGACATGTTTCGGGCTAATCCGTAGCCCTTCCTCCCCGGAGCAACGCGACTCGGCGGCTGCTGCAACACGCGCACAATCAACATATTTAATATGAGTGAGTCTCACGGTACTTTTATGTTCAAAATAGGCGACCCCATTATTTAGGCTTCATTAACTTTCTGAAAGATTTAATTTTGAGTAAGTACTTACTGCCTTTTTGCAACGTAACCTTTGGCAACGTAACCTGTTTCATTTCGCAAACTCTGAAAATGTAAATATTTCAGGATTTATTTCAGGGCCATCGTGTATATTTGCGTGTATATTTGTGTGTATTTATGTTAGTTAGGGTAGTTTTATAAAAATCCTGAAATATTTACAGTTTCAGAAATATTACACAGTTGGGAAATGAAAAGTTGCGAAATGAAACAGGTTGCCAAACGTTATTCGCGGTAACATTAGTAAACCATTTAATCTAGAATGGTTTATTATTTTGAGTTGATACGCTTAGGGTTAGAATTACACCTCTCCATTTCTTCCGTGGATGTCGTAAGAGGCGACTGAGGACATAGGTTAAGGTGTACCGTAGGCGACAGGCTAGCAACCTGTCACCATTGTACCGTTTTTGTCAAACTTAAAACCTAAAAATGCTAAAAGTGGCTCCGAAGCGGTAACGTTTCGTGTGCTCTGCCTGCCCCATTTGGAAATCAGGCGTGATTTTTGTGTGTTAGTGTGTGTGTGATACGCTTTTGATCTAGGTGTACGAATATACCGAATACCAAAGGCAAAACAGAATCCGATTGTGAAGCAAATTGCATCATAATAAAAACAAGACGAATGCGCACGTCACTTTACAAGTTTGCAATGTGACTGTGACCTTACGGCCATAGTAAAGTCTCTCGTCAGAAAAGTTTACAGCCGTCTCGATAAGATACTAAATAGTACAACAATAAAACAATTACGACGGGAAAGTTTGTTGCGAATTTATCCAGTCATTAAGTGAGATAAAATTAATAATGTCAAACGGATGGCTCTTCTTGCATCATGATATTATTGTCTTATTAGTAAATATTTTCCGTGACGGATACCAACAAATATCGGTGTCAGTTTAATTAATACATTATAATGTAGGTACTTATGTAGATAAAATACTCTAACAGTGTTTCGTTAGACTAGACTGAGCGAGCAGGGAAAATTACTACATTGCTTTTTAGAGTTCCCTAGTCAAAATGGCAAGTTTGGTCTTTTTTTACATTATCCGAGGACGATCGTTCGTTCAATCGATCTGCAATATAGCGCTAGGTACTGGAACATTGTACTGGATTAATTTACTTAAACAAAGTCTAAATGCCATAGATATTTTACTCAAAAACTATAAGACGTATTTTGATGAAATTTAGTGTAGAGTCTTACCTAAATAAATAGTTATAGTAGGTATACACTTTTGACACAAAAAATTCAAACTTTTTGCTTAAATTCAGTTTAATTTGTAATTGGTTCAATTTAATCTGTCATCATCATCATATGTATCAGCCGCAGGGCGCCCTCTATTTTTAATTCAATTGAATTGTATTTTAATTCAATTGAATTGTATATTAATTCAATTTAATTTATGATTTAACGTTTCTAATTTGTTCAATTAATATTTTATTGATTGCGTAGGTGCTTATGGACTGATGTCTGAAATAAATCGAAGTTACAGAGAGCCAAAAGTGCTCTATGGACGGTTGAGTGGTGTGTCGACCCTTTTACTGTTTTGTTTATAATTTATTATTGTACTGTATACGTTTCTTTTGTATGGTTTTGTGTACTGCTTGTTTTAATTATTGTTATTATTTTATCTAAATTATATTACTTTCTGTTTGTTTCTTTTTATTTGAATGTGTCGCCTTCCGTGAAGTCGCCAAGCGGTCACAGCGGAAGACCAGCGTTGGCCTCTACGGCCAACACTATGCTGAGCTGGGACCGTTTCGCGATTTCACAAATACTGTCATTATACTTGTTTATTTTGTGTATTTATTTTTTTGTAATTTGTGAAATGTGTGAATAAACGTTTTTCTATTCTATTCTATTCTATTCCAAAAGGGCCCGTGGGTCGCTTAGAGAAAAGAATGAGCGAAGAGAAGGAAATTACAATCGAATAGGTATATTGATAGTCAGCTCCGCTGCCACATTGTTTTACTTATCTTATTGTTAGTTCTGTATTATTATATCAACGCAGATGTAGCACACACTTAGAACCTGTATGGCCTTTTTCACACGGCGTCGTATCTACATGTACATGCATAAAACATTTGATTATGTAAACATTATCGATATAAATATGATTTAACAATGGACTAATCGTGTGCACGTGTTATCGTACGTACGCACGTCTTAAGTTATGTGATAGCTTATCAATTACGTTCACGGCACAGACTTCCCATAATCTAGTCCTTGAACCTGGGAACCCACCCATGATAAAGAAGCCATGATAACGCCATGGCGAGATGGTAACTCAAAATATTATGCAAAATTTAAATGAAATGTGGGTGAACACGAAAACTATACATTTGTATGAATAATTGTCCGGTCATAATGGAAAAAGCCTGCTAAGGCAGCTTTAATGGTTTTTTTTTTATATAATAGGGGGCAAACGAGCAGACGGGCAGACGGGTCACCTGATGGAGAGCGATCACCGTCGCCCATGGACACCCGCAACCAAGGGAATCACAGGTGCGTTGCCCACCCTTTAAGGAATTGGTAGGCTCGTTTTTTAAAGATCCCTAGGTTGTAACGCTCCGGAAATGTTGCCGCAGTAAGCTGATTCCATATCTTCGTCATGCGAGGGAAGAAGTTTCGCTTAAAACGTACGGTACTTGACTGCCAATCATCGAGATGGTGAGGATGAAAAGACAGACGGTTCCTCGAAGTCCGGTAGTGGAATTTAGCCGCAGGCAACAAATCGAACAGTTCGTCAGAACACTCCCCATGATAAATACGGTATAATATGCAGAGAGACGACACATCCCTCCGCAAAGCCAAAGGATCGAGTAGGCCTGAAAGTGCCTGGTTATCGATAAATCGAGCAGCTCTACGTTGGATATGGTCAAATGGAAGAATTTGGTATTTGGGTGCCCCAGCCCAGAGATGAGAACAGTACTCCATATGCGGCCTAACCTGCGCCTTATAAAGTTGTAAGCGATAATAATGGTGTGACACTTTTTGGTTTTCAACCATATGAGCAATAGAATACTTTTAATGCGAATGTTTCTTCGTGTGTATGTCTGTTAGGTTCTCTTAAACACTAAAACGCCTGGCCATATAGAAGTTTATTTTTAGGGTTCCGTACCTCGAAAGGAAAACACGGACGTATCAAGCTGAAATTGATATTGAATACTCAAATCTATGGTTCCTTGAAGCCCTGAAAAAATCAAACTTCTAAGTTAACGCAATCAAAAGTTACAGTCATTAAACAACGTGTTTCCATAAAAATAGCAGTGCACTGAAAACCTGTAGGGCACTTCCAGTTGTCCTAGAAACTTGAAATTTGGTATGAAGGTAGCTATTATGAAGGAAGGAAGGTAACTAACCTATTGATAATATACATGTATCAAACTCACCCACAGTACAGTGCCTTGATGCCCTCCTGGCGAGAGGTCTTGACGAAGCAGTCGACCATGCCGGAGTAGCGGAGCTCCACATGGCGAGGGTCGATGGCCTGCCCTTGGATCTGGAGACGGGTCTTGGTGGTGTCGATGGGGAATGTCCCTGAATAGAGGAACTTAATATAAAGCTTTGGACAGTCACATGTTTAGATCCTGCTTATGCTCTAGCACAGAATATACAATAGTACTAACGTACAGAATGGCCATGCTCCGCCCCGCACTGGTTCGAGTAACCCCACCCTTCAAGCGCAGATTGCAGGAAAACCGCAGGAAAGCAGTCGGGTGCCCGACGCGATGTATGTCAGCCGCACGGCACTAAGTTCGGGAGCAATAATTTTGTGAAATCGTAAGGGTACCCTACCTACTTCCTTTTTCTAAATAGTGATTTCTGAAATTAACGCGATTAATACATGAAATAACTAATTCACTAAAGTTTGTAGACATATATCTATTGTAATTGAAAATAGTATAATAATGCTTAAAATACGCAGACAGATACATTTTCTGGGCTCCACAGAAAACTAGCATTGCTGCACATAATGTGCGGCAACACATGCTGAGTGGAGACCCTTTTTGGTATCCTGTCATGTAGGACTATACATTGTAGTATTTTGAAAAATTAAAAATATTTATTTTGTAAGTATAAAAAGTTCTTTTTTTCAATATGCTCAGACATGTCCGCCTATCTGTCTCAAACATAGTCCGCAGAGTTCTTCCTAGACTGCCACAAATAAAAAAAATATAAAACACTTCAGAATTTGTTTGAAATAACATTACTGTGCAGTTTTTTTTTTTACTTTTTAAACAGTCAAATATTTCTGAAGATCAAATTCCTTCTACCTTTTTCTTTTTTTAAGTCCTAGTCTTAGATTTAATTTAGGAAGAAACAGTGTCTTTAAAAATGTGTCAAGCAGTGTCACTGTTTTCTTTTTTTAATATTTCGAGTTCAAGCAGAATTGAATGAAACTGAAAAAATGGTAACAAAATAAAATGGCTGCATTAACTAAAAAGGGTTTAATAGCACTTTAACCTGTAATTTAGTGATACAAACCTTCATTTGCATTTAACTTTATATTTTTTATTGACATAATACTATTTTATTTTTGCATTAGAGTTGTGTTGTATACTTAAAAATAAAAATAAAATAAGTATCGCGGGAAAGTATAGGAGCGAAAATTTTAAAACCGTGCCAAACAATTTGATTTAATATTTTATCAATTTTGCTTTATTTCCTCCCATTATTAGGGAAAGGCAGTAAACATGCCTCAGCGGAAGTGGCAACTCGTGGATTCGTTTTTATTGACCTACTCATCCACGAATTGATTTTTTTTTAAATCTATATAAGTATATTTTAAGATAGGTATATTATGAAATCCTACTCAGTCCATTGAGCATGATTTAGGTATACTAAATCATTTACGTTGTCGTTCATACGACGTGATTTAGGTCGTAATCCTCTTTCTTAAACTTATCTTATCTTTGTTTATCCACAAACACGCTTGAAGACCGTGGAATTCAAATCCGAAAGTATTTGGTTAGGTTAGAAAAAAACTTTATTCGGAAAATTATTAACTCACTCACCGAATTCTGCAACGATCGACGCCAGACCGCCGTAAATAAACGGCCTCCAATCTCTATCTCCCATTAGACCCAGACACTATCACAATTTCTAATTATTTAAGTGTTTATTAAATAATTCGCGAACTCTTTTGTCCGGTTTAAAAACACTCAGCGCTAAAAAGGTGATACCGCACTTATAATATAAATGCGTACGTATATAACACTCGGTTAAACTAGAAGTTTAATTTAGAAGATCGAAATAAATTTTAAAAATTCGCACAAATTCGGAATAATCATACGACACGGCACATTTCGCCATAGCATGCCATAGACTAATGTCAAAGTTACTTACGTTACGTTACGTCAATCAGAGGCTGTCATTATCATCCATCGAAATAGTAAGTACCTGGAATGTGCACTGTGCAGGAATCACGGTCCGACTTTTTGCCGATAGAGATAGCTACCACAGGGTTATTTTATCTCACTCTATTAGTATGACCATAATTTTATGCAATTAATGAGACATTCCTTCCTCCTAGTACTTCTTTGTCAGAAAAATATACTAAGTAGCAATAACCAGAATTTTTATTACTTGTATACCAAGTCCTTATGATACGGCTGGTAGAGACTAGAGCAAATAAATTTTAGATTTGTACGTCGGTGCTAGTAACATAAGTATTCACTTTTCTATAGGTAAAACTTATGATATTGGCAAAACCGGTATTGACATTGTATAATACCGGTATTTCGATATTGATCTCTAAATACCAATTATTTTGTTATTAAATAGAGTCGCAACACTCAAAAGTTACAAGTCACAAATGCATTAATACTTATTTCATTAATATAATCTTAGACATTTTTGAAATAATCTTAGCTACCTACTCGTACTTATGATTGTCGGAACCGGAAAGGTTTTGGAAGTGCGAAACTCATTCATTTTACTTTAGTAATACGAATATCGAAAAAATACCAAAAACCGAAATATCGGTATTTGAATTTTCGGTATTGAAAAAATACTGATATTGCAAAAAACGGCCGATATTAGATGCTCTATCATTTAGGTTAATAAATGAATGAAGACTAAGTGACAATATATATATATATATCACACTATTATTTACTTATTCATTATTTATTAACTTTTACCAGCGTCTTCGCACGCGTAAACTAAATTGATCTGGTAGTTATAATTGAAATTTTCGGGATTTTTCCACATTCCCCTGGAAATTTTCAAAAATTTTAATAATAATATAATATAATATAATGTAGTAGGATTATTATTTTATGCATGTATGTATCATTCGTATTAGACAATACGTATGATGGGTATAAAATATTATATTGTAAGAAATATTACATATTAGCCATTTGAATACATCATGAAAAGATGGTCACCCTAGTCTCAATAACGAAGCTACCATCTTACTGTTTGGTGTGGCCATTGAGAAATTAATAAAACCTACCATCAAGTTAAAATTAGCTCCTGTAAAAAGATCTAAAGCTTATTTCATTAAAAAAATATTAAATCGTGTAATTAATGCTTATTATAAATGTATACATTTTATTAAATATTTTTAAAAGACAACGTTCACCAAACTAAAATTTACTAATTATTCATTATTTATTTTCTGGCAATACTTAGAGAGGGACACACTGACTCCGTGCTAGCTATTTCACCCGGACCGGAGCCCATAAGTTCTTATGTCAATGTCTTTTAGGTCGGTTTTTGCTCGTCTGTTTTTGGAGTGTTCATTCCAGAGTACTTACTATTTCGATGTTATCATCCACTGCCAGCAGGGCTACTACAAAACTCGAAACTCAACGTTCCTATCGCACCATCTCTCTCGCTCTCGTATTGAATAGTGTAAAGGGCGCTCCACACTTAGTCCGCGGATCACGGCGCGATTTCGCGGAGCGAACTTGCCGCGTATTTAACAACGACTCTACACTCGTCCGCGTCTCGTACTACGTCGCGATCGCGCTTCGCGCTCCCTTTGACGCGGGACAAAAACCGACCAAAATTGGGGAACAAAGCGCGAAACCGCGAAGAATATGCGAAACGGCTCTACACTTAGCGTTCGCGCCCCTTCGCAGCCATTGCGCGCGATCCGCGGGCTAAGTGTGGAGCGGGCTTAGAGTATACATAAGCAAGCTATAGAGCGCGCGTTAGCGAGTATGAACGGTAGGCACGTGTATGAACAGACTCCAAATTGCAAGAGCGACGGCATTAGTCACGCTAAGACACCCGCGCCGATTGTTTCTCTCTACGTTTTTTAATAAAATATTAAGTAATCATGGTTAAATGTGCAGTGCCCAGCTGCAAAAATGATTCAAGGAAGCAAACTAAGAAGAATAATGATATTTCCTTTCATCGGTAAGTAATATTTTGTCCACAAAACACTGATTTTATGATAATTAGTAAGGGTGTGAAAGGGTGGTGCGAGAGGCGCGCGGGCGGGTCAACACAACATGTGGTTCCGCGCCTCCCGCTTCAAACTTTCATTGCATTAGAACTAGTGATGTGCAAGTGATCGATTGTTATGTCTTATATTTCTTATATTTTTTTTAGGTTTCCCAAAAACCGTGAAATGACAAATAAGTGGGTGACAGCAATAAAAAAGCCCAACTGGGAGCCCAACATCCGAAGTTTCGTGTGTTCAATGCATTTTAGTCCTTCGTTCGTTTCCGAAACTAAGGGTGGATTACGCAAGTTGGTTGAAGGTGCAATACCAGAGCTGAAACTTGTGGTAAGTCTGTCTATTGTGCACATGTTTTTGAGCAAAAAATTAATTTAAAATAAATATATTAAAATTAGAAATTCTTTTAGGTCATTGATATGGACCTGCGCAAAATAACGCCTGATTCGATAAATTATTTAAAAAAGTTCAAGTCTTATGATTGCGATTATCCTTTGTTGCCTATACCCAACCAAACCTATGCTTAGTTTGGGACTACGGCAATTGGTGTTAATTGTCCCATGATATTTATTTATTATTATTTATTTTAGGATGAAGCCAAAGATTCTGCAGTGTCATCAATGGAAGAAAAAATGGTGGAGTCATCAACAAGACAGCCGTTGTCGAATTTATCTACAAATGATATTACTAGTACCTGCCTAGGAGGACCTTCTACGAGTGAAGCTATAGCAGTGTCTGAATTAAAAGAAAATGTGGTTGCCCCATCTGTGGACTGTGATACACCACGTAAGCGTAAACTAAAACGTCAAATCACTCATTTACGTGAAATTGCGAAGCGACGGCGATTACGGTGTAATGCTCTCTATGTCCAAAGACATCGTCTAAAAAAGAAAATATTGTCTTTGACGGAAATGTTAGCACAGCTCCGTGAAAAACAAATAATCACACAAGAGCATAGTGACATTCTTGAGGTATGTGGTGCATCTGCTGCCGAGTTATTCAAAAGATTGTGTCATAAAAACAAAACATATTCACCTAATCTACGCTCATTCGCGTTGACTTTGCACTTTTACTCACCCAAGGCATATGCTTATGTGCGAGATACATTTAATACCTGCCTTCCTCATTCTAGTACAGTCAGGAAATGGTACAGCACTGTAGATGCTTCTCCAGGTTTCACTGAAGAAGCTTTTAGGGTTTTACGTGAAAAAACTCAACAGTCTGGGAGCAAAGTAATTTGTAGTTTAATATTTGACGAAATGTCAATTCGTCAATTAGAAGAATATGACTCAAATGGTTTTCATGGCTATGTTGATTTTGGTGCAGGTTATTCTGGTAACTCCAACAAGTTAGCGACTCAAGTTTTAGTGTTTTTATTGGTTGCTATCAATGAAAGCTGGAAGTTACCCGTTGCCTATTTCTTTGTCAACGGAGTTTCAGCAGAACAAAAGGCCAATCTAGTAAGTTTGTGCTTAGAAAATTGTCATGACGTTGGTATTGAAGTTGTTTCGATTACGTTTGATGGGTGCCCATCAAATATCGCCATGTCAAAGTTGCTTGGATGTAATTTTGATAGCCCTGAAAATTTTAGGACAAAATTTTTACATCCTGCTACAGGCCAAGAAGTAGTAATTTTTCTAGATCCATGTCACATGGTAAAACTTATTCGAAACACATTAGAGAGCAAAAAAGTTTTTAAAAATGGTGAGGGTGGTCACATAGAATGGAAATATTATTGTGATTTGTATGATTTACAAGAAAAGGAATCCTTTCATTTGGCTAACAAACTGACGTGTCGGCACATTTCATTCAAGGATCAAAAAATGAAAGTGAAATTGGCCGTTCAATTATTTAGTAACAGTGTATCTAAGGCTTTGGAATTTTGCGACAAACAATTGAGAATTTCAAATTTTGAAAACTCTGAAGCCACCGTTGAATTTACACGCATATTAAATGATTTATTTGATAAATTTAACTTTCACAGATTCCCTAATATTGATTATAAACAGCCAATCAATGAAAAAAATAAAGTAAAATATTTTATGTTTTTGGATTCAACGTTTGAATATTTACAAAATTTGGTTACGATTGATCAAAAAAAACTCATTTTGAGTATAAATAAGGTGGGTTTCTTAGGCTTTTGCATCTGTATTGCCAGTATGAAAGATTTATATTTGCGGCTGATTGAAAGAGAAAAAAAATTAAAATTTATTCCCATGTACAAATTTAGCCAGGACCACATTGAATTGCTGTTTTCAGCAATCAGATCACATGGAGGTTTTAACAATAACCCATCTGCATTACAGTTTAAAGCGATTTATAAAAAACTATTGACTCATATGGAACTAAGAAAATCTCTTAAAGGGAATTGCTTTCCCTTAGAAAACATAACCTTACTGCACTCTTCTTCATCAGCTGTTCACATAAACTCAACAACCAAAGGATATAGATCAAAAGCAGAAGAAACAGATATAACAGATTCCCAGTTAATAGCTGATTCTGAAGATTTTTTAGAATTACCTGAGATTTTCCTTTCTGAGCCTTCCAAACAAGTGATTTCCTACATAGCTGGTTATGTAGTCAGATTTTTGCGAAAGTCACTCGTTTGTGAGGAATGCAAATATGCTCTCATATCGAAAGAAAGGTATCATATCCACAAATTTATCATGTTGAAAGATAGGGGTGGTCTAATATATCCATCAAACGATGTGATAAACATTTGTATGCAAGCGGAGACAGTTATAAAAAAAAACGTGTCTCTCAAAAAGAATGCCAATATTATGGCTCTTAGTTTAGTTGTAAATACTTTGAAAATGTTTATAGGAAAAGATATTTTTATGTGTCTACATGAACATTTCTTTCACCAACCGCCATGCAGCAATCATTTAGTTCATTTGGTGCGTGCTGTCATTCAAAAATATATTGACATTAGAATTAAATACCTTATTCGTAAAACTCCAGTCACTGCAACAACAAGACAAGTGTTTAATAAGTTAACCCTCTTTAAGGGGCAGTAATTTAAATTACTTACATATTAAACACTTATTAAACATTCGTCTTGTTATTTAATTCTTACGTCAATAATTGCGCACCGAATGAACTGAATGATTGCACTAAAAGAATTTCTTTGCTCACCCGCGACCTTGAGTTCTTTAATGTCGCGGGTGAGCAAAGAAATTCTCCGCAAAATAACGCCTGATTTAGTAAATTATCTAAATAATTGCTGCATGGCAATTTGTAATTAAGTTACTTACTAAATAGTTTATTAGGTTAACAAAAATAAAAATCGTAATGTAAAATTCATACCTGTATTTTATTGATTTCTTAAGTCACTTTATACAATTTAATACCTGTTACTTTTAATAATAAATAAAAGCTTGTAAAAAAGAATAGATACTTCTTTATTGAAATTAAATTACATGTCAAAAAATAAAGAATAAATTAGTGACACTAAGTTGTTATTTACGTAAAAACGTCAATGATTGCACATCACTATTCAACGCTATGTCCACGTGACGGTATCCATAGAACATCTGCTTACACTTGGCACAAAGGAGGAAGAGTAATGCGCGCGCTCTATAGCTTGCTTATGTATACTCTAAGGGAGCGGGCTTAAAAGTCAGAGGGACCGCATGATACAAAACTTCGACTTTCGATTTTCATAGTCCACTGCATCGATTGAGTTAAAAAATAACTTCTTTGTCTGTGATACAGTGAGTTCCAGCAGGGCTACTAATACAAAACATTGTATTGTACTGTCTCTTGCGCTCTCGTATCAAATAGTTTAAGTGTCAGTGGGTCTCTTTTACTTTTTTTCTAGTACTAAATAAAATATTGTAGCTATTGTTAATCCGCAAGACAGAAATTGAAAAGTGTGAAAAATTCTAAATACGCTATGTCGTAGAAAAAATCGTTCTGTCAAGAAAATGTCAATTAACTGTACGTACAGTTTTCTCTCCTCACATCAAATTTTGTCAACAAACTGCTCCGGACGCCTTTACAGTAACAATTATTTCCTACAATAATTTAAAACTCAATCATTAGCTATTTTACTAAACTTAAACTGTAGGATCAACCAACGGGTAAGTAATATGCATGCTGATATAATCATTTAGTATTCCTGTTTGGATATTGTATAATGCCAGATGGCTAATTCATACCGTAGCTATTATTCCATCAATTTCGTTAATTAAGTCGTCAACTTTAGTATTTAAGACATCTCGTGGGTGTCATAATATAACGTATGCGCAGTTTAGCAAGGTGTGGTTTAAATAAGCTACAAATGCTATAATTATATTGAGTTTCAAGTGTCGAGATACAGATTCATTGGACGGGCCTTTGCGTCCAGATGCGTGGTTTCAGTGCAAGGGAGTGTGTAAAATATGTCTGTAGTGCGATGTATATTTCTGAGGCTTCCCATGAGGCTGACATAGTCACATTTGGTGTGCTAAAGCCTCGTTAAAATATCAGAGGAAAAAAAAAAAAAAGTGTCGAGATAACGAGATAAATTCGCGAATAGTATTCTTTATAACGTATAACATCAAAAGTAGATTTTACCAGAGGCTTCGCGCGCGTAACCTGTGTAATTTATAGATTTTATAAAATTCCCAATTTCCAAAAAGTATGTGAGAATTTCATGAAGTCACATTATGGTCCTTCATTCTGTGCTAAATTTATGTGTTATTCCAAAGGTTAGCAATGTACTTACCAAATATCATCCAAAGTGGTCCCTGATTTGATAGTTACATAGTGTAAAATACTGACAAACATACACACAAACTTCTGCATAAATTTAATAGCATTTTGTATCCACTTTAGTAGTCTATAGTCCCCAAGGCTAAAAGCCTCCTCCATCTTTTTCCACTTTTCTTTATCTGCAGCAATATTCATCCAATTGTTTCCTGCTGTTTTTACAAAGTCACTATCTTCTGCCTGCAGCTTTGCCCGCATGGAATCCGGTTACCGTTACCCTTGGTATCCGGTTACCCTCGGGAACTGTGCATTTTTCTAGTGTAAAAAGTAGTCTTTGTCACTCTCTGGCCCATAAGCTCTCCCTATGCCAAAAATCACGTTGATCCATTGCTACGTTTCGACATGAAAGATGGACAAACATACAAACACAATATTATTAAGGATTGATAATCTTTTTCTTTGCCTTGGAATTATAAAGCAATGAAAACATTGTTCCAGGGTTAGATTAAGATGTATGATGTCTACGCAAACAACCAAAGCCAACCGACTACGCCGCCTGCGCCGCCTGAGAAGGTTCTGCGTTTCGACAGAGGATATGCCACGTCACGCCCTGGGATACTGAAACTTGTTCAGTTGGTAATTGTGTCTTTTTTATAAGTTTTTATTTACTTGCCTGGTTTGTCTATTTATTTGGGCATAGGCATATATAGAGGAAGAGCCCCCCCCCCCCCCGGGTGGTCTGTACCCAGGTGGCTTAATCATTATTTAATTTTTGATTGGTTTCATTATTTCTTGTATGATTGCATTTTATCTAATTAAATATGAAGTAATTTTTTAAATAAATGAATATGAATATGATGTCACGAAAATTTGCGTTCACATTCGCATATGCGAATAATTCGCATCAACATTCGCATTCGCATAAAACGATGCGAATATTTTGCGAATGCGAATATGTGCAAGTCATGACGTGCTTCTCCTGTTTCACGTGGTTGCGCTTATGTAAATAAAAAAAGTGACTACGCAAGTTGAGTTTTTAGTGTACTCCCTTAATATTCGCATTCGCATTCGCACATTCGCGTCCTAAATATTCGCATTCGCGAATGTGATAGAAATGACACTAGTAACCGTGACATCCCTACATGTAACCCGTATCTCTTGGTAGCTTGACCAACCTGTTCAATAACCTTCCAGCTCTGCAACCTAATCGGCTTCATCTGCATCAAAGTATCCTGGGCATGGTTCTCGGCCATATTCTACAACATCCTGTACTGGGTGGCCATCATCATCACATCGTTCCTGCTGCTGTCTTACACGTTCCACTTCGTTGAGAAGCACGACCGCTGGCCGTGGCTCAAGTGGGAGTTCTTCTACTGCTGTGCTGTCACGCTGGTGTACATCGGCCTGTCCATATTTGCTGCTGTGGTCGGAGAGAGCGGCTGGGCTGTTGGGGTGAGTTCCTTTTTTATCCGATTGCCGATTCTATCCGATTTTTACGTAAAAAGAGGGGTGTTATAAGTTTGACTGCTATGTGTGTCTATGTGTCTGTCTGTGGCACCGTAGCTCTTAAACGGGTGGACCGATTTGAATGCTGTTTTTTTATTTGATAGCAGGTTTTCTAGCGATGGTTCTTAGACATGTTTCATCAAAATCGGTTCAGCCGTTTTTGAGATATTGAACTTTAAAGTGACAAAGTCGGGGGGTTTTCCAACTTTTTGTTGGTTAGGTTATTGCAGGGAGGACCTCGTCCAAGGTCCGCCCGGATTGCTACCACCATCTTGCTCGCTAATTCTGCTGTAAAGCAGCAGTGCTTGCACTGTTGTTTCGGCGTGGAGAGTAAGACAGCCGGTGAAATTACTGGCACTTGAGGTATCCCATCTTAGGCCTCTAAGTTGGCAACGCATCTGCAATACCCCTGGTGTTTTTTACTAGAGCTAGAGCCACAGAATAGGTAATATTTCTAATACTAGGTCCACAGAATATATAGTACAAGTACTAAAGCATTCTATCAGTTCGGAACAGAAAGGCTATATTATTATTATTATTAAGTATACTAAAGCATTCCCTAGAATGATTATATTATTATTATTATTAAGTATACTAAAGCATTCCCTAGAATGATTATGTACAGTACCCTATCCGGCGATAAAGATTGCATATCGGTCTTTGGAAAAAGACAATTAGCTGTTCACGACGATTTCCGAACACTGGCGACCGCCCATCAGTCATCGTATATACCCGTATTAAGTGACGTTTTATATCAAAGATGTCTATAGAGAGCTGTTGCTACTACTGGAAAAAGGATAATTCTTTGTTTTTCCTAAAGATCCCATTTAAAGTTTTGGGGGGATTCAACAACTCTTTATTATATTTTTCATCTAAATGCGTCCGTACTCTATACTCTTGCACCTGACTGACAAACGTCACATAAGTAGTGTGCGATGCGACAACGCTCTACAACAGGGGTTCTTAACCTTTTAGACAGGAGACCACCAACTGTTTGAAGGTTATATACGGTAAAAGTAAAATTGTAAATGAATGAACGGTTGCGACCGCTACCTGACTGGCGCGTCGTTTAGCCAATTCGTTGTTGATGGCTTCGCGGACCACCGGTTAAGAAGCACTGCTCTACAAAGTCTTACCAAAGACCAATGTGCAATCTTTATGGCCGGGTAAGAATGTTAATTGTAAAAAAAACTGGTATCAAATTAAAACTAACAATTAGACACTCAGCTACAACTAAGGCACTGCTACCACGGCTAACCCTAACACAATGTTTCAGTTCTTCGGTCTATGCGCCATCTTGGCGTACGGATATGACGGCTACCTCAAATACACGGCATGGAAGAGAGGCCTACCGCCGCAGTGAACTGACACTCAGATCCAATGAGGGGCGGTTAAATCTAGGTTAAACTGACTTAGCACTAACCGGGACGTCATTGTATTAGAAAGGCTCGTATCGCATATCGATGTGCAATCTAAATTAAGCCTTAAAACATGGGCAGTCAAGATAATTTAGTATGATCATTGTTTTTGAGATACGAGCTTTTTTTACGTGACGTCGAGTACGATTTAAAGGTGTATTTTTTTTATATTTTTGAGGGCTTAGGATGTTGTTGTTTTTTGTAAATTTTGAATTTAAGTACCTATAACCTAAAATAAGTATCAACTCGAATGCAATGTTTTTTTAATAGTATTTTTATTCTGTTTTAAGTATTAAATTATTCTCCACTTATTTGTATATTTAAGTGATTCTATTTTCACGGCATAATCTGTACTTACACGACGATATTGACTTAGTGAATGTAATTATTGGTATTATACTTGTTACAAAATGAAAAGGACAAGCTTGATCAAAACGAAAGTACAGTCCGTGAGATCTTAAAAAAACCTTCGGATTTTAGAAGCATGCTTCGGGTATAGACGATGACACGCGATCGTGATATGCGGTTCTGTTCTGTTATCAACTTGCAAAACTTTTCAAAGTTACCATAAAAAGTTATGTAAAGAATAACCATCAGCACAAAATAAACCTTACTGTTATAATATTACGCTTCTTTATCTTTTTCTAATTTTAATACAATATGACTTTTTGTCATGATACAAATAAAACAAAATCAGCGTTTTCGAATTCTTCCATCGTCAATTTAAATTGAGAACACCCCGCCTCAACACACTACTTATGTTTGGAAATATACAACCTGTTTTTGTACATTTGCTTTAACTTCGACACAGTGCTTGGTACATTAACATAAGTTATCCTGTAAATCAGTTTAACGATATTCAAAAAAAAATTTTTTTTTTCGGTTTCATACAAAGTAATTAATATTTTAATTGCAGGCTATTGTAAAAGGTCCTTTAGAGTTAAGCAAAAGTTAGCGTCAATTGGGTGTCATCTACGTCAGTGCCATAAACTTTGTGCATGTCAGCGTTGACAGCTCGTTTAAAAATTTAGCTCAGTGGTAGTTCGATTGCTTATCAAGTAGAAGGTACGGGGTTCAAATCCGACTAAAGTAAATTTTATTTTCTCTTCATGTTTATTTTCCTTCCAGAAATACGATTGCGAGGCATCAAAATATAAAAAAATCAAAGCTACATAAATTAATTCGCATTATTTTAATCCTCTGAGTTTATTGCATCCCATCCAAGGGCGGATCTCCCGTTGTGGGCACGACGGGCATGCCCACAACCCTAATAGACTTGTGACGACACACTTTCACGGTCTATCGAGATGCTTGAATGCCCAATGCAATGTCTTGATACGCAGAAATTTAAATCAGTTCGGTGGTTTAGACATGATAAAATAACAAACAAACAAACAGACTTACACCCTTTCAACGTTTTGCATTTATAATATTAGTGGGATGGGATCAGGCGCGGATCCAGGTCTCAATAAAGTTTGTGGTCACAGCCACCCGAAAATCTGTCAAGTGCGAGTCGGAGCGTGAACTCGTCCATGAACAATCATGACTCATGCATGAACGACTTAGAAATTCGGTATACAGATAGTTTGAGTCTCGGAGAAGGACATAGGATCGTTTTTATCCCGGAAAATGCGACGTGTAATATTGTACCATTTTTTTTAATGTTACGCTCATTACTCGGCAGTAGGTACTCAAAGAATAGTTCTAAAAATGGATTTATTAATTAAACACCCAAAAACATAATATTTACTTGCCTAATATTATAAAAAACAATTATAAAAATAACTAAACTTACAAAGTAAAAATGTCGTCAAGATTTTCGGCCACAGGAATTGACCTCAAGACACTTGACGACGGCTACGGAAGTGTGCCCTAGGGAAGATACTCCGACAGGCTCCAACGCATGTATGCAACGATCATGAGATCTGCTAACGGCAAAGCTAGTTCACAATCAGCTAATTTTCTTCAGTGCACAGATGCCACCGTCCGAGCAAGACTTCTCGGAAAGGAAGTCAGGCCATTGCATGCGTTACCGTGTATAAACTTAGGAACTATGTTAGATCCAGCACATTTGCGCATAGCTGTCTGCTTGCGCTTGGGGGCCAAAGTTTGTGAGCCGCACCGATGCCAGTGTGGTAAGGAAGTGGATCAAATGATGATGATGATGATGTGGGGCCTAGATAGGCCGCCACGGTTTGTAACGTGTGAAAAGTGCTGGTCGTTTATATCGTCATGTCATGGTGCGCTAAATGACCTCATCCGTCGGGCCTTCACTACCGCATCAATTCCAGCAACTCTAGAGCCATGCGGTTTGTTGAGTGACTACAGTAAAAGACCGCATGGTGCCACCTCACTGCCTTGGATTTTGGGAACAACTCTGGTGTCGGAGGTGATGTGTGTCGACATCCAGAGCACCGCGCTCAGAGCTAAGGCGGCTGCTGAACAGGCTCAGATAAACAAGAGCCGCAAATACTCAGCTTTAACAAACATCATGAGCGGCGCTTGCTTTTGAGACAATGGTACCATGGTCGGAAACACCAAACTTTTTGTTAAACATCTATCATTGCGTCTGGTTTTGGGCTCAGGTGACTCCAGGGCTGAGATTTACCTCCCGGAAAATTGCATAGTTCCCGAGGAATAAATGCATGCTTGTTTGCGCTATTTCTTGCAAAATTACCTACTCACTTGCAAACTTGCTTAGATACTTGCTAGCATGCTTGCTTGCCTGGATGCTTGCTTGTATTTTTTTTATACAACTGGAAGGCAAACAAGCAAGTGGGTCTCCTGGTGGTTAGATATCACCACCGCTCATAAACATCTGCAACACCAGAGGTATTGCAGATGCGTTGCCAACCTAGAGGCCTAAGTTGGAATACCTTAAGTGCCAGTAATTTCACCAGCTGTCTTACTCTCCGCGCCGAAACACAACAGTGCAAGCACTGCTGCTTCACGGCAGGATTAACGAGCAAGATGGTGGTAGCAATCCGTGCGGACCTTGCACAAGGTCGTACCACCTGTAAAATGTAGCTTGTATGTTTGTTTGCATGCTTGCTTGCATGTTTGAATGCAACCTTGAATGCATGTTTGCTTGGACTATTTCTTGCATAATTATTAATTACATGCTTACTTACATGCTTACTACTTGCATTCTTGCTTGCTTCTTTGAAATGTTTATGGTTCACGCTAGCGAAGCCATAAATAAAAGCTAGTAGCCACAAATAAAATTGACGTTCAAGTATAGCAAAATTTATTTACATATGTACAAAAACAATAACTTGAGAATAAAAAAAAAACTGAATTTAATTTCTTCATTTCACCGACATTAAAATTTATTTACACTATTAAATCAAAACAGCTTAGTTTAGTTTATTTATTCATTCAATACATACTTACCAATTTCAATATAATTTACATAAATGTCAGTTTTAAGAATTTGTATTAAAATCGCCAAGGGTCTAATGAACTACTCCCACAAGACCCACAACTTTACTAATTTCAAATATTCTGTGGATGGACGAAGCTCAGTTTAGGAGAATTTGTGTAAAAATCATACAGTATTTTTTTTTTATTTGACTGGAAGGCAAACGAGCAAGAGGGTCTCCTGGTGGTAAGAGATCACCACCGCCCATAAACATCTGCAACACCAGGGGTATTGCAGATGCGTTGCCAACCTTGAGGCCTAAGTTGGAATACCTCAAGTGCCAGTAATTTCACCGGCTGTCTTACTCTCCGCGCCGAAACACAACAGAAAACACAACACAATTTAGACTATTACAACTTATTTTCGAAGTGGCCGCCTTCGTTCTCTAAACAGACATTCAATCGCGTCCGTATCTCGCGATTTAAATTTACATGAGTGGCACGCATGTTCTCGGCCTCCTCCTGAATTCGTTGTAGCAAGTGTTCTCTGGTTGCAACCGGTTTTGAGTAAACTCGCTCTTTTAACGTACCCCAGACATGAAAGTCTAAGGGTGTTAGGTCCGGAGACCTGGCGGGCCACGCAAGAGTTGGGCTGCCGCGGCCAATCCAACGCCCAGGAAAATTTTCATTTAAATACTGTCGTACACGAGCAGCAAAATGTGCTGGAGCCCCGTCATGCTGGATCCAGTGTGTCCTCAAAGTTTCCAACGGAACATCATCGAAAAAATCTAAATAATGTAATGTCTGTAGAAATTCCAAATAATTATCACCATTGAGTCGATTTGGAATCTCCACTGGACCAATGAGGCGATTGTTCAAGACTCCTGCCCACATGTTTACGGAGAACTCATACTGGAACGAAGACTCCCTGGCCAGCCGTGGATTTTGGTCTGACCAATGGTGATAATTTTTTGAATTTATTATTCCTGCTCTCGTAAACTGAGCCTCGTCCATCCACAGAATTTTCGAAATTAGTTGTGGGTCGTGTAGGAGTAGTTCATTTGACCTTTGGCAGAAAACAATTCGCGAAAAATTGTCCCGTGGTAAAAGGCCTTGCACTTTCCGGTAATGGTAAGGATGCAGACCGTATCGCTTCCATAATCTCCAGACTTTGGTGTGAGGTACGTCAAAGATGCGGCCTATTCGCCTTGTCGATAAAGTCGGGTCTTCAATAATATGATTCATTATACCGATTTCATCCTGCACTGGCAAATCTATGACACGTTCATGCGGAGTCAAACGGAGACCAATTTCGCTGAACCGTCTATGCAACTGCAACAATAATTAAAGCCCTTTTAAAATATGAAAAGTAATATGAAAATAACAATTTTATTGTTTAAGTATTTACTTACATTGATAAATGTATGAGGTTGAGGCGTTTGTCGATTGGGATATCGACGACGATACTCCCTTGCTGCTTCTGCGGCATTTCCATCGCAGAAGCCGTAAACAAAATGTATATTGGCCTCCTCTTCAGCCGAATAATTAATCCGTGGCATCACAAAGAAGTAAACACGACTTTTCAATCGAAAATAAAGAAATTTACAACAATAACAATTTAATGTCAAATTGACGTGACACAGGCGAGCTAAGAAAAAGAAAATCAAACGAACTAATTAATTAAAACTCTTTTAACACACCGATGGAACATTAAAGACTCTTTAGTAATAACGAGAAGAAAATAATTTTTGGTTACGTCATGAATTAAGGGGATTTTACACTCGTGTAACATAGATTAGTGATTAAATTTTGATTTTAAATATTTTGAAAACGGTGCGAGTTAGGACATAAGTTTCTTCGAGAAATTAATTAAATATGGCATAAAGAATCTACCTTTAAAGTTAAAGCAATTGTAAAAAAACACCCTGTATAGAGCTGTTATTATACTGTATCTACTTATTCTCTTGGGTATGTCAAATGATTTTTTATGGTCTACTTTCCTTTTATATATTTTTTAATGTACTTTTCGAAATCCCCGTTGCTTCTATAACTCGATCTTGTACCTTATTAAAATATTTACGACCAACTTTTTTCTTAAAAATTTCAAATTATATTCAAAATATTTATAAATGCATTGTAAACAATTACCAGTGATTGGCTAATTACAGAAATACCCTGCTTAAGTTGACTCGCCATGGAAATCAATTTCCGAAAAATAACAAACTACCTAAATAAATATATGTAAGTGGTGGTTTTAACTGCTCTATATAAATCAATGAAAACAAAACGAGTGCACTCTACGCGTGATGGATTGCTACTGAGTCAAAAAGACAATTGTCATTTTTTACTAACGAATCCTTCCGATTTCCCCCGAAACCCGAAGGGTTTTCTAAAAGCTCACGGATTGTACAGATTTATTGGATATAGTTCTTCCATCGTATTTTAAGGAAAAAGGTCGTATTATCGTGCCTTCTCAACTGACTTACTGAAGTTTACTGAAGCTAATTGAGAAAGCGAGATAACTGCGAACACTTCCAAAAAAATACGATAGCAATACGTTATAAGGCGGCCCCTAAACGGTCAATTATATTGTGCAATATCGCGAATTGTGCAATATTATTGACCGTTTAGGGTTAATATTGAAGATTGCACAATGATTGACCAAAAGTTTGAGCGAGTTTAATTTTTATTGCGCCATATTTTTATATTGCATCGTGTAGGGTCAGTATTGCACAATATTCAATACTATACTGAACACGAAAACATTGTGCAGTTCGTATTATTGTGCAATACAATTGCTCGTTTGGATCCAGAGCGCCTTTCAATCTTATTGTGCAATAAAAAGTATTGTACAATGTTATTGTAGGTCTAGGGGCCGCCTCAGGGATGCTTGGATGGTTTGGGCGTGTTGAGAGAATGAATGAAAACAGATTGACTAGGCAGATCTATAAGGCGGCCCCCAGACCTACAATAACATTGTACAATACTTTTTATTGCACAATAAGATTGAAAGGCGCTCTGGATCCAAAAGGAGGAGGAGTACTCTAAAGCGACGTGCATGTATGAAAAGATCTGGTTTCTGCTTACCAAGGCTCGGAACCGGTTTATAAAATACCAGTTAATACCGGTTTATTTCGGTTCAACTCAGAGCTTTCGTAAGAACGCGAACGTTTTTAAGAACATAACTATAACCTAATTAAACCGGTTTGTTTGACGAGTGACAGCTAGCCGGCCGGCGTCGTTTACCTGCGCCGGAATAAACCGGTTAATCTGACAAGAACTTTATGGAAATGTTCCTTTAAAACCGGTTTAAAAATAACGGTTTCTTGAACGAAACCAAAATGAAAAGGTTTTGCGCCAAGTACATGATGACGGTTTGGAAATTTAACCGGTATCCGAGCTTTGCTGCCTACCCCGTTGGAAGAGCCGTGATTTTATGTATGTATGTATGCAATACGTTTCACTACATCTGAACTAGAGTTGACTTATTTTTTCACTTTTGGGGGTATTTCTGGAACATTTTGTATTATTCAGCACAGCTAGTGGTTAATGCTACCTTCTTAGTTTGTTATGCGGCAATGTCGCCACATTGTTTCATAGAGCCATACTTATTATTAATTATAGATATTAAGAGGAAGATTGTACCTTGCTTTTGATAGACCAAACAATTTTTAGAGCTTCCTGGGTCCTGACGTTTTTTTAACAAACTTAGCGCTTAAGACCTAGACGTGTTTGACCTGAACATGAAACTACCGTGAGACTCACTCATATTAAATATATTGACCCGGATAACTCACGTCTTAAATCGAGTTTAGCTCGACTGTTTCCGGCTAATCCGTAGCCCTTCCTCCTCGGAGCGACGAAACTGCCACCGCCACACAACTGACACAACTACCCGCGTTTTCATAATTTTTAATTTCAAAAATCTTAGTTTTCTTTATTCAATGAACAATTTGTACTTTATAAAGTACATTCGGCCGTTATTCTTAGTGTTAATTAGTCCTTTATAAAGTACGCTAGGACCCAGGAGGCACTGAGCAACGGATAAACGTACAGTGGCGGAATTAAAAGTTTGGCCAGTTTTTAAATTAAGTTTTTGAATGACATTATAACGGAATATATCATACTCGGTCGATAAAGCAGTTAAACAATACAAATACGCTTTATTGTACACCAGAAATAGTAAGCGATACAGAAAACGATACTGAGCAAGCAAAAACAGACCTTAAGGTGGTCAACCTTTTCATTCCGCGACTGTACATTATAGATTTATTTAATTTACTTACATCTAATCGTCCAAGATTCGAGAGCAAACATTAGTTTTTTTACAAGTATTTGCCTTGACCGGAGATTGAACCCTAGACCTCGAGCTTTGTGATCAGGTTCAGTAACCATTTCTCTATCCGGTCGTCAAAATATTTTTGAAGCATAGATATTTTAAACATTCGAATATTATAGAATTTAAAGCACCAAGTTTTTTAAACTGTTAGGAATATTTTTGATAAGTATACTTACATAGTTTTAAAAATATATAGCATATAATCATGTTTGTATACAAACGAAGAATTCATGACAAAAGAATATGTTGTAGGTACCTACCTACCTATAATGTTTTTTGTTTTCATATATGTATAATAGATATATATCTACTACACAAAAAAAATAAAGAACTAAGTATAGTTTCACTGACGAAATAAAAAATACAATGCGGTATTAACTTCTGAATTTGCCATATCCTATATACCTAGGCATGTGACGTCACACGCAAGTATCTAACTAACTAACTATCTAATCTTGAATTTCAAACCTTAATAACTACATTTTATATAGAAAGGTATAAAAATGTTTTTTCGTTCGGTTAACATATAAGTAAATAAATATTTAAAATATCGTATTGTATATTAGTAAAAATTCTTTGTAATTACGTTACGTTACGTTATTGGTACGAGGTGAAGGTAAGAAATAACGGTGTTCATTTGTCACGGATTTCTTCAATAGTTCGCTAAAGCATTTATAAGTACACTGTTGTATTGTTGCTATGTGTACTGAGAGAGCGTGCCTTAAGTGTTGTATTTATAACTATTACAAATAACTATATACATTTGTGATACCGTAATTCAGTAGTATTTTTAACAGACTTCAAAAAAGGACCGAAAGGGCAATCGATATATCCATCGTAATAAGTATAGTATTTAGGCCTGACTGGAGTCTAAAATATATTTTTAAATATTATTTTACTAGCTGTTTCTCGCGACTTTGTAAAGAATTCGTGTATCGCGCCCGTAGTTTTTTTTTTCAATTTTTTCATTAAAATATCTCTTCTCACTCTTCTGTTTTGATAAATATGGGACTATATACGTTCGAGACATACTTCACTATTATTATGTATAAAACATCTTCGGTCTCGGTTCACATGTGATAATGACAAAGAAATGGACAAAGTCTGTTTTTGAAGTCGGTTAAAAATGTAAGTAATAACAATTTTTATTCAAGAATAATGCTTTCACTGTATTTCCTCGAAAGTGTATTATAGCTTATGTATATTTGAACCAGTTTGCTACGTTTGTAAGGAATTCGAAATGAAAGATCTTTCTTCTTTTTCTTTCTCATTTGAATCTTAGAAAAACGAAGACAACCGACGAGTCTCGAGCGACATTCTGGTTCGGTATACTGTTACCTGTCACTTCTCAAATAGCACATACCAAAGTAGAATTGAACCCGCCTTAAATGGACCTGTTTTATATGTAAGGTATTCATAAGCAGCGCATATTAGAGACGGGCTGAAAAACTTTTTCCGAAGCGAATTTCTGACAGTTGATTTCGAAGTAAAAACTTGAAATATTTTTGTTGAAATGTTAATGCAACCCTTGATTAAAAAAAAAAACTTGCTTAATTTCTCGTAATAAAGGCCTCACTGATTATATTTTTATTTTATTTTATTATAAAAATTAGTATAGCTTAAACTCAATGAAAATGAAAATGAAAAAAATTATTCGGGACACAAATACAAATATAAAAAATAAAAACAGCAAAAAAAAAGAGAATACAAAATAAAAATAATTAATAATACTTAATTGTTTGTGCCCGGAATGGCCTCAGCATAAAATGCGGACTCCTGGTGGAGTTAGCGCTGGTCTTCCGGCGAGACCTGTAGGGCTACTCCGAAACTCGAAGTTCGTGTCGTGCGGTCCCTCTGACACTTATACTATTCAATACAAGAGCGAGAGGGACCGCACGACACGAACTTCGAGTTTCGAGTTTCGGAGTAGCCCTGCAGTTTAGGCGGTCACCGTGTCGTGTCCTGCAACACGGCCCCACGCTGAAGGCAGAACTCGAAATAGCTATAGGTACATACCTAATTATATTGTTTTTAATTAACAACCATTTTTTTTTCTGCTATTTTTTAAACAAAGCCACATCGTCAACAAAAACATGAAGTCTCACTGTATCTCATAAAGATAACACATTTAACCACTTTGCCGAATATTCGGTGATTTAGCCGAATACGAATATTCGATAAACCGATTACAAAACGAACATTCGGCCCATCCCTAGCACATATAAGGTTGCGTTTACACCAGAGATGTGCGAGGAATGTTTTTCATGAACTTTATACGATAACGAAGGTCTGGCTGTCGTTAGCTCTTGTTCTATCTAGTTAAAAGAGCTATGCATGTGTCATTGGGATTGGGATCACCGTAAAATGATTACTATAAACATTATACTTAGGGACTGTTTCACCATTCATTGATTAGTGTTAGCTAACGGTTAAATGTGATGCCGTCTCTATTTGTTTTGTTCGAACAGACGGAGACGGCATCACATTTAACCGTCAGTTAATACTATAGCCAAACCGCGTAACTGAGTCCTCGCCTGCGCGGTACAGGGGCGCAGGGGTAGGACGACAAAGGGGACTGAAAGAGGTGCGGGCGGGCGGCGAGCGTGAATAACGTACTAAGAAGCGCCTGCCGCCCGCACCTCCTTCAGTCCCCTTTGTCGTCCTACCCCCGCGCCCCTGTACCGCGCAGGCGAGGACTCAGTTACGCGGTTTGCCTATAATCAATGGATGATGAAAGTGAAACAGCCCCTTAGTATTTGCAGATCATTGTTGTAGTTAATACTGTTTTATTGGTAAAAATCAGAATTTATATTAAACCTGTGTATTTTTCTAAGTGTTTCATGTATACTTATAGAATTTACTGAATTCGAATATTATGTGTATCTATTTACGGAATATTCTTGTTGAAATAAAACCAATTTAACACGGTTAAAGCTTTTTTATTTAATAATAACATCACAGTGATCAATACATAATAATTATTAACAATTATCTACAAAAAATATTCAAAATATAGCATATGAATATAAAGTTTTAAGTAAATTGTTAAGTAAAAATAGCCATTTTAGTAGTAGTTTAATTTTTAAAAGTCGTGGTAAAGTTTTGGTTCAACTCGTTAACGTCTTAATTTAACCGGTTAAATATAAACGGATAACCGGTTAAATTCGGAAAAAGGTTTTCTGTGATTCGTTTGAATCACCTTTGTCCGGATTTCGGTTCAACAAAAACTATTCGACATTTAGTTCTACTTTTTGTCGTTAGTAATTCAGATAACGTTATCTGAATTACTAACGAAAAAAGTACAACTCTATAGGTTAGGTTTGTTTTATAACAAATTTAAAAAATAGAGAGAGAAAAAGAGTTATGTCAAACATTACACTATGACTAACAATTTTCTACCAGTCGATATTTTGACTTTAGGGTTCCTTGCGGATACACTTCGACCCGTAGGGATCTTTTGTGTAAGACCACTCGATATAGACCCTCTGAGACATCAAATAGAGAAGTAGATTCCAAAACGTGAGCGTATATTTTTAATTATTTTTGACACAATTTGTGAGCGATTGCAATTACACAATGAATTTAGTGGACGGATTTGCAAAACAGTTTATAATATATTTAGGGGGGTGCAATCGAAACCGAAGGGTGGAATTAAGATAAAGAAGGCCGAAACATGTCGTGCATCTCATTTACATACATGAGTAATCCATAACAATTTACAATCACGTGACTATAACGCAAAAAAATTATAGACATTTTTATTACATGTTAAGTATACTTATTTATATTGTTTGAATAATATCCGACATTTATTGATGAACATAATTATCTTTTTCTACTCCAATACTGTTATCTGTGACTTACTTAATCACCAACGCTAATATAAGAACATAATTAACAAGACTCTGGCAAAATCTGTAGTCTATTCCCCATAACAGCACTGTATCGTAATGTTGCTAAAACGATACTGCAGCCACTTACTTTTTTTTTAATTCGTCCGTTTTGACAAGCTAAAGTGCAGCTACTTACTTGGTTTTAATATAGAACAAAAACTTTCCGAACATAATTCATAGCTGCCAACATAAGTAACACATATTTTTTTCAATATAGTCGCTAGCAAGTTACGTCAATTAAAAACAAAGTTAACCATAGACAACTTTTGACATTTAAAAATTTTCCCGCCATTACTGTTTGCCTTAATATTTTAGTTTGAGTAAAGTTTTAAAAGTTAGAAACTAGTGTTTTTTAGCAAGTTTACGTGAAACTTATTAAACATGGATGCAGATGAAAATATTATTTCTACACCAGAAGAAATCTCCGCAGCAGCCCAAGTAGTGACTGAAAGTTTGTTGCCTTCTAAATCACGGCACCTATATGACAAATCCTACAAAAATTTCATGTCGTGGAGATTAGAACACCAGACCTCGTCATTTTCGGAGAACGTATTACTAGCGTAGTAGGTAGGTAGTCGTAGAAAAAGTATTGTATGCAACGTTGTATAAATAAGTCAAAAAAAGCTCGTGGCGTTTTTTCTTACGATGTTCGCTTCGCTCACATCGTAACTTACGCCACTCACATTTTTTGACCCCTATTATACAACTGTTGCATAAAATACTATAATGATTCCCAACCCTAATTTTATTGCCTGATTTGATCAAATCGCATGAGTTTAAAACATTGTGTAAGTAAACCCTACTAAGGTCCACAAATATACTATAGTTAATAAATGCCTATTAAGGTATGTTTAGACACAATACATAGGGCCGTTACAGACTTGACTGCGACAGGGATGACGACTGGGTTAAAAATATATAATTCTATTTAGTCCGACAGTTAGATTATGGAAAAATATGGGACACGTATTTTTTGGTTTATCTATTTATTAAAAATCGACAAAGGTATAGATCATCAAACTTCCGGAGTGGCTTATGACGTCACTATAAGGTAAAAATCGTACCATATAGTGACGTCACTCGAAACTTCTAAGCACTGTATCCTTGTCATTTTTTGTATGTCAAACAAAAGAAAAAATATGTGCACAACATTTTTAAATTATTCACCTGACGGACTAAACAGTTTTTTGTCGTCTAGCCTATTCAACTGCAACATAACTGCTACTGCAGACTGCTCGTACATTTCAATTGCAGCTCGCGTGCAGTTTTGCCATTGGCTGTAAAATGGGCAGCCAGCAGTTACGTTGGAAAGCGTTGTCAATAAGGCTGCGTTTTCACCAGAGATGTGCGAGGAATTAGTTTTTCATGAACCAATAAAAACGCTTCATTTTCCTATCCTCGCACCATACAGCTCTAGTGAAAACAGCTGAGCGAAGCGAGCTAAATGAAGCATTTCTATTGGTTCATGAAAAACACATTCCTCGCACATCTCTAGTGGAAACACAGTCTAAAGGCCCTTACAACATAGAAATAAGTTATTTACGAATTAGCTTAATATTATTTACGAATATCACAAACAATAATAATAATCTTCGCTTAAAAACTATTAACAATATAAATAACTAGAATAAGTACTTTTGAGGTACATATAGAACATTTGGCATATAACAAGCTCTTTTAACTTTTCAAAAGAACGCCAAATCTTACAAAACATGATGATGAAATGGAATGACGAGCAAAAACAACGGGTACGTTTTAATACTATGTTAAAATTTTATAGATTTTTGGGGAGCACTTGACTAAATTTTAAATTTTGCAATATAAAGCTCAATATTTTTCGAATGGACCCCTTAATTTAAACTTACCAACCCACCTTTACCTTTGCAGGTGGTAGGACCTTGTGCAAGGTCCACCCGGATTGCTGCCACTATCTTGCTTGTTAATCCTGCCGTGAAGCAGCAGTGCTTTGGCGTGGAGAGCAAGACAGCCGGTGAAATTACTGGCAGTTTTTTTGTGTAAACCAAGAGCGTAACCCGATATTCTTTAAATTCTTTGCGACCTATTATTTTTGCTCGTCATTGTGTTACAAAGGTGGGCAATATAGCATACAAAAGTGTATCATTATGAAATACCTATTTGACACCAATACTATTTTATGTCCCATCGAATTATTGTATCAACTCTAAATTTTTTTGGTCCGCCACAAAAAAAGGTCTTTTAAACACTGAACTAAAAACAATTAATTTTTCACCACCAACTCACACAAACACACATTGACACATTGTGTGTCTAACATCTGTTAGCATGGTGGATGGTTGTGTTGGTCTGATGATAAACTCCGGTTGAGTTCGAAACCTGTCAGCGTAATGTGGTGGTGATACTGAGTATGTGTGGTTTGTGTGTTTGTTTGTGGCTGCGTTCCAACCACAGATGTGCAGGGATAAATAAATAAATATCATGGGACACTTGACACCAATTGACCCAGTCCCAAACTAAGCAAAGCTTGTGCTATAGACTCTAGGCAACCGATAAACACACTTATATATATACATACATATGAAACATTTAAGACCCGAGAACAAACATGCGTATTATTCATACAAATATCTGCTACAGCCGGGAATCGAACCCGGGACCTCAAGCTTCGTAGTCAGGTTCTCTAACCACTTGGCCAGCCATGCTTTTCATGAACCAATAGAAACGCTTCACTTTCCTATCTTCGCACAGCTCTGGTGGAAACAGCTGAGCGGAGCGAGGCGAGGTAAATGAAACGTTTCTATTGGTTCATGAAAAACACATTCCTCGCAACACATCCTCGCACATCTCTGGTGGAAACGCAGTCTTACAGTATGGAAGTGTATACAACGCGCCATATAAGTCTGCCTACAAGTTCATTGCAGATACATTTTTTATGCGACGTCTTTGCGTTACTCCTGGATTGTGTTCGAATCGCTTAACGGTATAGTGCCTATTCAATTATTGGAATTATACCTTTATAGTTTTTGTAGTACTAGTACGTTCGTTCGTGGCAATGAACTTTTAGGCAAAGTTAGGCGGCGGAACGTATAGGATATTTGTCTTTATCGCTCGTGACATAAGCGCTTGCAGCCCCCCCCCCCATGCACATCCCCTCCCGCTTCTCCGCTTCCCGCTTATGTATATAGAGATAACTGTAGGCTTTTCAAGAATTGGGGGGTTGAATTTTGGGTTTCGTTGTCCTCATATTATACGAAAAGTATAGCACAGAAATCAATGATACTTTACAATCAAGATCTTCATTATATTTTCTATGCCTGTGGTTTTTTCGATTTTTGTAAAAATGCTTTAATACTCTGTAATTCTCGTGGAAAGTTGACATCTTTTTTTTGTTGACTTTTAAGCTCCTTTGATTCTGATATTACACATTAATATGAAAATCTGAAAAACTACAGGCATAGATAACTACGTCTAGTCCATAGGTACTTACAAAATTTCATCTACTTCTGTTGCCTAGTTTTCAAATGAGACCGGGACTATAGGCAAACCGCTTAACTGAGTCCTCGCCTGCGCGGTACAGGGGCGCGGGGGTAGGACGAGAAAGGGGAGTGAAGGCGGTGCGGGCGGCGAGCGTGAATAACGAGATACACAAGTGGCGAAACGTGCACTAGACAGTTCTAAAGATATGTGACGTCATGTTGGTTAACGAATGGTTTTTTTCTGATTGCGGCAGAAGGAGGGTTTTGAGTTATAGTTAAAACTAATTTTCTTGACCGAATCGAGTAAGGTACTGGTAGGAAGTTCCGGACAAGATAAAGAATTTGGACTATACGACACAATACTACAATAATATGTACCTATGTCTATTTTTTGAAAGTCGTTTTTTTTCATTCAACTTAAAATTGCTGTTTTTTTTTCTAAAGTATTCGTATACGTTAAAAACCATTTGTTTGCACTGACTATTAATTTTATGTCCGAAGATATATCGACTCATCTTATCTCGTGTGTACCTCTCACAAAGCGTCCGTAGCCATTAGCACTTGCGATCGCTAGCCGCGGCGCGACCGGTATGAGCTGTGCGCTAAGAAGCGCCTGCCGCTCGCACCTCTTTCACTCCCCTTTCTCGTCCTACCCCCGCGCCCCTGTACCGCGCAGGCGAGGACTCAGTTAGGCGGTTTATCTATACGTTTGTATGGAGAATGGAACGAAGAGACTTCTCTTAATTAAAATACTGCCCAACCCTGGTAAGGCTATGCAATATGACCTACGCGAGGGCGGGCGGCGTGGTAAGGTGCGTCTGCTTGGCGACGACCCGGGAGCCCTGCGCCAGCTCGCCGCCCTTCAGGGCCTTCGCTTTGAGGAACGCGTCCGCCCCGTACAGGACCATCGCCAGGTAGCCGAAGAACTGAAAAAATATAGTAGATTGATAACATGATAACCAAGGGTGGAAAGTGACCCATTTCACCCGAGATATTTCTAATAGTTGCCAATAGTTCGCGGGGAAATGGGTTATTTCACCCGAGTTAGACACTACTTTTCATTTCGACTGTGAGGAAACTAAAATACTACAAAAAAACGAGAATAATAATAAATTGAAATTACTTCTACCTATCCAACCTCCAACGGTACCTTTTCGACTGGCCACTTGCCATGGCCGACTATAAAAAAAATCGAGTTGGTCACGACGTGCATCTAGACGGCCATGCCGAAACGTGAAAAAAATTGTCATTGACGTAACTCAATTATCTTCGATGTCGTGGCTAGCCGAAAAATTAAAAAAAAATTACTTTCCACCCTAGAGGAGGAAACGCAATTTTCCACCCGGCTATCTACCCATGAAAATTAAACTTTCCGAACAGGAGAGATGAAAAAACATTTTTTCATTCATTTTATAAATGTATTTGGCAAAAAAAATTACAGCATTACAGTAAAACTCGATCGTTCTTTGACGCATATGTAAGTAGGTCATAGTTTCATTTTTGTACATGCACAAATTGTTAGTACGTAGTATTACAATAAGTATGTACCTAAGTATTCCAAATTATTTCAGCCTAAATGTAAAAAATTGTCACAAAAGTCCGACATTTTCATTATCTGTAATTATTTACCATAAGTTTTTTTAGAATTCATAGCATAACAAACGTACCTACATAAATGAGGATAAAGGAAAACTGAATAACTATAATTTATTATTACTTTCCTTTGTGAAACAGTAGTCAATTAATCAATAATCATTTGTTGTAATGTACTATTATTACACATTCGCAGAATAAAATCTTTCGAGAACTAATATTGCCTGTTCAATGTACCTACATTACAAGATTTTTTTAGATCAATTTTCAAAAATCGTTATTTCCTAGTAGTAAAATTTCCGTAAGCATTTATTTCCGAATGCTTTTCACTTTATACTCCCAAATTTCGCTACTAGGCAATAACGATTTCGCGTTTTTTCGTTCGCATTTTTTCCCAATATGCTTTTTTACTGAAGCTTATATTTTCATAGTAGCGTTTTTTCCCAATCAGAGTCGACACAGAAATATAGGTAGGTTTAGGTAATGTCATAGTTTGCATCGGCCCGAAGGGTCAAAACTGCAAAAAAAAAAAAAAAGTAGGAGCTCCGCTTAGCGGAGCTCCATCGACACTGTGTCTGTATGTCGATTCTGATTGGAAAAAAACGCTACTGTGAAAATAAGCTTCAGTAAAAAACCATAAGAAAAAAGCATTTGGGAAAAAATGCGAACGGGAATTTTGCTACTAGGAAATAACGATTTTGGGAAATTAATCTAACAAATCATTTATTATAAATACTAGCTTTTGCCCGCGGCTCCGCCCGCGTGGTATTCGGTTATCGCGCGCTGTTCCCTCGGGAACTGTGCATTTTTCGGGATAAAAAGTAGCCTATGTCACTCTCGGGCCCATAAACTATCTCTATGTCAAAAATCTCGTCGATCCGTCGCTCCTCTACGGTGTGAAAGACGGACAAACATACAAACACACTTTCGTATTTATAATATTGGTATGGATTTAAACCAGATCACAAAGTAGATTAACACATAGCATGCGTTATATCCCGGCACTATGCTATTACCATTATTGTAGTTCTTGCGGAATAGTACCTAATAACGAATTATTCATTGGCGAAGTCACATCTACCTATTTTTCTTTCTTTTTTTAAATGGCTACTGTATTAGGACTATTCTGCCAGCGTCAAGGTTGAGAGCTACAATAAGTGTCTAGTTTATTTAATTTAAAATTGTAACTCACCCCAGCCGCCGAGTACGCGGCCGCACCGAAAGCGACCGCAATAGTCGCAGCGATCAGGTTAAGGAACGTCAGCACCACGCACCCGACCATCTCTATCTTGAGCCACTTGACGTTATGGTACTTCTCCACCACGTGGAACAAGTACATGAGGAGCAGGCCGCCCGTGAAGAACAGTCCCACCAGGGACACGAAGATGAAGTACACCCCGCGCCCGTTGGAGCGGAACGCTGATGCTTCGATGCAGATGAAGCAGAGGAGATTCAGGAGCTGTGGACATTTTATTATTGTTGCGGATATACAATTTGTTTTGTTGACGAAGCCTGTTGCGGATCTACAATTTGTTTTGTTGACGAAGCCTGTTGCGGATCTACAATTTGTTTTGTTGACGAAGCCTGTTGCGGATCTACAATTTGTTTTGTTGACGAAGTCTGTTGCGGATCTACAATTTGTTTTGTTGACGAAGCCTGTTGCGGATTTACAATTTGTTTTGTTGACGAAGCCTGTTGCGGATCTACAATTTGTTTTGTTGACGAAGCCTGTTGCGGATCTACAATTTGTTTTGTTGACGAACCCTGTTGCGGATCTACAATTTGTTTTGTTGACGAAGTCTGTTGCGGATCTACAATTTGTTTTGTTGACGAAGCCTGTTGCGGATCTACAATTTGTTTTGTTGACGAAGCCTGTTGCGGATCTACAATTTGTTTTGTTGACGAAGCCTGTTGCGGATCTACAATTTGTTTTGTTGACGAAGCCTGTTGCGGATCTACAATTTGTTTTGTTGACGAAGCCTGTTGCGGATCTACAATTTGTTTTGTTGACGAAGTCTGTTGCGGATCTACAATTTGTTTTGTTGACGAAGCCTGTTGCGGATTTACAATTTGTTTTGTTGACGAAGCCTGTTGCGGATCTACAATTTGTTTTGTTGACGAAGCCTGTTGCGGATATTGCGTTGTTTTGAAATTAATTTTAGCTTAAATAATTTTTCAAGGAATAAATAAAAATATATATATATATTGTTAAGTGTCAATAACAGAACAAGGCATAAAACCATAATCTCAACAAATGTGTGATTTCCGAATTAAAGTTGCAATTTATTTTTACAAAAAAACGGCATGTGGAAAAATCTATCTACAGTAGTGAGCTACATTATAAATATTATAAGTCTACTATTGATAAAAAACATAATATGGAGAATCCCAGAAAACTTTTTTTTTTCTTCTTTTTGTTGAAGCTTTGAACACTCCAGTGATCATGTCAGCCTCATGGGTGCTCGCTCATTTTCCTTTCGTAAAAAAATATTAAAAAAGTAGTAAATGCAAATAATGGCCAAACACAAATTACAGTGAAAATGTAGCCTGTTTCAAAGCCCCTTTAAATGCAACAAACATAGAACTTATAATTCACTAGTGTTTACGCACAGCTTCATACAGTGCCGCTTTACGCACTTCCAGCACCCTGGGCGAGAGTTGCTGCAACGCCCAATCCCCCCCCCCCCGCCCTCCCTAGAGGCTTCGCTTCATGAGCGAGAGGTTAAAAGAGGCGCATGGCGGCTGCTAGCGCCTCTTGCAGTCCAGCGCTCTGAGCGGACGCCCCACCGCGCCCTATCCTGCCTGACCATAGTAAAAGTGTAAAAGTAGGTGCAGTACGAACAAAAGTACATCGCGCGGCTTAAATGTGTGCGCGCCGCTTGGCGCCAGTACGCTCGCACCGCCGCACGCACACACTGATAATCTAACCAGGACTAACCAGTATTCAGTCAAGGCTGCGCCGGTACCGTACGTTGCTCTGGTCGTCTCGCGCTCTCTTCACGTTCGCGTAGTCGTAGTCGTTTTTTTGTTTTTGTGTTAGGTAAATAAATAAATATCGTCACTACTTTAAAAAAAACTCGTAGCTCGAAATAGATAATTTTTCTGAGTGAACTTTATAGACTGTTATCAAGGTTCAATTTTGTTGACATATTGATTTTAGGTACGAGATTTTTTTCAAAGTACGCGCACAAGCACGCGCAAGCGCACAAGCACGCTAATTAATCTAAAGTAGACATTGACAACCCTAAGCGTCCGCGCCGGAGTAGGCAGGTTAGGCTCCTAAGGGGCCAGAGTGCACATACTTTTTCACTTTTACTATGATCCTGATGCTGCTAGTTACTGGCTTCATACTTACAACAAGAGCAGCTTTGATGATCCCTGGAGGTGTGACGATGTAGGACAAGTCGAAGCGAGTCTCCGTATTGAACACCGTGTTGGTGGAGCCCATGGACTGGGCCGGTGGCTGACTGGGGTAAGCCATTGCCTGAAAAAACAATTTTTAAAACTTACATCCAATTCCTTCCTAGGCTTAATTTTTTTTTTTTATCTTATATTTTAACGAGGCTTTAGTACACTAAATGTGACTATGCCAGCCTCATGGGGGGCCTCAGATACATGTTACACTCTCTTGTGCCGAAACCTAGTCTCTGGATGTAAAGGCCCGTCTGATGAACCTGTAAATCTGCATCGCTTCCTCTGAAAGTGGATGACTCAGAATCACATTTACACTTCCATTAAACAGATCAATACCATCCAGATACCTGCCTCTGGCTAGGCTTCATAAAAACCTCTTCTGTAGTGTGTTGAGGCAAAATTTTACATCATCAAGGCAAAAGTTTATGCTTGATATTTGTCCTATATCCTAAGCAAGGTGTAACTGAAATACTTTGAGTAGTAAGTTGAACTGAGAAATCTTTTAAATGTTTTCCACTTGAGTGTTTAAAGTATCAACAAAAATAAGAAAAAAAAAATAGGATTCAGTCAACATAGGTATGCAGACAGCAGACAAACAAACGCACGAAGTTTACCATTTTATTATACTAATATTATAAATATAAGCTTTCCAAGGACACAGCTAAAGATATTTTAGTAAACAACAAGAATGTTAAGTACCAAAATATTTTTGTATAATTCTACAACAGAAATGTACAAACAACGCACGTATTGTTTTAGTGGTGACCGTATATGATAAGGAATAAAACTAGTACTTACTTACTTATGAATAGTTTTAATTTAACTGCGTTTAATGCTTCGATAGCCAAACTCCTACGCTGCTAAGATAAACCGAGGATGCTGAGGCCGCGTCCTACTCACCCTATTACCTTGGCACTAAATTACACCACCATGAAACATGTTAAACACATAAATGACTCACATTACTGATATTTACAAAAGAACGCGTGTGGTAGAGTTTTTGAATGCATGATTATTTAACTTGAGAATGCTTAATGTGTTCGTCAACGGCGATTCAATGTTTTCGATACAAGTTTTACGATGAATTGATAAAAACAACAATGCACCGTTATCAGCAAATTACGGCGGGATGGGATGTAGGATGTCCGAGTTGAGTAGTTTGAAAATAACTTTGACGAAATAATTTACGTTTCGTATTTCATTGTTGCTTTCTCTTTCAACAAGGACCAATTTTAGTGTGTGTGACAAAGATAGTACAATTTTGAACACTTGTTGAATATAAAATTATTCATTTAAACGTCAGTGTGACATGTCCGGTTCATTACCAGCAAAAGAAAAACCTTTTTAGGAATTGAATGTTGTAAAACTGGTTCTTAATTACGTACAACGGAACGTAATTTTTGAGCGTATTTTAATCCTCTTTAAACGTAAGCATGCTTGTTGCGATGCAGCTTTTGCCCTTCCCATATAATAGTGTAGTATTAGTGGTATATTTAATGATCAATTGCAAGACTTGCAAAAATCATTTCATAATGAATGTTACTTGATTGTATAAACATTATGATAAACAGATTTAAGACAAAATAAAAAAAATAACAATTTTAAGGTAGTGTGAAAACGTCTCATTATAAGAAGAGTTGCGGCCGTTGCGGGGGGTATCGTGTAAATGTCAAGATTGTCAAGCAAACTTGTCAAGTCAAATTTCACAATTTGTGCTTGTTTCGTCACAAATATTAATTTACGCCTAAATTCGGGTAGCGCTTAGCGTGTTAATGGCCTAAAGATTATATTTTACAATAAAGTGTAGTGTGCTTGTTCGATTTTAGCCGTTCAAACCAGAGGTAAGCCTGAAAATAAATATAAGATTTCTATGTTTATAACTCATGTCGGTCAGGATTGTTTAAATTGCTATTTTCGGTGGTGACGGGGGTCTTGTCCCATAGAGCGATCACTGATTATAATCGTCAGTGTTAATAGGTATTTGATGAGCAGAACATGGAAATACTGGGCGTAAATGCACACGCGCATGGCGTTACGAAACGACAGACAGCTATCGGGTTACGTTAGTTTAATCACTAAAAACTGTTATTGCTGGGTTCTTTAAATCTATACGGCAATAGTAATCTAAGTTTTCTTTTAAGAAAGTTTCCCTTATTTGGACATGGAAAACACTTTGTTACTGACATAATTTTACTTTCACTTGTGTAGGACTCAAGGTTTGTTTACACTTTCGCTCCGGCACTGCGCTGTGACATAACTGTTACGGGTTTTTGATCACTTATTATCTCAGTAAGAACAGCAGCATATTAAGAAAAAAGTTTTGAGACTTTTTAATGTTTCAACAAATCATGCTTTTGTAATCGATTTTTGCAGATAAGATGACTTCTACAAATAAACTTCTAAGATACAAGTTCCTTAGAATTAGCACATCCAGTCATTGGAACATGACAATCAGGTTAATTGGGATCTGGTATTCATTGGCAGTTTTCACTATAAAATGGAAACTCTATTGGTTATGAGAGCAGTGATATGCCATTACCAATGTGTAAATAAATAGATAGATAGAACCCCTGGAATCTATGGATCTCCTTCTAAGAACTTCTGCCATAGGACTGAGTCTGTATCAGGGGCAATCCGAAGGAACTGTAGAAAAAAATCACACACATCATTTTTTTTTTAAATTTATTATTAGTCCCCTCTGCAGTTTCAGGCTATAACTGCGCCTAATATTCTTGCCAACCATTGAACTTGGTGTTGCAAAGATAAAAAATAAATGAAATATCAAAGAGATTTATTCAGTAGTGTGTTTAGATCGTCGAAAATCGTGTATTTTTATTTTGATATTTCCTTTTTGTTTTGTTTGTGTTTGTTGTCTATTGTTGTTTTTTTTTTGTTGTATTTGTTTGTCTTTGTGAATGTGAATAAATGTCTTTCTTCTTCTTTCTTCTTCTTCTAGATGTTTGTATACAGGTTCATCAAGCACTCCTTTGCAGCCAGATAATCTGGACATCGTAATAGAAGTGTTTGATGAATGTGGCCATCGAGTCTTTCAATGAGGCTGGCATAGTCACACAGGTGCCTCAAAAAAAAAAAAGGAAAAAAAAGATGTTTGTAACGTAAACTGTATCTATTTTCATTTTCGCTTATGCTTAAATTACATGCTTTGTTTCAGTACATCCACTTCTGCATCTTTGAAGCAAGCAAGCTTTTACATGCCTACTGCTTTACTGTTATGTCACTGCTACTGCATTGGCAGCACATTTTTCAGCTATTTTGTGAGCGTAGGATGTTAATATTTAATAAGCATATTATTAACCCATGTGTTTGTTTATGGAAATGCTGCTTGGTGATTCTACCGCATTGTTAGTCTACGGTTTTGACTCAAAATAAACATCTGCTCTTCAATTCTGTTTTATTATTTGTCTTACCCCCTGTTTCACCATCTATTGATAAATTTATTTGACGGACAAATGTGATGCCGTCTCTGTTTGTTTTGTTCCAATAGACGGAGATGGCATCATATTTATCCGTCAAATAAAATTTATTAATAGATGGTGAATCAGGGGGTTAGTCTAGTTAATTAAGTAACAGCTTTATCACCATGAAGTTCAATGTTGTTTGGGAATATACTAAAAGCTAACCAACCATTAATTAACCATTAAGCATTAAACCATTAAATTAAAAATGGTTGTTTCACTTAAAAATAAGTCGTATGAAGAGCGACTTCTGGAACTAGATCTGCCAAAATTAGAAGAAAAAGAGGCGACCCTATAGAGACATAAAATTTTGCATGGTCACTACAATGCTCCAAGCATCAAAAACTTTTTTAAGGTTAGCGAAAATACTCATTTGAGAGGACACTTCATGAGACTGACCAAGCAACCAAGTGCAAGCAACCCTAGGAAACATTTCTTACCCTATCATGTTGTTAACTCGTGGAATGCTCTCCCCGAACTTCTGATAAGTGCACCTTCAGTGAACAGTTTTAAAAATAGACTAGACAGACACTTAAAAAATAAATACTAAAAACACAAGTGCAGTGATGTACATGCATCAGCTCTACTTTCCCTACATTTTCAGTAAAAATACCACAAACGGGACTTATTACGTTAACACACACAAGTAATATTTATTTGAGTCTACTCTTAGTAGTACCTACTGAAGTGGTAGTGGGCGGGGCACATTGCTCGCAGGACTGATGGCCGATAGCGTCAGAAGGTTCTCGAATGGCGTCCGCGGACCGGGAGACGAGCTGTCGGTAGGCCTCCAACAAGATGGAGCGACGACCTGGCTAAGATAGCGGGATCGCGGTGGATGCGAAAAGCACAAACAAGACCGATCTGAGTGGAGAGCCTTGGGGGAGGCCTATGTCCAGCAGTGGACGTCTTTCGGCTGACGTGATGATGATGACGATGACTCTTAGTAGTTAAACGGGAGTTGGTGGTATTTTGACGAAAGTTTATAACGTTATATTTTCAGTAAAGCTGAAATAGCATTATACTGACAAATGAATTTGTTTGATTAGATACTTAGCCCTTATCTTGCACTCCTAATGAGTCATTTGTGTCTCATCACATATCAGGTGTCGCTCGTTATCGCGCGTCGAAAGTGATTTGAAATAGAGGTATATAAAATATCTCTCTAAATTAATTATATTTCTATATTCTATTCTTTGAATGTGATCCTGTGGTTTGTGGAGTGTTATTTTGTAATAAATAGTTTTAATGTAAGTTGTTTGCGAATGGAAAACATCAACTTTGTTTGTAATCTAATTTAATGTTTATATATGGCGGGTGTTAATGTTTTATTAGTTTATCTTGCATTGTTTTTTTGCCAGTTCTTGGAAAGGGAAGTAACACGTAAACATGTCCAAATTTCCTGCTTATAAAATTACAAACGAAACCCTATTTATCTCGAAAATTTTTAGATAGCTGAAATTCATACATAATGTGTATTTCGATTTCTGATGCAACAAAAAATAATATTTATAAATAAATTAAATAATAGTGAAGCAAAATTCTTCTCAATAGAGAAGATTTTTTTTTAGAATTTGGGTAGGTAAGTAATAACTTACCTACCCAACTCTTAATGCTCATATTATGTAGAGATGAATCATACCTATATAGTATGTTATATCGTTATATCAACATAGATAAACCGGTCAAGCATGAGTTGGTCTCAGGAAAAAAGTTTGATATTTTGTCTGTCAGGGTCGGCTGTTAGTACAGTCAACGTCATAAGTGATCACTTTTGTACCTTGTCATTTAAACGTCATGTTTGAAAAGCCATACGAAATTGTGTACCGACTGAAAGCGACAAGGCATAAAAGTAATCACTTATTTATGATATTGACTGTACCACCGGGACTCCCGACCCGGGATTATTTGGCCCGTTTAAAATCTCAATTCAGAAAAAAAATTACGAGGAATAGATTGGTTTTTGGAATCTTTTTGTATTTTTTATTTCAACTCCCAATTTTTGTTACTTTTACGGCCATCCCGTAAAACCCATATCGAAAATACAAACTGAAATATAGATGCACAGAAAAATAAGACCAGTGCTGGGAATCGAATCCAGGTCCTCGGCATTCCGTGCCCCGTGCTATACCGCTACACCACCACTGAACAGTGGTACAGACACGAATTTCTCCTATGCCCCACATATCTCAGCTTGTTTGTTTCTTATTTAGTCACTTAAGCTAAAACGTAGTGGTTATATTCTCTTTGACTTAAGCAGCGACACTAGCGACATCTATGCGGTAGCCCTCATCGAGAAACTCCATTGGAACTAACCGCTCACCCGGAGAAGCGATGTCGTTATTAAGCAATCAAATTAAGATTATTTTTTGGAATCTTTTTGTATTATTTTTTTTCTCTGCGCTGGCCTTATTTTTCTGGCTTTTCTTTGCATCTATATTTCAGTTTGTATTTTCGATACGAGGAATAGAGACGCATGGGGAGAAAGCCCTTGGCCGAGCAGGGGACCAAATAAGCTATAAAAAAAAAACTTTTTGCCCTCAGCATAAAGCAAGATGGCGGAGGCGGGGTTCCCGGGGCAGCACACCACGACCACGACGGTCACGTCCAGCACGACCGTGCAGACCAACATACGGTTCGACTCGTCCTACGTCAAAACAGTGCCGGGGATTCTTAAAGTAGTCCAAGCTGTAAGTATTTGCGGTTCTTTACTCCTGTCATCCGATCGTTCCTTTAAAACCATATTTACCAAATAGAGAAAGAGGCCGCGACAGCCAGACATTGCAGGTGGTAGGACCTAAAGTACAATTCAATGGAATCTAACAATTTTCTACACATTTAACACACCCTAACGTGGGCACGCTTGATTATATATGTCCCTGTTGTTGTAATTATCATCTAAAAGGAATCAAAAAAGAATATTAGTCACATCACAAAGCCTTAGGCAGCCCGGTGTTCATATTACAAGGCTGGAAGTGTCTACAGGATTGTTAGATTCTATTGAATTGGAGCATAGTGCAAGGTCCGCCCGGATTGCTACCACCATCTTGCTCGCGAATCCTGCTGTGAAATAGCAGTGCTTGCACTGTTGTTTCGGCGTGGAGAGTAAGACAGCCGGTGAAATTACTGGTACTTGAGGTATCCCAGATTAGGCCTCTAAGTTGGCAACACATCTGCAATCTTCCTGGTGTTGCAGGTGTCTATGGGCGGTGGTAATCTCTTACCACCACGAGACCCATTTGCCATCTAATTGAATGAAAAAAAAAGATCTTCGTTATTTTATAATAGCTGAAACTTTTTGGGGTTGCATCAACTATGAACCCTTATAGTTTCGCCATGTCTGATCGTCTGTCTGTCTGTCCGCGGCTAAGTTCAGAGACCAGTTAGCACTCTAATACTAGAAAGCTATAATTTGGCATGAATATGTATAGTCAAAATACCACAACGGGACTTATCACGCTATTTTAAACAAGTAAGAGTATGAATCTATGAGTGAGAATCATGAAAGTTTAAAAAGTTTTATAAATATGTATATCAGTCACGGCAACAAAGTAATAAAATAAAAAATAATTTTTTTAAGGTACAGTTAAGGACAAAAATATGTATACACTTTAGTACCTTGTCTATTTGCGTCATATTTGAACTGCCATATATGAACTGTCACAGTGGTTAAAGTGACAAGGTACTAAAGTGTATACATATTTTTGCCCTTGACTGTACCTCCCATAGACGTAAAGTGGGGGTGATTTTTTCTCGACTAACGCTATAATAGTGCGGGGTACCGTTGGATAGATCTTTTAAAACCATTGGGTTGCCACGACGATTTTTCGATTCAGTGATCTGTTTGCGAAATATTCAATTTAAAAGTGCAAATTTTCATTAAAAAACTTGACGTTTCCATCCAGCAAATACAATGAGGTTGATTAAAAACATGCTGACTATTCAACTTAGAACCTAGGATAACCACGAGGTCAGTACCCTTAGTGTAATTAGTACGGAAACATGAACATTGCAAACATTCCGCTAGAGGCCGCTGTTCGTGTTTCCATACAAATTGAGATTTTGACGCGAACGCGATCGAGACGTATTTTGTAACCGCAAACTTACATTAGGAGAACTCGTAATTGCGAATTCATTCATTAATAATTAAACAAAAATATTTACATAGAAACCTTTAATCTACAGCTTTAGGACTCATGTATGGGTCACATGCTTCATCAAATTTCGTTTGATACAAGTAATATATCAGAAATGCAAGAATAATAGATAAAACCAAATCTGTTGTTGGAATACAGCCTCGTCGACGGTCTCTTTTATATCTCGAGCTGGAGGAGTGTCGGTATGATGAACCTTGTCGGATTTTGTATGGCCTGAAACCAAATAAAAATTTAATATTAGGTACTTATAAAATAATGCTACTAAATTATAAATGTGAAAGTTTGTGAGTGAGTGAGTATGTTTGTTACTTCTTCACGCTGAAACGGCTGGACGAATTTAAATGAAATTTGGCAAAAAGTTAGTTCATAACCTGGATTAAAACCTATGATTAAAACGAAGAATACTTTTTATCCCTATATTCCTACGGGATAGGGATAAAATCTCGAAATAACAACCGCTGGGTTTAGAGTCATGAAATTTGGCAAGGGTGTTTTAATTTAACGTAACTGAAAACCACGATGTACCACTATATAGTTATAACCGGAACGCTCTGTATACTTCCAAACTAAAGTGCGGGGTGTTTTCTATTTAAATTAACGATGGAAGAATTCGAAAACGCTGATTTTGTTTTATTTGTATCATGATAAAAAGTCATATTGTATTAAAATGAGATAAAGATAAATAAACTTAATAACAATAAGGTTTATTTTGTACTTGAATATTTACATAACTTTTTACGGTAACTTTGAAAAGTTTTGCAAGTTGATAATAGAACCGCGTATCACGATCGCGTGTCATCGTCAATACCCGAAGCATGCTTCTAAAATCGGAAGGTATTTTAAGAGCTCACTGAGTGTACAAACTTTCACATTTATAATATTAGTGGCATAAATTCTTATTATCTTGTTATATGTTAATTGTATGTGTTTCATGTAGTAACAATAAAGAGATTTACAGTACAATACAATACAGTCATATAAAAGTGAGATGGGCCCAACTATGGAGTTCTATCCCTTAATTCACCATTGAAGACTTATTAAGGATTATTATTATAAAAAATCGCGAGATCGCGGTGGATGCGAAAAGCACAAGACCGGTCTGAGTGGAGAGCCTTGGGGGAGGCCTATGTCCAGCAGTGGACGTCTTTCGGCTGACATGATGATGATGATGATGATTATAAAAAAATAGTTATAAGTATATTACCTGCCACGTCTATGACGCCTGCCATCCACAAAGTAAACCATATACACCTGTTTCACCAAATACCACACTTTGTTTACCACGAAGAATATTACAGCAAAAAAGAATTTTACTACCCATTTTACACAACCTGCTATCGTAACCATTTTCAAAATAAATTAAAAAATCGAATGAACTGAACTGCCCAAATGGACAAACGAGTTTCGAGTGAGTTAGCTCATTAGTTAGGTAACTAACGACGAATTTGATAAAGAAGTACCTAACCATAAACAATAGTCGTTGTTTGCATAAAGACCGGTGCATATTGCAAGCCTTAAGTATACTTTTGTGTCGTGCTGTCCCTCTCACGCTAGTAGTATTTAATAGGAGTGTGAGAGGGACGACACGATACAGACTTCTAATATCGTACTGCCCCCCCCCCTGGTCCGATGGGCGGAGTTCCGATTAATGTACGACTGTATTTGTACCAAGTTCATAAATTATCAAGTCTAGGTTATCTAAAATCAATTAATTTGATGACCAACTTTTAATACGTTAAAGTCTTCTTTTTTGATCGACTTTTTTTAAATTTTTTTTTTTGATGCTTTAGTGCACCTGTGTGACTGTGCCAGCCTCATTGAAAGACTCGATGAGACCGACTATAATACAAGATTTTACGAGTGCATAAAACGCGTCATTTCAACCGAGACGCTCAGGCCGAGGGTAAAATGGTTTTGTATGAATGAGTTATGTACCTACGGGTCATTCAAGTATTACATAAGTAGATTTTTTGTAATTTTAACCCCCTTCTCCCCCTTGTCAGCAAAACCATATTTTCTCCCCCCTATGCTTACATAAACATTGATATATATTTTTAATCTATTCAGGTTCCTTTATTGTTATTGCAAAAAAAAAACAAGATATAGGTAATAAATAAATATTGCTGACGTAAGCACCATCTAGACCCCCCGGCCCCCATGTCATCAAAAATAAGCAAAGAAAAGACCCCCCACCCCCCTTTCGTGCTTACGTAATACTTGAATGACCCCTTACCTACTCTATTTTCACTCCAATTTCAAGGAAATTAAACAGCAACATTGGGAATAATTCATTTACATGCTTTTACTAGCTTTTGCCTGCGGCTTCGCCCGCGTGGAATTCGGTTATCGCGCGCTATTTTACCCCTTTAGAGGGAAATTTTATCCATTTCTCCTACACAGATAATTTTTAATTGTAATCGGGAACTTAGACACCTATTTTCATACTTCTAAGTCCAGAAATGAGAAAGTTCCATATAAGCTTCACCCCCCCATTTCACCCCCTTAGGGGATGAATTTCTAAAAATCCTTTCTTAGTGCTCACTTACATCATAAAAAGAACCTTTATACCAAATTTCAAGTTTCTAGGCCCAGCGGTTTGGGCTGTGCGTTGGTATATAACCCAGTGAGTCAGGTTTGCCTTTTATATATAAACCCCCTTGCAAAAAAAACGGGCACCTATGGTTTTTCAGATTTTTAGGCATTGAAGCTTAGAAAGTAAGCTTTCATGCACATAAAATACAAAAACCATAGGTGCCCGTTTTTTTTTGCAAGGGGGTTTATATAGATGTTTCGAGCTATTTCGATAATAACTTAAAATTAAATTTATGTGTTCTCAGTCTTGACGCCAATTGCGTATCCTTCCAGGGTGCAAGTCTCCTCGGCTTCATCTGCGTCCAAGTCACCTCCTACAGCCGATCGTCTCGCGGCACCTTCTTCGCCTGGATCTCCATGATGGCCTTCTGGTTCACGGGCATCCTGCTCGGCCTGTACCTGTTCCACCTCGTGGAGAAGTTCTACAAGATCCCCTGGTTGAAGATAGAGCTGGTGTTCTGCGGGTTGTGGACGTTTTTCTACCTGATAGCCTCCAGTTTGGTGGTGGCGTGGAGCGTGATCAGTGCTTTTGCTGCAGCGGCAGTAAGTAACTTTAAATACTGCGTAGTGCCATCAGAGTTGAAGTACATATAGCACCGATGGCTGCTGGGGCTGAGTTCTCGAATGGAGACCACGGATGAGCAAGAGATGGGCAGACCTTGAGCGGGTTCAATTCATGTCGCATCAGATGTCCCGCTCAAGGGCGTCGACAGGGGGGGGGGGCAAGGGGGCATAAGAACATGTCAATGACAGTGGAACGTTGACATTCACTTCATTAATTCTCCTTTTATTTAATCAGTTCATGTAGCTGTCATCATTATCATCATCTCTGCTATAGGACGTCCACTGTTGGACATAAGCCTCCCCATAGACTTCCAGTTGCTTCGGCTGGAAGCGGCTTACATCCACCGTGAACCCGCGGCTTTAAGCAGGTCATCCGTCCATTCGTGCTTTAGCTTATATAAATAAATAAATAAATAAATATCACGGGACAATTCACACCAATTGACCTAGCCCCAAAGTAAGCTTAGCAAAGCTTGTGTTATGGGTACTAAGCAACGGATAAACATACTTATATAGATAAATACATACTTAAATACATATTAAACATCCAAGACCCGATATATATAATATATATTACCTATACTCATACTGTGTCTGAACTTTGTATCCGTTTCATTTGTAACATTTTCATTATAAGCCCATCTGTTTGACCACCTTTTTTGTTACAGTTCTTCGGCTACGCAGCGATGCTGGCGTACCTGATAGACGCGTACCTCAAGTACCGCGCGGTCCAAGATGGCGGGCTGGCGCAGGGCACGCGCGTGGTGTCGCGACAGACCGCCGCCGTCACCACGCCGCCCAGGGTCGGCTATTAGGATACTGATGGGAAAGAAGTTAGGTAGTGCCCTTCCGTCCCTCTCACTCTCGTATTAAGTCAATCCTCCTCAGTCCTCGCGTACTTTACAAAGGACTTATTAGCACTAAGAATAACGGTTTAATGTGAAGGGACCACGGAAAGAACATGTCTGGTCACCTAAGCAACTTTTTGAGTTATAGCGGTTTGAAAGTTAGTCATCACTAACAAGTACGATGGTTACCATTTCTTTAAAAGTAAAAAAATAATATTTTATATTGTTTTCAGATTATTTAACGCAATAGTAAGTCATAGTACTTTGCGAGCTCTACATTTTGAAATTAAAATTTCAGTTTTAAAAACATGTTTTTCCCGTGGACCCTACATGTAGTTTATAATTATAAACAACAAATTGTTCATTGAATAAAGAATTTTTAAATAAAATCCAAAATAACAGCAACTCAACCACGTCTAGGTGTTAAACGCTAAGTTTGTTAAAAAATGTCAGGACTCAGGAGGATAAAGCTGGGTCCACATTTTTATCATCTACGTCACGTGCACTGACGCGTATCAAGATCGCTAGTGTGGACGCAAAAGTAGCGCGATGTTGATTGATACAAGTATATTATGTACCCCGCACACTCGCGATCGGATACGCGTATCAAGATCGGTAAGTATGGATCGGTATGGCATTTTGATACTGTATCATACGAAGTTATGATTTGATACGCGATACGCCGTGATCGCTCTCGAGACGGTTTTTCCCCGATCATCAATACAAAGGGAATACGGATAACGTTCACACTTAATGATACGGGGTTATGATACGATACGCTGCTACGCTACGGTTAGTATGGAAGGATTTTTTCATGCGACGATACTAGTGATACGGTGTGCCCAAAGTTAGCGTCCATACTAGAAATGGGTCGAGTACTCGTTTACTACTCGGTACTCGGTGTATTCGGCAGTTTTTTTAATACTCGTACTCGGCCGAATAAATCAGTTCCATTTACGAGTATACTCAGTCTAAATCAAATTATTATTTAAGAGGAATCATAATATGTAATATAATAAAACAGGCTGGTTTAAAAATGTTATTAAGAGTATTCGTTAATAAAAAAAAAAAGTGTAAAAGTATTATCAATTGTAAATATTTAAACAATTAATGCACGGACCGAAAGCGATTTTCTTTAAAACAACAACTTATATTTTACGGGGGAGAAGGCGGGGATTCCCGCGACGTTCGCTCGCGGTAGCGCCCCGTGAACCTGTCCTTAACCTGTTTTCACGCCCCAAAACTGAACCGGTTTCAAAAGCTTTGAACCGAGTATACTCGGTACTCGGTGGATCTCTAGTCCATACTTAGGATACAGGATACGCGAGCTCGATACGATACGCGTGATCGTGATCGGCAAAATGATACAAATGTGGACCCAGCTTAAGTGTAAGCGGGACGGCGAGATACGACTTTCGAATTTTGCACTTCGCAGTGTAGGGCAGGGCTTACCTGTGGTATTGGTAGACATATGTATGACCACAAAGGTATAGTCAAGTGTTTGTACAGATCTAGTCATTATGTTTTTGCGTCGTATTTTGTCGGACAAGTTCGTATTTATCTTGGACGACCGGATGGCCTAGTGGTTAGAGAACCTGACTACGAACTACCTTAGTCCCGGGTTCGAATCCCGGCCGGGGCAGATATTTGTATGAATAATACGAATGTTTGTTCTCGGGTCTCTTGGATGTTTTATATGTATTTAAGTATGTCTTTATCTATATAAGTATGTTTATCCGTTGCCTAGTGTCCATAATACAAGCTTTGCTTAGTTTGGGACTAGGTCAATTGGTGTCAAGTGTCCCATGATATTATTATTATTATTATTATCTCGCTTTCTCAATTAGCTTCAATAAGCTAATTGAAACAGCAAGATAAATACATTTTTTTCCGACAAAATACCATGGAAAAAAATTATGCACTAGATACATCTGTATCTGATCGTAGTCAAGATTAAAAAATAAACAATAAGGCCGATTGTCGCATACTGGGTGACCTTAGCCTCTGGACTAGCTTAGCAAGATATTTAAAACCAAACTGCAAAGTATCATAACAATCAGTCCAATATTTACCGAAAAACTAACGGTTTTCAATGTATCACTTTGGAGCAGCCTGTGTATTTGGATGATCTGATTTCATAGATTTTTTTTCTTCTCTAATTAAGCAAATAACTATTGTAAGATATTGCTAAGTATCAGTCTTATCCATGGTTTCATTATTTGTCCAGGGGCTAAGGTCACCTTGTAGGCAAGTGAAAATAGTCTTTGGTGTTTTGAGGCATACAACTTTGAACCTTGAGTCGTAAAATTGATCTATTATACTTGAACACGACCACAATCGAAAGTATCCTTATTTAATACCGCATTATTTCTAGTTAATGTTTGACATTTTAATGTTCTGCATTAGATATTTAAGTGAAAAACTGGATGTTTATTGATGATTTAATATTTAGATGTATTTTTGTGCAACTACCTACAATGTACTTACCGAATTTTATTAACTTTTTGTACGGTCGAAATCATATGTTTACACTTTGCTACCTTGTCGCTGTCACTCATGTTGGACTTTAGTATGAAACTGTCAGAAGACATAGAGTGACAAAGTGCTATAGTGTAAAGATATTTTTTCCCGCGACGTAGTTGTAATTAATTAAGTTATTAGAGTTATGACCAAAGATTTTAAATGACAATGTGGCTATAATTTCAGCAATGATATTATAAGGAAGAAATGGCCAAGTGCGAATCGGGCTTGGACACAAAGAGTTCCTGCTCTCCTGAGATAAAAAGCAAGTATCTGAAAAAAAAACTTTATTTGTACTATTTGATGCACAAAAAACAATGGCATAACTCAAAAGTGATTTTTTCGAGATACCGCTTTTAGCCTTAAGATGACAGAATTGCCATTATAAAAAAAAAAACACTTCTTGTAGGGACGCACTCGATGCCCACCCTTACTGATATAATCTCCGATAGAATTTTGGGTATGTCTGTATCAGTGTTATTAATTACTTGCTAAATTTTAGTTTTGTAATTTGTTTTTAAAATGGCGATACACTCTGTTAATATTTCAAGTGGCTCAATATAACCACCGGGTCCAACACACCATTGACTACAGAATTGTTATAAAGAAGTTACATTCGTATTATAACTTTTATAATATCATTGACTGAAAATGATCTGACGGACATAATTTTTTAAATATTTTATAAACATATTTTTGGACATGTTTCCATACAATACACGCTCAATGTCTTGTTAATTATGTTTATACAATTAAGCAAAGGCGTTTTAAAATTAATTTACAATATTCCTGCAGATGGTTTTGATAGTTTTACTGAATGTCCCTGTAAATATTAAATATATTTTCCCGGATAACTCACGTCGTAAATCGAGTTTAGCTCGACATGTTTCGGGCTAATCTGTAGCCCTTCTTCCTCGGTGCAACGCGACTCGGCGTAATTTTATGTTCAAAAAAGACCCTGTACAATCCGTGAGCTTTTAGAAAAACCTTCGGGTTTCGGGTGAAATCGGGAAGATTCGTTAGTAGAAAATGACAATTATCTTTTTGACTTAGTAGCAATCTAGCACGCGGAGAGTGCACTCGTTGTGTTTTCATTGATTTATATAGAGCAGTTAAAACCACCACTAACTTATTTAATCACTTAGTTATTTTTCGAAAATTGATTTCCATGGGGAGTCAACTTAAACAGGGTATTTCTGTAAATAGCCAATCACGGACATTGTTTATAATGTAATATAAATATTTTTTTAAAGAAGCTGAATGTTTCAAGAAAAGAGGTGATTGTAAATATTTTAATAAGGTTCGAGACCGAGCCATACAAGCAACGGGAATTTTGAAAAGTACATTAAAAAATATTAAACGCAGCAGACCAAAAAAATTCATTCATATTCATATTCATTTATTCATTGTAAAGTCATGTACATAGTTATAAAAGGTACATTTACATACCCAAGAGAAGTAAACACGGTATAACAACTCTATATACTTCCAAACAAAATCACTGTGTTAAGTCGGGGTGTTCTCTATTTAAATTAACAATGGAAGAATTCGAAAATGCTGATTTTGTTTTCTTTGTATCATGACAAAAAGTCATATTGTATTAATATTAGAAAAACATAAACAAGCTTAATGTAATCACAATAAGGTTTATTTTGTACTGATGGTTATTCTTTACATAACTTTTTACGGTAACTTCAAAAGTTTTGCAAGTTGATAACAGAACAGAACCGCGTATCACGATCGCGTGTCATCGTCAATATCCGAAGTATGCTTCTAAAATACGAAGGTTTTTTTTAAGATCTCACGGAGTGTAAATGTTTTTCACATTTTTAGTTGCACTTGAGAAATCCACAGTAAGTGTACGATTACACTTAAAATATCAATTAAAAACAATAATATTACTTACCAGCGACTCACTTTGTGCCGGTACATTTAAAAAAAAAACTATGCGAAGGCAATTTTTCTAAAGCTCCATTTTCTAAAAACTACTTCCGCTCGAGGCCGGTCCGCGTCGCTAGTATGTGTATCATAAATATGAACGATCACGTCAAAGTCAGTCATTGTAAGTCAAGAACGGTCCGACTAGTTTCGACCTTTAGAAGTTAGGAAACCTTTACAGGAGTTCGATCAAACCACTCAACCATCTGCTGGAATATTCCAGATAGAACATCGTGTATTGAACACACAGTTCTAAAATGCTAAGCTCTATGGCTTTAGCTGTGCACTTCTATCGTAATATTACATATTCACCAGTTAAATAATAATAGATAATTTATATCACAATTTTCGACTAAATCAAGTCACTACCTATCCACTATTTTGTATAGACATTATAATAGAGTTTATAATCGCTTAAGTCATATTGTTAACAACGAACTATTTAGTACCTGTCTTACAAAACGCTTTTTAATCGCTTTACTTATATATATTACCTACATAATTACTAGTATTTATTCGTCTGCACAGATAATTAGGAGTTAACAGGCACTTAGAAACAAATAACACTTATAAATATGAGTGCGGAAAGTAGGTAATTCCCACCGAGTGTCGGTGTTCTTAAAAAGCGAGCGAAGCGAGTTTTTAAAGACACGTACTGGGAATGTATTCGATTTCACAATATTTTTCAATGTATCAACCGAAAAAACAAATAAATATAAAGACAAGATTTAAAACAAATATATGAGATCAAAATTAAATTTAAGACACCTACTTTCAGGTTCATTCAATAATGTTTTTTTATACAATTTTGACAATTGGCAAATAAATTACATATTATTGTATTATAATATAAACAAGTTTTTTGACTATTAATAGAGAACAATTAACGAGTCTTAATTAATAATTATTATTATGTCTTCTATGTCCAACTGCGTATCAGAAAATGTTATAATAAACGTTATTGTCTTTTTTATTGTAGTGAATTAGCTAAGTATTTTTAAACAATTTATACTAAATTTTCCTAATCAATTTTCTTACGGTATGTTATACTAAAATTTACGTATTATTAAGCAGAATATTTTTAGTTAATTATTAATTTATATTTAAATGAGAATTATTCTAATTATTGTTAATATTAACGCGTTTTAATCAAATAACTACTTCAATGCATTTTGTACTGTATTATAGTATAAGGAAAAAAATGAATTTAACCACCGTAATCGTCCCAGTATTGTGCCTTAAAAATGTTTAATATATCGAGGGGTGAAAGGCTAATGGCGTTAAGCGACACTATGGGCGATATTGAGTTATATACATATTCGGAATCAGCAAATTTTTCCGCGTCTTTTGAGCCGGGTTTCACGCCAATCAGAGCTATTTTTTGTCGCTTGATGCAAATAGATTGGACGCTGTTTTTCACTCCACTGCTGACTGAAGCGACACAAAAATTACCTTTTTTCTTAACACGGTTGACTTAAGCTATATTAAAATACTGTGGCTAATGACTTAAACCGTTTTTCCTTTCTCGTCATAGAAGCCAAATGGTTTTTAAAGCTTTTTTCCATTTTCTATTTCAAAAGCTAATGGTTGGTTGAATTACTTAGCTTGCTCCGTAATACACAAATAGATGTCGCTTAATGCAAGTAGCCTGTGACCGAAATGTATGAAGCTAGTCGCTTAAAACAAATGTCTTTCCACAAAAATATAAGAAACTTGTCGTTTGAATCAATTAGCCTGCAGCAAAAATAAACAAAACACGTCGTTTCAATTATTTGACCTTAGACGATTTTACCTTAACTAAGCTACTTAAAGCAATTTAGCCTTTCTCCAATATTAGGTGAACTGGTTATTTAAGTTATTATTTCCTGTATATTTTAAAAGAAATCGGTCACATAAATTGACACATAAAAAATATTTATGTACTTGAATCCGTTTTCCTTCACTACAATGTGCGTTCAGCTAATATTTTTAACTATAACACCAGTTGATCAACGTCGCTTAAGACTAACCTAAAAAGTTTTTGGCATCTAAAACCTACTTGCGAATAGTAGACGTGCGTCAGAATCAGACTCAACCTAAAGTTTAAATTTGTTTAACTCTCTTAATTTTTTTACAAGATTCTTTTTTAGTGCATCAAAATTATTAGTTTCTAAAAATATTACTTAATAATTGTGTTTTGTCAAGTTTTTTACAGTTGGCTGACTGAAGTAATGATTAAGTATAATCATCATCCCAGCCTATATACGTCCCACTGCTGGGCACAGGCCTCCTCTCAGAATGAGAGGGCTTGGGCCGTAGTTCCCACGCGGGCCCAGTGCGGATTGGGAATTTTATAATAAAAAATAATAATAATAGTTGCTAAAATACTGGTAATTGTATTTTTGATAAGTTTTGTTATAGTTGTCTGACTAGGGATTGCAAATCAGGACGCATTTTGGGAAATCCTGATTTTCGGATTTCCAGCAACTTAAATCCGGATTCCGGATTAAATCCGGATTTTCTATACAAATGTATGTAACTTGTTTCAGGTGTAAATATTTTGTTTTAAAAAAGGTTTAGCACTTCTATAGTTGCTAGACTAGTAAAAAAAGTTTATTTTATTACTGGTCTTGGCCTGTGTTTGTTAAAAATGAAAAAAAAAATCAAAATTTAAGGCTTCGTTATTGAAAATAAAACAACAATCCAATAAAAACCAACAAACAAAAAATTTCACAAAAAATGGAACCGACTAGAAAAAAATTATGAAAATAATTTTCTACCAGTCTGAAGTCGGTGCCTGAGGCACAAGCCAGCAGGAGTGGACCTGAAATCGTATACCTCACCTTTATTTTTATGAAAAATAGGCTTACGTTTGACCTCAATCTCGCTTGATGAAAGGCGAAGATGAGGCCTAAGATGGCACACGTTTGTCTAGAAGGTGTCTGTTCACTTTGACCTTAAAGATGTCCAGATTATAGCGTTTTGGAAAAACTGACCTCGGCAGAGAGTTCCACTCCTAAGCCGTCCGCATAATAAAAAAAGAGGTAAGCGGCTTCGTGCGTAATAGAGGAATGTCTACAACATAAGGGTGCAACTGCTCGCCGCGCCTAGTCGTTCGGTGACGGAAAGAGGAAGGGGGTATCAGGTTATGTAAAACCTCCGCGCACACACCGAAATGTAACCGATAAAAAACCGAAAGGGAGGCCACTCGTCAACGGTGTTCGAGACTCAGAAGATTTGCCCCCACGAGTGAGTCACTGCCTATGATCTTTTTCGCTCGGCGGTCCAACGAGTCCAAAGCATCCTGCTGATATCTATTTAGCAGACCTATCCCAGAGTTGGGAACAGTATTCCATGCAAGAGAGAACTTGAGCTCTGTAAAGATTTCAGAGCTGCTCCGAGGTGAAGTACCGTCTCACCCTGGAGAGGATACTCAGTTTTTTGGCAGCAGTCTTTACCATAGGCTCGATGCAGCGACCGAAGTTTAGATTGGATGAGAGATCAGCCCTAAGAGCTCAAGACGGTCGTTAATCGGGACGGGGACATTCCGGAAAGTCTCCAAGGTAGAGTTAACCCCCTCGATCATCGACTCCCTGAAACATTGGACCTTTGATCCAGACTTCGCATCGGATAAGTATCTCATCGAGACTGTGTGCTGTCATCTGCACACCCAAAGAAACCGCTTGTTACCAGCAGATCGTTGATGTGCAGCAAAAAAAGAGTCGCGAAGAGCACAGACCCCTGAGGGACACCGGTATTAATGCCAAGGAGATCGGACGAGAAGCCATTAACAACAACCCAAATCGATCTGTTCCTCAGGAAATATTCGATCCAGATGCAAAGCCCAGGAGCAATACCGTATGCCGGAAGCTTACCAGTCCTTGTCGAAAGCCTTAGAGATATCAAGAGACACGTCAAGACCCTCACCATGTTTCTCAATGGCTTCACTCCAGAGGTCAGTGCAATACACAAGAAAATCCCCAGTAGACCGGCCTCGACGAAACCCGATACCCGAATGACGGTCACTGAGGAGGTCGTTGGTTTTCAGGTATGCAAGGAGACGCTTGTTTAAAACATACTCCATAATTTTACAGAGTATGGAGGTGATTGCGATAGGTCAGTAGTTGGAAGGGTCGGCCCGACTTCCTTTTTTAGGGACAGGTTTGACATTGGCAATCTTCCAAGATTTCGTAACTTGACCAGTCCTCAGGGACAAGCGATATAGGCGAGTCAGAACAAGAGACAACTCCGGCGCACATGACCGCAAGATAATACAGGAATGCCGTCTACCACTATACGAGTATATTGGGCTTCAATCACTCCTGCTGGCACGTACTGAGGCACCGACTTCAGCTTTAGACTCATAGAAAATTATTTTCATGGCTTTTTGTAGTCGGTTCTATTTTTTGTTAAAAAAAAATTCACTTTCACTTCCACGCTTTTTAGTGTAAAAAATCTAAGATACAATAGTTTAATGTCAACTGCTCGTCACGTTTTACGTAAAATTACTTTTTCCGGTGCAGAGACGTTCATTATTGAGGAGTCCTGGTGATTCATCACATCACCCGTTCCATTTCACCATATGAATTACGATGAGCTTAAACTGCGTGAAAGTAATTGAAATTCAACCCGTGAAGTACTTGTTATTGAGTAGTCGCTCCATTGGTCAAATTCGGTCTTCACCATCAGTTCCACTTCAACAAATGATGATTTTCAAGAGCAAATGCACGAGTTATTCCTAAATATATCGAAATTACCATAAGCAGAACTCTTCAAATATTGTAGGAACAATATTTAAATAAAACGATATGTGAAGAGTTCCCTCGATTTGCCTAGGATCCAATCATCAGATCCTGATTTGGTGCTTATGAAACCTAATTGAAAGCATTCCTAGACGAATGAAAATTTCTTCAAATCGACTCATAAATGACGGAGTTCTGAGGTAGCAAAAATATAAAAATTTAGGTTGATAAGTAGGTAAATTAAAAAATCCGGTTATCCGGATTTTAGAATCGAAAATCCGGATTTAAAATTCACGCATAAAATCCTAAAAAATCCGGATTTTCGAACTTCGGATTATCCGGATTGCAATTTCTGTGTCTGACCTAATATTTTTTTACGTCATTTTCTGCATTTTATTCTCTATCTTACTTTTTTGTTGTTTTCTACAATGTTCATGTTGATACTTTTTATATCGGTTTCAAACACCAACCTCAGATAAAATTTGAAATTACTGGGATTTAAATTAATACGAACAAAATAGTAATCGTTCCATAAGCTACTTTTCCTGATTTTAAAAACTAGTGAAATGGGACTTTAAGCATATTAGCCATAATCTATTGCACTTGTAATAAGGCAGTTAAACCTTTTAGCTTTACACGAAAACTACATTTACGACCCTCTTAAGTCATTTAGCCTTGCGCTGATATTCCTAGTCGTTGTTTCTTAAACCATTTAGTTGTATTCCAAAAAAGACTTGAAACGTCGCTTAAGTCGTTTTTCCTTGCTCTAAAAAATAAGAGGAATTAGAATTTTTAACTCAAGCGACACTTATTTCTTTATTTTCTCGTTTTATTAAATTGATATATTAAACATTAGAAGCGGTATTAAATTTTAAGAAAAACTGTGTATTTAGAATCAAAATCAGTTAATAAATTCAAAAACTACGAATTTTTTTCTAAATTTTAAAACTTTAAAACGCTCTCCTGTAAAGTTACAAAAATGTCGCTTAACGCCATTAGCCTTTCACCCCTCGATATGATCATAGATTAAATAAAAAGGGTAGATATGTCATTTGCTTCTCGAGCTTGGAGTAAGCCCCATTTAGACTACAAAAACTTGCATGCAAATTTAACTACATTGCGGTATTTGTTTCATCAACTGAATTCATTGTCCTTCAATAGTCTGCGATGTAGGGCCGCCACAATCGGAATTCCGTTTCGGAATTTCGATTCGGAATTCCGTAAATACATCACACACATACGTTTATTTCAATTCTGTACGCACAGGCCACCAGGCGGAATTCCGAATCGTCTATAGATTTGTATGTATTTACTGCGTTCTGAATTCTACGGAAATCCGAATGTATGTTGCGATTCGTAATGCAACTTGTATGCAAGTTATTCAATGTGCAGTGCACATAACTTTCCTTAGTCGGTCTGGCTGCGTATTACACGTCGAAAACTGTTAAACACACAAATAAAAAAGATTGTCCAAAAGGCTGCGACAGTCAGAGATTTAGAAGTTTAAATACGTTTTCGCAGAGAACGAGTATGCTAAGTAAACTCTAGCGCGGTATTGAGAAAGTAATGTCGTTTCTTTCTGTCTTACTGTAATGGCCTGTAATACTTTCTCTGTCATGATTCCAAATGAGAGCTCACTCATTTCGGAGTCGACACGTTTCGGCGCGGTCGAAGTATGATGAGGGCATATCTGAACTTCTAAATCTTTGGCCACATGCCCTCACATGCATTTATAAAGTGCACTAGTATTAATATTAGTTGGAGATAGCTCCAAAACAAAAAACGACACTCACGGTATTTTACACTCCTAGCCTAGGTATATCAAAATTGAATCTAATATTTTATATTTCCTTTCGCTATTTTTGTCGTGACATTTCGCGTGACAAGTGTTGTAGCTTAGCAAGGGACGAAAATTTGTTCGCTCATATTGCTATCTCATTCGCACCATAATTCAATTACATGTTTTTATCCCTGTTCATGACATATTTTCAAGATTTGTGATTAGGCCTGTTCTGCGTGTGTGGGTGAGTGTTCGCGTGTAGTTATATCAGTATCTGGTCCGTTATTACGTGATATAAGAATGTACCTAATCTACCCTTTTTCTATATTCTATGTGTATGATTCCATTCATGTCTGTACATGTTATTTATTTACTTAAATCAACGAAAATTGGTACTGCATTTTGAGCTTTATCAGTCACACATTACGATACCAATTTGCTTGGATTTAGGCGAGACACATCTATTTTAAAAATATTTTTACACACTTTCAATGTTAAAGACACATTGTATTTTAATTGTATTTTTTTAATGTAAGAAGTGATAATTATGAAATCACGAATATGAAATGACATACGGAAATAAATATATAATGTAATTACATCACTCGCACAATAAAATGTTGATCATTAGTATTTTTTTTATTTTTAAATGTTTTGTTATCTTCCTGTGAAATTTGCTGCGAAAGAGCTACAGTGGGTCAAGGAACCCAACCTATGTTTTCAAAGTATTTTTTTATCTTATTTACTGTATCGCCGCATATTATGTCATAGGTAATACGTTGTAAAAAGAAAATCATAATTGGACCAATCAACTATTTTACCGACACTTTAGGCGTCTCCTGCGTTGCCAAAATTGTCTTTGGCGTTATCAAAAAATCGTACTTCCAACAAGATATTTCACGGTTTACTAGGTTGAACTTATGTAGGATGGCATGTATTCATGTCACAGAGTACATAATATAATACCAACTGGTATTACTAACGCGACGCAATTGTAACTGATGTGTGAGATGTGAAGATGATTGGCGCGGGAAAACCGGGAAGCAATTTTCGGCAATGGTTCTTTAACGATTATTTATTCCAGGATAGAACGCGGGATTTACCGGGAGGCCCTCGAATTATATATATAGGTAAGCATGCGAATTACGGACGTCATTCCTTTGCGAACATCAGTGGAAGCAGGTTTATGTAAGTTATTTTTGAGATTTCATTCCCTCCCGACCCGTGGTCCGACTATAGTTTGTCCAATTGCTTTTCGGAGCTCCACCCTCCTCTTCGTGGCTATTTTGCCCTTCAGGCAAGTGCAGTACCTAACTAACCTACCTATTTTAACCGCTTTCAAAAAAGGAAGTTATCAATTCGGTTTTTTTATTATTTGTTACCCCAGAATTCCGTCATTTACGAACCTACGAAGAAATTCAGTGGTGTGTTTGAAGTTTTCATTTTGCACTGGGATAAGAAAAAAGCTACAGGTGAAGCCTTCCATTTTGAGAGACCTTTGCCCAGCCTTGGGTCGTGTGCAAGCCAAAGATGAAAATAATCAAATTTTAGTGTTACTTTAACTAAAAATTAATCTTACTACTACCACAGAATATATAATAGTACTGACTGATACTATCTTACCATTTCTGGTGTACTTACAATAAAGATTATTTGTATTTGTATTGTATGCTACTACAGCACAACGTCTCTAATTGTTCTCTCTTCTCCTATTTATGTTTTTACTGTTTTTGCTGTATGTAGTGTGTTTTTTGCTGTCAATAAGTACAGGTTGGAATCTAGGACGTGATACAAAATTAGTGTTTCGTGCTCAGTTAATGCTGGGTAATATAATACATTAATTCTTTTGTTGACATAAGTCCGTTGAAATTTGCAGTTTCCATACATTATTCATGATTTCTTATTTCAATAATGTATAGTAACCACAATTTTTTTCAGACTTATTTCAAGAAAAGAGTTAATGCATTAAGTATATTAACCCAGCATTAACTGAGCACGAAACTCTTATTTTGTATCACGTCCTTGATTCCACCCTGTATTGTGAGTTTGTGAGTTTGAGTTTGTATTGTATTGTATCTTTCAGATCGTTGACTGTTGCCGTGTAGACTTATACAATGTATACAATGCTGTTACTGGTGCTCGTCGCTCTCCCTTTGCTGGTCACCTGCCAACCAACTCACTGCGAAAAATGGAAGGGCGACTGGGAGTTCCGCTGCCTCAAAAGCAATTATGGTGCCGACAGTATTCATATTAGGAACATCGTGGACAGCGACGTTAGGTAGGTAACAGACGACAGTGGGTGCTCCACTGGATTCTCTATCGTTTGCCCGAATTTCATATGACCGAATATATCGTGTATAGAATTTTCATTTGCCATAAAATAATTTATTTCTGAAATAGTGATTTCTTCAGAGTTGATGTTAAACTAACCTAAAAGAAATAGGCTTTAACATACCCCTCACAGAGCCCTCTCATTCTGAGAAGAGGCCTGTTCCCAGCTGTAGGACGTATACATATAGGACGTATTTAAGAAGCCGTGGTGGCCTAGTGGTTTGACCTATTGCCTCTCAAGTAGAGGGTCGTGGGTTCAAACCCCGGCGCGCACCTCTGAGTTTTTTGTTGGTTAGGTATTATCTTCTCTGTGGTTAGGTTATTCAATAGGCGTCCACCAGCTTCGTGCAAACCGCTTCAGCTACCGTACCGTAGGCCCTAAGTTATAAGAGGACCATGTAACTCCCCCCCCCCTCCTCCGCCCTCCTAACTATAAAGCTGGATCCTTGACTTCAGCTTTTTAATGTGGTAATTTCTTTAGTTTCAAGATCGCTAAATGGCTGTCAATATGTGGGAAGCCCGGGACGAACTACTCAAACAGCGAGCACCACCTGGGCCCCCGCGAAAGCCACGAAGAAGTCTTCGTAGAAGCAGAAGGCAGCTCGTGCAACGAATTCTTTATACTCGAATGCAAGCGCGGCAGCGAACATGTTCCCTGCCTCGATGTAGTTACACCATCTGTAAAGCTCGCTGCTGGATTGTAAAAATGAATATCGCATAATATTGTTAAGTGGACCAATCAACTTTGTTCCCGACATTAATCTGTGACAATTTTTCAAACAATTGCAGATTTTTGCAAGTAAACGTGTTTTTGATTCTGTATATGAATACATACCATCCTACGTAAGTTCAACCTATTGAACTGTGAAATATCTAGTTGGAAGTACTTTTTGGTAACGCAGGAGACGCTCAAAGTGTCGGTAAAATAGTTGATTGGCCCAATTACACTTAATTTTTAAGCCGACATATCGATATATTTACCTAATCGTCGTTAGGCATAAATTATTATGCATAAAATTTAAAAGCATAAACATTGAAAGTATAATCGTCACATAGACTAACATCAAATAGAATAAATACAAAAATACATAATAATGAATTCGCATCGTTACTAAAAGCATAATGTGTTTACCTACTCTTAAAAATTGTAATGTACCTACAAATGTCACATAGCAATAAAATTATTTGGAGTATTTTTGTATTTTTTATTTTAACTTCTGTTACTTTTACGGTCATCCCGTAAAACCAACTGAGACAAACCCAAACTTGAGACATGGATGCACAGAATAACCAGAAAGAGAGACCGGCGCTGGGAATAGAACCCAGGTCCACAGCATTCCGTGCTGCGTGCCATACCCCTACACCACCACTGCCAGGAGTACATTTTATGTTACTTTAGTCTTTGCATATCGGGACTAAATCTCCTTTTTATTCTCTAGGGGTTAAAGTATTTTTTTTCTTTACGTTGGAAACCCCTGAACAACTAACACCGTGTTTGTGAATGGAGGATTTTTAACCACGGAAATAACCTCAAAATGACAACTGTGCAAAAATATTAAAAAAAAAACACGATTTAATTCCGCGAAACACAATTATTGATTACGAATATGAATCTATTCAATTATATTAAGGATTAAATCATTTTACTATGCATAGTCCGATTAGTTTAAAATAGTTTTCAATTTTCAAACTGTTTGCTAAATATGCAAGCTTTTAGTCACTTCATAAGCAATAAATGAAATTTAAAAAAAAACCGCGCACCAATTTTGCTATTTGAATTTTGGACAGATGGCCTGTCCATTACCTAGTCGAACTTACGTTTAAAGTAATATTTTAATTTTGAACAAGACATTGTTTTTTCAGGGTTCCGTAGCCAAAATGGCAAAACCGGATCCATTATAGTTTTGCCATGACTGTCTGTCTGTCCTATTGGCAAGATGCTGATGCATGATGATGATGAGTCAAATACCTACATTGCGTACAATAAGAAAGAAAGAAATCATTTATTACCACAAAAAAAAATATATATATATATATATGTAGATCTGGGGTCTTATTGAATATAGTGATTTACATAAGTACTTATGTACTTATGTAAATCACGTGACAATAATCTAGTAGTGACATCCTGGTAGTCCAGCCAGGATCGTCTCCGCAGGACGGAACTCTTCAACGGTTAATAGCATCGACTTGAAATTTGGTATGCAAATGTAGTTTGGGTGACAATGCACAGTCAACAAAAAGTACACTCAGAAAAAAAAGCTTGTATTAAATATGAAGTTTTTATGGCTAGGTTATTTAGTTAAAATAGGTTAAAATGTTTTTGAGATATTGAACATTTAAAATGACCATGTTGTTATATTTAATTTTTTCTTTAATTGTATACTGTAGTTTCTAAGTATTTTATTTGTAATTAATATTTTGAAAAAATGACTTTCTGCCAAGTTTCTTGCGGCGCATTCTTCTTGGCAATGATGGTCTTTCCGAAAGCGCTGGTAGTTTAAAAAATGACGTGTAAAAGTGCCCATTGCGGCCTATTTACTGAATAAATGATTTGAATTTTGAAATTGAATTTGAATGTTTTTTTTTTTAAGAGAAGTAGAATAGATAAGTGTGACCATCTCCAGTAATAACTGCTTGATCACCATATACGAACGATTTATGACGCATAGAAATATATATTTTTAACAATTATTCGTTTGTTTGTGTATACATGAGGAAAATTGAGAAGAAATATTATCTTTTACGCGTTAGTTGTTTTTGTGATTGCAAAGTTAAATAACCTAAACAATTTAAACATAAACCTATGACGAAATGGTTTTTCGCGTGAGTTCATAGAGCATTTGGGTCAATAAACTTTATACCCGACTGCCCGAAGGAGGGTCGTGTTTTTCGAAAGCTTGTTTGGATGAATGAGATATTTTAGGGGAATTTCCCACGCGCCGTTTCCTAAACACCGCGCGGGGAATTCCCTTTTTCTCAGAGCGTGTTCCGTTTTACGCAAAACTTTTGTTAAAACTATGACAATTGAAAAAATCTAAAAATTGGATTTTATTAGGATTTTTTCAATAAATCGCGATTTATACGATTTTTTCAAAAAAATCATAATTTTTCCAACCCTGTTTTTCGAGCGTATATGTATGTATGTGACATTTGACAAAAACAGTACAACAGTGACAGGTTGCTGGTTGCTAGCCTGTCGCCTAAAAAAACACCTCACGTAATTTATGGACGCCCCCTTACAAAAATCTACAATTGTTTGAAAAAAGTCACGGACAGATTAGTGTCGGTAAAAAAGTTGATTGGCCAAAATACATATCCAAACCAAGTATAGTTATTTAAAACCGGCCAAGAGCGTGTCGGACACGCCCAAAATAGGGTTCCGGAGCCATTACGAAAAAATTAAGTAATATTTTTCTAAGGATTTCGTACTTTATACGGAATCTTCGAAGTATAGGTATATTTTATACCTTACGCTGCTATTTACTCATAAACTACTAATAATTCTCAAGCAAACTTAGCCGCTATAGTTTTCCTTGGAAGTTTAATATACTGACTACCATTCTGAATTTTTTCAAATTTTTCCACCCACCGGTTTAGATTTTAGAGGGGGGGGGACGCCCGATTTTAATGAAAATTTGCACTTTAAAGTTGAATATTTCGCAAACAAATTACTGAATCGAAAAATCGTGTTAACAAACCCCTAATGGTTTTAAAATACCTATCCAACGATACCCCACACTATAGGGTTGGATGAGAAAAAAAAAATCACCTCCACTTTATGTCTATGGGAGGTACCCTAAAAAAAATTGTTTTTGAATTTTTAATTGTACCATTTTGTCGGCATAGTTTACTTATATATCCGTGCTAAATTACAGCTTTCTAGCATTGATAGTCCCTGAGCAAAGCCGCGGACGGACAGACAGACAGACAGACGGACAGACAGACAGACAGACAGACATGGCGAAACTATAAGGGTTCCGTTTTGCCATTTTGGCTCCGGAACCCTAAAAACCAGTGTACTTTTTAACCGACTTAAAAAAAAGGAGGAGTTTATCTATTCGGTTGTTTTTTTATGCTTGTTACCTCAGAACTCCGTCATTTGTGAACCGATTTAAAAATTTTTTTCGTTCGTCTAGGAATGCTTTCAATTAGGTAGGTCCCATAAGCACCAAATCAGGATCTGATGATTGGGCCTTCGATTCCTGAGGAAATCGAGGCAACTCTTCAAATGTTGTAGGGACTGTGGTAATTTGGTCTCGTGCTGAGGCACCGACTTAAGTTTCGTCCCAGCATATGAACGTCCCACTGCTGGGCACAGGCCTCCACTCAGAATGAGAGGGCTTGGTCCATAGTTCCCACTTCAGACTGGTAAAAAAATATTATCATGGTTTTTTGTAGTCAGTAAAATTTTTTGTTATAAATTTTTCTTATGCTATGTATGTTTGCTGCGTGATGTGGACGAGCTAAACACGATGCTGCCTCCCGAGAAGAGGTTAGAGCCCTTCGCGTGGAACCAGGAGGGATGAGCTGCGGCTGACTGTACTCTAACATTGTGTTAAATACTTGTAATGTATAGGTAGTACATAGATATCATTTATAAATATTGTGAATCTGTTTTTAAAAAAAAATACCTCGTTGAGTTTCTTGCCGGATTCTTCTCAACAGAGGTTTTTTTCCGAACCGGTGGTAGATTTTTTGACATTCATAAGTGCTTATCATAGCCTAAATTGAATAAAGAGATTTTGACTTTGACTTTGACTATTGTAAAGACTGCCGTCGAGCGCTACCATCATCCTACTAATATTATAAACTAGCTTCTGCCCGCGGCTCCGCCCGCGTGGTATTCGGTTATCGCTCGCTGTTCCCTCGGGAACTGAGCATTTTTTCTGGAATAAGAGTAGTTTATGTCACTCTCTGGCCCATAAACTATCTCTAGGCCAAAAATCACGTCGATCTCGCTCCGTTTCAACTTGAAAGACGGACAAACATACATACTAACACACAAACACACACACTTTCGCATTTATAATATCATCTATACGGATGAAGTGCTTAAATGCCAAATTTCATGGTTTTATCTCCGACAGCGTCGAACTTCCACCATATAAACTTTCACCCCCTATTCCAACCCCTAAAAGCCTTTTTTTCGCGATAAATGATAGCCTATGTTCTTTCCCAAGGTCTATTCTACCCCTGTACCAAATTTCATCAAAATCGGTTCAGCGGTTTTGGCGTGAAAGCGTAACAGACAGACAGACAGAGTTACTTTCGGATTTATAATATTAGTATGGATGTGAAAGTTTGTGAGTATGTTTGTTACTAGCTTCACGCCGAAACGGCTGGACTGATTTCTATGGCTGAGATGATGATGATAATGATGACAGCTACATGAACTGATTAAATAAAAGGAGAATGATTTTTGTTTTTTCGACTGTATGGCAAACGAGCAAGTGGGTCTCCTGATGGTGAGAGATCACTACCGGCCATAGACACCTGCAACACCAGGGGGATTGCAGATGCGTTGCCAACCGAGAGGCCTAAGATGAGACACCTCAAGTGCCGTTATTTTGATTTTGGATTTTGATGAAATTTGATAAAAAGTTAGTTTATAATCTGGATTAAAACAATAGGATACTTTTTATCGCGATATTACCACGGGATAGGGATAAAATTTCTAAATAACATCCCTCTCATGAGATTTGGTGTGTATGTAGGTAGCTGGACGTCTGGAATTACACATAGGCTTTTTATCCCGATATTCCTACGGGATAGGGATAAAATCTTGAAATTCCAACCGCTGGGTCTTGAAATTGGTCAGTATTGTTGTTCTTAGCCCAACCTGAATGAAGACCATGATATACATTTTGGGAATTCCCAGGGGAATTTTGTGAAATTAGTTAATATAGTGTATGCGTGCGAAGCCGCGGGTGAAGTCTAGTAATAAATAAAGATCATGGGACACTTGACACCAATAGGCTAGACGAGTAGAAAAAACTGTTTAGTCCGTCGGGTGGATAATTTAAAAATATTTTGCACATATTTTTTTCTTTTGTTCGACAAACAAAAAATTACGAGGATACAGTGCTTAGAAGTTTCGAGTGACGTCACTATATGGTACGATTTTTACCTTATAGTGACGTCATCCATGACCAGTACAGAACAAATTCAAGAACAAAGATCCTGAATTTTGTGCCCAAAACCGGTCTTAAAGAGTATTACAAGAGTATTCTAAGACTATATCAAAATGCTTTCAGCTTTATTGAAAACGAATTCGTGGCTTATTCAAGACCACATTTTCCTGGTATGTAGGCCAAAGGTGAGAATGATAAAATTTCTTAGTATTGAGATAGCTAATCTACAGAGGTCGCCGGTGCTGGCAGTCAGTAAGTATATATAAATCTCCGCGTCCACTAGACTGCCTAAATTAATTTTACAGATCGTCGAGGTTCCCGTGTCGTGCTCACACAATGTACACGAAGTTTATATTGGTCCTCATCGCTCTGCCTTTGCTGGTCAGTTCCATACCAACTCACTGCGACAGACACAAGGAAAGCACGGAGTTCCGGTGCGCCAAAAACGGTTATGGCGCTGACAGAATTCACATTAGAAACATCGTGGAAGACAGCTTCATTAGGTACGTAACAGATGACGATATGGGGGTTGGTTGAGTCAATTTACAAGGAAATGGTTATTTCCATTCACTGAATGATAAATTTATAAATTAACCTTACGATACCCGCGGCCTTACGATAGCTACGAGTATGCAACAAGCGCGTGTTGAAGCAGCTCCTCTACCTCAACACTACACTACTCGTTTCGAACTCAACCAGAGATCATCCTCAGTGCAACACAAACGTTCACCATATTACCAGATGTTTGATGTTACTCTTAACCTTAAACCTTTTTGCAGGTGGTAGGACCTTGTGCAAGGTCCGCCCGGATTGCTACCACCATCTTGCTCGCTAATCCTGCTTTGAAGCAGCAGTGCTTGCACTGTTGTGTTTCGGCGTGGAGAGTAATATAGCCGGTGAAATTACTGGCACTTGAGGCATTCCATCTTAGTCTTCTAGGTTGGCAACGCATCTGCAATACCCCTGGTGTAGATGTTTATGGGCGGTGGTGATCTCTTACCACCAGGAGACCCACTTGCTCGTTTGCCTTCCAGTAGAATAAAAAAAAATAACCTCCGCAGAGTACCTAGGTAAAACACTTGGTTTTTTATTAAAGTAGGTAATTTCTTTAGTTTCAAGATTAACAAATGGTTGTCAGAAGTTGGAAAGCCAGGCGTCAAGTACTCGAGCAGCGAGCACGTCCTGGGCCCCAACGAAAGCCACGTCGAGAACTTCGCCGGAGCACTCGGCAACACAATGAGTGAAATGTTTATATACGACTGCAAGATTGACGGCAATGGAACTCCCTGCATCCAGGTGGTTACGCCTTGCGTAAACTAGACACCTAACAACACAGCAGCTAGTCTAGCGGTGACCGTTGACCAGAACAAAAAAAATGTTTTTAACAAAGAATAGAACTGACTTCAAACACCTTGAAAATAAATTTCTACTAGTTTGAAGTCGGTGCCTCACCACGAGCCGGCAGGAGTGGAACTATAGTAAACATAGTTTGGCATGAAAAACGTCTAGAAAATTATTAGAATGGGTAAACAATCTATAAGGGAATTATTCGCATAGCAAAAAAAAAGATTGGGGAAAAAAACGAATGGATAAAAATATACTGGGGAAGAAAAATTTCGGGAAATTAGTCTCTACAGTCAAAATACAGACGAATTGAGAACCTCGTCCATTTTTGAAGTCGGTTTATAAGGTAGCACGCAAATACTTATTACCAGTCTCCGCTAGACTTTCGTGCCATGGACTGTACCAGTACCACTACGATGAGTTTACAGTGACCGTACTCGATAGCGACAACGTATAATTATTTGTAAAGGCGCTGTACAATTCTCCATACAAATATTTTACGCCGTCGCGCGTCGTTATCGAGTACAGTCACAGTGAATTCATGGTGGTGGTACAGTAGTGGTACCCGATCAGCAGTCAGCAAGAGCTTAAATAAAGTCCGCGCGCGAACCATTGTACCAAGTACCATAATATGTATGGTACAGAAGATACAAGCTCAAAAATATAATTGATGCAAACTGAATTGTCTTCTTAAAGAAATGATTTTCAGTTAGATGTAACACTCAATTAATGTAACTTTCGAAATTTTGCTATAACTTATGTTACACGTTTATAATTAAAGATTTATTTTTGAATTAATTCTTACTAGTTTTTTTTTTTATTTTAATTCTAGTAATAATTATGGCATCTAGTGGTCCCTGGTCAAAAAATTCTAATCGCGGCTACAGATGGAAATTTCCTTAGGGAAAAGGGTAAATCATTCTACAGCTAATTTTTTGAAGAGGTAAGTACAGATTATTATTATAGTATTTAGCGACAGTCCTGTCCTAAACCTTTCCCTTGGTCCTGGCTCTCCCTTTTTTAATCCCTATCATTTATAGATAACTATAGTGTTTTTCTCTTGTCTTTCGTTATGGTTACAATATCGAACGAAGTCTAACCGATAGTTGTACTATTATCTATTCTGTGCCGATAGTGCCTGGAAAAAACAAAATGTTGAAAATAGGCTGAATGGGTTCGAGAAAAGTACGGTATTTTGCTCGATTTGGCGGGGGCACTCCCGTTAGGGCATGCACCCGGTTCTGCAAATGCTTCAAGGAATCGGGTAATACCCGGTTCCTTTGAGGTATTTGTATGGATTCGTGGAACCGGGTGCATGCCCTCCGTGCCCTCTGATACTTTAGTCTAATTTCAACTAAGATTTTTTCGACGACATTAGATAGTTACACGGCACCGATTTAAGCCACTACCCAAATTATTTGGCTTCGATGACGGTGCGGCTGGCTCTACCCAGTTGATTTTATCTGGGGGCACGGCAGTGCTCCCGCCAAGTCGAGCGCGAAGCAAACACTGCCGTACCATCCTTTACTGGAACCAATTCGCCGCATTTTTCAGGCCCCTATTTGAGAACCTCTGGTTAAGATCAGAACGCAGAAATTTTCGTCATCCAATAAGCTATAATCACATACTTAAAATCCAAAATTTCAAGTCTGTAGGTCATTTAGTTCCGAAGTTAAGCGAAAGCAAAGTTTTGCTTTTAAGTTTTTCTGTTTTTATTTTGTTATTATTGCAAAATCTTACTTGTAAGGTTATAACTATAAGGGTAAGGTCGCAAATAATTGTAAAATAACACACTGGAAGATATAACACACTGTAACACAATAACGCACTGGAATGTTGTAAAGCTTAGTGTTCATTTGACTATTTTAGGTTAAAAAAATGCAGTTAATTTTTATGTATTCATTTTATTTGTCCGAAATTCGAATTTGTTTGAAAACTATTATATGTAGCTAACTACCACTACCAACTATAACTATTAATTTAGCCTATTGTTATAATAATTTCAACTTTTACGATTTCTTTTAAGTCAAAATTTAAATAATTGCGAGATAATTTATAGATCCACCATGAATACACCAATACAAAGTCTGATAAATATCGCACATACCATAATAGTTATATAATTGAAGACTGACATGGAAAAACTTTTCTCACTTTTACTATTAACAGGTGGATACCCGCAGAGTAGGTAAACAAAACAATGGAATATGATAGCGTACTTGGAATTCCTCGTACGATAACAGCCGATAAATTGTGGATTTAAAGATCTTCAGTGCGATAACGAATCCGTTCGATTTTATCTGTAATGTTTTTGACAATTTTTATTTTATTTTTGCTTGACCGGAAACTAAGGTCGTGTAACGTCCTCATTTTTACCCGACTGCGAAGAAGGAGGGTTATGTGTTTGAGCCGTATGTAGCTTTGTATGTATGTCTATTCATGTCCTCTCGTAACTACTCAACGGCTGAACCGATTTTGATAAATGGCATGTCATTATCTTAGTGACGGGAGTGACACTGGGTACATGAAATTCTTAAAAAATTCAAATGGCGTATTTTGGCACCAAATTGGTACTTAAGTCTTCAAATTTTTTTTTATTAGAACCTATCGAGTAGAGTATCAAAATGAAGAGATTTAAAAACAGATTACAATAATAATACCTATATATAAGTCATGTGTTTTTACCCGACTGCGACAGGAGAGTAATGTTTTTCGAGTGTATGTATGTATGTCCATTTCAATGGCACGCCCTACAGCCCAAACGGCTGGACGGTTATTGACATATAAGGTGTCGTTGGATTTGTATAAATTGTAGTAGTTACATAGGCTATATAGATTTTCAAAATGACGCCCGCAAATGGCGGAATGGGGGGACGGGGGAGGGGAAGTTAAAAAAAGGGAAGTACCTAGTAAAAAGACCAGTTCAAAAATATATATATATCACATTATGTCTCATTTATCCTTAACTAAAAAGTTCAAAATAAAAACATAAATTAAAAAATCAAAAAACCTGACTGCGTAAAAATACTCTTATTATAAACTAAAAAGAATAAAACAAGTCTGGTTGATCTGAACTGTAGGAAAAATGCGTAGAAAGTAATTGACCTAAACTATAACAAGTAGTATATTTAAATACGGGATATAGCGACTTTAACAGTCGGGACCCATATTGGATAGGAATGAGTCTAGGTTATTTAATAGGTCCCGACTGTCAAAGTCGCTATCAAAGTCAAAGTCAAAGTCAAAATCTCTTTATGCAATTTAGGCTATGATAAGCACTTATGAACGTCAAAAAATCTACCAACGGTTCGGAAAAAACCTCTGTTGAGAAGAATCCGGTAAGAAACTCAACGAGGTATTTTTTTTATCTATATCCCGTATTTAAATACACTATTTGTTATAGTTTAGGTCAATTACTTTCTATGCATTTTTCCTTCAGTTCAGATCAACCAGACTTATTTAATTCTTTTTAGTTTATAATAAGAGTATTTTTACGCAGTCGGTTTTTTATTTTTTAACTTATGTTTTTATCATTTACCGTTTTCACAGAAACATCAAAAAACAAAACATTGCACAGATCGAGGGCTAACAGAAGGCGTGACAGCAAATAGGCAATCTACATTCTGGCCATCTCTTGTACAGTCCGCTATGAACAATTCGTTGCAGGAATTGCCTTCAGCTTCGTAGAAGACCTCCTCGATGCTGGCACCAGGGCCTATTTGCCGTCGGACGTCCGAGTAGCAGACGCCTGCTTGCCCACAGCGGGACATCCATTTGCTTATCCTGAAACTATAAAAAAAACTATAAAATTGACGAGCTCCTCTTTTGAAGTCGGTTAACATAACTGCGGAAAGTAAGGCTACGTACGCACTATCTTTTTAGGGTTCCGTACCCAAAGGGTGCCAACGTGCGGATAACTCACGTCTTAAATCGAGTTTAGCTCCACTGTTTCGGGCTATTTCGTAGCCCTCCTGCGAGACAGCAGAGCGGTGGCGCGTAGTGCGCGTGTTGCGGCAGCCGCCGAGTCGCGTGCTCCCTTGAAGAGGGGCTACGAAATAGCCCGAAACATGTAAGTAAAAGTAAGTAAGTAAATCTTTATTTGCTAGAATACGTTTACAAGATCTTAAGTAATTAAATTACAGTCACAGTATTCAGCCGACAGCTCGGCTGAATCGAGTTTAGCTCATGTCGAGCTAAACTCGATTTGAGACGTGGGTTATCCGTTACAATATCATTTAATATCAGTGAGACTCCAACTGAATAGCCAACTTCACTCCCGGCCGACCCGACTTGCACCCAGTTTGTGTGTTTAACCAGATATTTGAAAGCTGGTTTGATATTAACGTTTATTTTAATAAGGTGCGCACAGCTCACTCCAGGAAAATAACTTTTTCCTTGTCATACCTAACGTTCATCATCATCATATCAGCCGAAAGACGTCCACTGCTCCATAGGCTTCCCCAAGGCTCTCCACTCAGACCGGTCTTGTGCTTTCCGCATCCACCGCGCTCCCGTGATCTTAACCAAGTCGTTGCTCTCGCTCCATCTTGTTGGAGGCCTACCGACGCTCGTGTCCCGGTCCGGACGCCAGTCTAGAACCTTCTAACCCCATCGACCATCAGTCCTGCGAGCAATGTGCCACGCCCATCGCCACTTCAGTTTCGCAATTCTTCGGGCTATTTCGGTAACCTTATTTCTACTGCGGATATCATCATTTCTAATAATTTAAGACGACCGGATGGCCAAGTGGTTAGAGAACCTGACTACGAAGCCTGAGGTCCCGGGTTCGAATCCCGGCCGGGGCAAATATTTGTATGATGAATGCGAATGTTTGTTCTCGGGTCTTGGATGTTTAATATGTATTTAAGTATGTATCTATCCTATATAAGTATGTTTATCCGTTGCTTAGTGGGTCTGGCCGCCAAAAGTTGTACCTTAACACACTAGAAAAAATAACACACATAACACACGAACACACATAAGGTACGTTCACATGTGATTTTTTAACCGACTCAAATTTGTCAGTTCATCATCATCATCATCATCATCATCATCATGTCAGCCATTACAGGTGGTAGGATCTTGTGCAAGGTCCGCCCGAATTGGTTCCACCATCTTGCTCGCTAATCCTGCCGTGAAGCAGCAGTGCTTGCACTGTTGTGTTTCGGCGTGGAGAGTAAGATAGCCGGTGAAATTACTGGCACTTGAGGTATTCTAACTTGGGCCTATAGGTTGCAACGCATCTGCGATACCCCTGGTGTTGCAGATGTTTATGGGCGGTGGTGATCTCTTATCATGAGAAGACCCACTTGCTCATTTTCCATCTAGTCGAATAAAAAAAAGCCGAAAGACGTCCACGGCTGCGTTGGACATATGCCTCCCCCAAGGCTCTCCACTCAGACCGGTCTTGTGCTTTTCGCATCCACCGCGATCCCGCGATCTTAACCAAGTCGTCGCTCCATCTTGTCAGAGGCTTACCGACAGCTCGGTAATTTGTCAGTAACTTTTTTTAAATTTGTTTAATGCCATTTTGCGAAACTTTGACTCACTATATATGCGTTGTTTATGTGCAGGTTTCCTCGTGATATTTGCCTTCACTGAAATGCTTGTGGCAAAAATTGGTTTAATTATTAATAACTAATAGTTTATCTCAGTATACATAATTCTCCTCGTCGGTTTTGATGACGGCGACCCTAAAAGAATTATGACGCCTAGTAACTCAGTTTATCTAGCCACTAACATGTCTCTATTGATTAAGTAAGATTCACTTTTATAAATTTGAATTTTTTCTTGCTGCATAATATATTTAAATAATAAAGCGTTGTGAATTTGCCTTTACAATGTTCCAAAATAACACACGCAACGCACAGCGTAACATACATAACGCACAGCGTAACACACATAACACACAACATAACACACGTAATGCACAAACCGTAACACACTAAATGGAAAAAATATAAATCGCTCTACAGCTGATATTTTTGAAGCTACTGCCGTGAGTCTTCATAATAAATAAGGGAAAACAATCCATACTTCGAATAGAACAATAATTACGATTAGTTTCAATACATAATCTCGCGAAAAAGTTCCACTAAATGTTTTATCGTTCCAAATTTCACCTGTCCCTGTACCAAAAACCTAGAATTGTGTAGACAAATGATACGTCACCTGATTCAAAATTTCTACCAGCATACTAATAGTATTGGCCGTCTTTAAAAACCTGAGACATTGTTGCTACAATAAGAAACAAAAATTTCCCATGCATATAAAAAGTGTGTGTTACGTTTGGAACCATTTTCGGGAACACGTACTTAAACACGTTTAACATCCTGAAATATTCAGATAATAGATTGTTAGCTTAACTAGTTTAAGAGCAATTTCTTACCAAGTTTGCTGTGCCTGGTTTTATTTGTATACTTATTTCCGTTAAAAAATTGTAGGTGTTCAAGTTCTGCAAGGTAACACTAAAATTCACATTTTTTGCCAACTTTTTAGTGTTTCGTCATGTTTTTGGTGCTTAATCAATACTGTTTTGTAATATTTAATTATTTTGTCGTATGGGAAAAACGTTTTAGAACGTAATGTCCTAATTTGTTTGTCATATACCTTTGTATTATTTTTTTATGAGGGTTAAAGTGCGAGCTTCAAACGAAAAGTACAACTTTTGGCGGCCAGACCCTAGTACCCATAACACAAGCTTTGCTAAACTTACTTTGGGGCTAGGTCAATTGGTGTGAATTGTCCCGTGATATTTCCCCTATTTAGTTATTTTTTTAATTTTTTATTTTTAATTCTGTCCCGCAGAGAAACCCCCGAGCATAGCCCTCTCCATAGCCTCCATACCTAACGTTGCTATTCCCGATGTTTCTAATGTTGATACTGTCGATGCCGTAATTGGTTTTGCGGCAGACGAACTCCGAGCTTCCCTTCCATCTCTCGCAGTAAGTCGGGCGCCTCTGCTGGCACCTGGCCAGGACAGCCAGAGCGAGCACCACCCAAACCTTTGTGTACATTGTGTAAGACTTGATGATGCTGCGATCTGAAAGGTTAATAATATAAATATAAAAATATAAATATAAATATCATGGGACAATTTACACCAATTGACCTAGTCCCAAAGTAAGCTTAGCAAAGCTTGTGTTATGGGTACTAAGCAACGGATAGATACATACTTAAATACATATTACATTACATATTAAACACCCAAGACCCGAGAACAAACATTCGTATTTTTCATACAAATATCTGCCCCGACACGGGAATCGAACCCGGGACCTCAAGCTTCGTATTCAGGGTCTCTAACCACTAGGCCATCTGGTCGTCTAAAATAAATAATAAGGATCTCCAAAAATCTATCGACGTTGAATCGCCTTTAGCCGATCAAAAAACTCTTTATGTCCAGGGACCTTTCGCGAAAGGGACATTTTGCGACTGGGACATTATGGGCCCTAACCTTATTGCTTCCTTTTATAAATGTCCCATTCTCAAAAACACATCCCTGCAAAAGCAAAAGGTTCCGTTCTCAAAATGTCCCGTCACATAAATTTCGTCCCGTTCGCAAAACGTCCCTTTCCAAAATTTATTATTTCCAAATTTATTAATTGACTAGCTGTTGCCCGCGGCTTCGCCCCTGTTGTATTTTTTCTGTATTTTCCTCCATAAAAACCATCTCCTGACAGTAACAAACTAAATAAAAAAAGAATTAGCGAAATCGGATCAGTCGTTCCCAAGTGATGCGCTTACCAACACAATTTAAGATTCATTTTTATTTATATAGATAGATTATAGATTATATAGATTACTCACTCGTAAATTAAGTAGTTGTAAAGTGGCCTCCAATCACGCTCGCTTGTAAATGATATTCGTAATTAGATTACTATATTTTTATACTTAGGTACTTTACTTAATTGATAAAGGTTGATAAGGTGTTTCACCACCTATTTGATTAGTGTTAACTGACGGTTAAAATGTGATGCCGTCTCCATCTATTCGACTTGCTACCAGTCACAGTTCTAACCTAACCTAACCTAATTTTCTGGTAGCAATCCGCTTTCTGGTGGGGTCACAGTTCTAACCTAACCTAACTTACTTTTCTAGTAGCAATCCGCTTTCTGGTGGGGTCGCAGTTCTAATCTAACCTAATGTACTTTTCTGGTAGCGATTGGCTTTTTGGTGGGGTCATAGTTCTAACCTAACCTACTTTTCTGGTAGCGATTCGCTTTCTGGTGGGATCACAGTTCTAACGTAAGTAATCCACTTTGCTGGAAGCGATTCGCTTTCTGGTGGGGTCGCAGTTCTAATCTAACCTAACCTACTTTTTTGGTAGCGAATCGCTTTCTGGTGGGGTCACAGTTCTAACCTAACCTAACCTACTTTTCTGGTAGCGATTCGTTTTCTGGTGGGGTCACAGTTCTAACCTAACCTAACCTTCTTTTCTGGTAGCGATTCGCTTTCTGGTGGGATCACAGTTCTAACCTAACTTACTTTTCTGGTAGCAATCCGCTTTCTGGCGGATTCGCAGTTCTAGTCTAACCTACCCTACTTCTCGGGTAGCGATTCGCTTTCTGGTGGGGTCGCAGTTCTAACCTAATCTACGTTTCTGGTAGCGATTCGCTTTCTAGTGGGGACGCAGTTCTAACCTAACTTACCTACTTTTCTGGAAGCGATTCGCTTTCTGGTGGGATCACAGTTCTAACCTAACCTACTTTTCTAGTAGGGATTCGTTTTCTGGTGGGGTCACAGTTCTAACATAATCTACTTTGCTGGTAGTGATTCGCTTTCTGGTGGGGTCACAGTTCTAATCTAATCTAATTTAGTTTTCTTTTAGCGATTCCTTTGATAATATAAATTAGAGATGTGCCGATCATAACTTTGGCCGACTAGCCGACTAGCCGATTAGTCGGTTGTAAGGAAGCCGACTAATCGGCCAACTAGTCGGCCAAGCCGATCATAGTTTCCGGGATTTCTATGACGCTTCTTGAACCAGCTGAATCGCGCGCAAGTCGCAACCGACAAGCCTGTAAGTTACCTATCAAAGCGGTGGTTTTGTTTAAAAATATTTTACCTACTCTTATTATTCATTAAAGTGACTTTAATGTTTTTTTTTATTTAAAAAAGAAAGTTAAAACAAAAAACACTTAAACAATGATTCCCATAAAATCAAATGCCAAAAAATATTGAATGTACAATGAAAAAAAAATTATGTCCAATGGTCACGTGAAAGTTGCTTTGCTTTACGTTTAAAAATTAATAAGAATGATTATAAAATTCAAATATTAATAAATAATCAAGGCTCTGCATATACATGAAAATGTATATTTTATTGAAAAATACACACAAAGTAAGAGGCCGGATAGTCGGCGATTTTTGCCGACTATTCGCCGACTAGTCGCCGACTACGATAGTGGCCGATTAGTCGGCTTTACCGACTAGTCGGCGACTAGTCGGCACATCTCTAATATAAATGCATATAAAACTGAAATCTGAGTATTTATTATTAAATTACACTTGCAGCACAACAAAATAAAATTACTTCGATACTTTTATTATTATATATAATTTCGATGCACAAAAAATGTTTTAAAATGTGTTAATTTTATTTAAATTATGGACAACACAACGTTTATTTTTACATTTTCGTTAAAAAAAAATATCGTGAATAAATACACGGAACAAAAAATAATCTTGAAAAAATAATTCTATAGTTTGATGCAATTGTTAAATAAAAAAAATGTTATAAAATTCATTTCATTATTTTTCTATTAAAAACGTTTCACTCAAGTACTTAAATAGTAATTGAAACAATAATATTCGAAGTAACAATATATAGAACAAATATATTAAGTACCTACATGAAACAATTTCCTTAAAATGAAATTCTGTCAAATTTCTGTCCACAAAATATGGGAACACCCAAATAAATCCGTCAAATGTAAAAAACACAAAATTATTTTAAGAAAATATGTCAACTTGAGATAGCGCGGTTTAAAATTAATATCTTATGCACCTAAAACAACCTCAACCTAAATAATTAAACTATTTATATACTACCTACGTATAATAACGTCATTAGTTTGCACATTCATAAACAAAAACAAAGGCAACTGACTGTAGTTACGCAAAAATTCTACTATTACTGAATAACCAGATATTTCGCGCTGTCATTGTCGCTGTGATTTTTTTTTACCGTACAACGGCAAAAACTAATTAGACACTGGTAAAATTGTCCTCCAATGGACAGAGCCATATTTTTTTAAAGAAACAACAACAATACCGAATAACCAACATATACATACACGTCTAAAATGTAACTTCGACAATCATGTATTACTACAGTAGCTATATCCAATGTACCCAGCAAAACACCATTCACAAATACCTAAAACTAGATTGCATCCTATAACCACACATGTCTGGCTTTCACGTAATTTCTCACTTCACACATCCATCACAGTTTGCTTTAGTTATAGTTCGTGGGATTAGTATCATTTCGTCTAAAAAGCAGCTGGTCTAAGTAGCAAGTGGTACAAGAAGCAACTAGTCTATGTAGCAACTTGTCTAAGTATCAAGTGGTCTAAAATTCTTTGACTCAAAATCGATGCGAAGCTCTTATTCCTTCGCGCCTTGACGCAATTCTGACCCAACCTAACCTATATTTTACAAGTTTTTGACAAAAACAGGTTAGGAGGACCAATTGCTACTTATACTAGTTGCTTCTTAGACTACTTGCTACGTAGACTTGCTATTTACACCAGTTGCTACTTAGACCCGCAACTTTTTTTGACAAAATGATACTAACCACATATTAGTTGGCTATACAGTTTGATGCATAGTTGACAATTGCGCTGAGGAGACCATTGTGTTGACTGCGTCCGTGACCGGATATTGGTACTCGACGCGCTTCTGTTGTGCCAGGTGACCCCGCATCACTCCGCCCCACTTCAGGTACAAGTCAACGCCGTACGCTACCGCCGTTTTTAGGCCAAAGTTCTAGAAAAAAAAGGTATAAAGTTATGAAAATTAAAAAAAAAATAGTTTTAAAAAATCAAAAAAAAATTAACCTTGAACACACATATATGTTATATATTTATAAGCGAAAGCTGTATGGAAGCTACGAACAAATGATCGAAACAAACACACTCACACAGACGCGCGCCCTACACGGCCTCTAAGCAGTACTGCGAGACCCCCTTAGAATCCGTGTAGGGCGCGCGTCTGTGTGAGTGTGCTCGTTTCGATCATTTGTTTGTAGCTTCCTTACTGCTTTAGCTTATATATATACTGTGCCTTGAATCAGACTTACCCCGGCTATAGCAAAAGGCGCGTCTCCCCACTGGCTGATAATTATACTGGATATCACAACAAAAAGTGTGATCCATATTCCACAAAACCCCAGCTCAATCTTCAGCCAGGGAACCTTGTGTTGGTACTTTTCTACCACATGGAAGACGTACAGTCCGAGTAAGGAACCGGTGTAGCAGACGGCGAGCATAGATGTCCAGGAGAAGGATTTGCCGAGGGGGGAGGACCCTTCTAAGGAGACCACGCAGCAGATGAAGCCGAGGAGACTCAGGCTCTGGAATTAAAGAAGACAGCCTTTGATCATGGTAAAAGAGGACAAGTACATCACTACGAACAAAAGTACATCGCGCGGCTAAATGTGTGCGCGCAGATTGGCGCCGGTACGCACGCACCCGCCGCACGCACACACTGACAATTTAAGGAGGATTAAGTATTCTTTAGGGGTATGATTTTATTGCTCGCAGGACTGATGGCCGATGGGTTCAAAAGGTTCTCGAATGGCGTCCGCGGACCGGGAGACGAGCTGTCGGTAGGCCTCTAACAAGATGGAGCGACGACCTGTTAAGATCGCAGGATCGCGGTGGATGCAAAAAGCACAAGACCGGTCTGAGTGGAGAGCCTTGGGAGAGGCATATGTCCAGCAGTGGACGTCTTTCGGCTGACATGATGATGATTTTATTGATAACCTAATAAATGCGTTTTCGGCGACCTAATAAATAATATTTGTTCCTAAAATAGTAGATCTCTCACCTAAATTGAATCACCAACTGCAAAGTTTGTTCTATGGGTGTTAAACAACGGGTAGACACACATACATATATACTTAAATACATACAAACATCCAAGACTCAAGTTCCTACTGCAAACATTTATATTCATCATACAAGTATTAGCAAAAAATGTTCGGTTCTGGCACTTCGCCGGGCGCTGCCGCGGCACACTCGCTTCGCTCGCTCGGCTCGCGCACTGAGTCGCAGTCCTACCTAACACTCCTCCTCGCTTTATTGCCAACAATTAGGTAGGTAAATAATATTACACAAGAAGGGTATCTAACCTACTGTAAAACTAAATTAGGTGAGAATTATTGTATCTTACCAATACTTACGATTTGAGAAATCTTCACAATTCCTGGCACTGTTATGAGATAATCCGGGTCAAACCGTAAGCATACTACGTTTAGTTCAGGGATGGTGGAGTGGGTTTCGCTCGGCGCGGGAGTCGCGGGCGTGGTGTCTGGCCTCGGGAGCCCCGCCTCCGCCATCTTGGATTATTCTGAAGATAAAAATGATGGAGATGATCAGGTAATTTGACCATTTTATAACCGACAAAAGAAACGGAGGAGTTTCTTACTCGTATGTAACTAATATTATAAATGTGAAAGTGTGTTTGTTTGTGTGTTTGTCCGTCTTTCACGCCGTAATGGAGCGACGGATCGACGTCATTTTTGGCATAGACTCCGCAAAAAGTTATGCCTGCGGTAATACACTACAATACAATCAGTGACTGAACAATCAATCATCCCCTGTTTTCCTACCTGTGGCAGCCCGGTGTGGCGACACCCCTGCCACATATTGTGTATTCAGCATTCTAGCTAACCACGCGGGGCCCGCGGCCAACGGACGCCAGTCGGTACACAACCATCTTGCTTGCCACGCGCCTACCGACGCGCCCCGACTCCCGCCTGGTTAGCCCACCTTCTGAACTTTTCTATAACACACATGTGTGATATTAATTAATATTAACTACCTACATTGTTCATCTCTTCCATCCCAGTACGCAACCCAATTGGTAGGTAAGCTACCCTTAGGGTAGGATTTTTATATGGAACCACCCTCGTGGTATAATCGCTTTCCAATAAAAAAGGATTATCAAAATCGGACTACCTACACTGTAAAAAGTTATGCGTGGTCATACATAAAAATATATATATATATATAAGTATACTAGCTTTTGCTCGCGGCTCCGCCCGCGTGGAATCCGGTTATCGTGCGCTGTTCCATTTTTCCAGGATAAAAAGTAGCTTATGTCACTCTCGGTCCCATAAAGTATCTATGCCAAAAATCACGTCGATTCGTCGCTCCGTTCCTGCAGGGCTACTCCGAATAGCCCGCTCGCATCAAATAGTATGACAGAACGACACGAACTTCGATTTTCGAATTTCGTAGCAGCCCTGCTGCGTGAAAGACGGACAAACACACAAACACACTTTCGCATTTATAATATTAGCATGGATGACATACTAATAACTTTAGTAACAACTCAGGTTAGATCGCATATTTAGCTGACGGTTCCTAAGTAACTTTGAGTTCCTTGGTTAGTTAGTGTGGGCAGCCCCCGAGGGACACCTCATCTTGAGCTTCGATCCATACGTTCCCTGGCCATCGACAAGTAGTCCAGTAACTTTATATACATCGGCAGTATGCGTCAAATCCGGTAGTTCTGAATTTTTGCAGAGTTGTTTATGATGTTGGCCTAATGAATAATTAATCCAAGTTAAATGATGAATGATATGAAATGTGCATTACTGATGCAAGGACAAATTTTTACCTGATGGTATGTCCGCAAGGAGTGAAATCGAGCAGTCTCGTGTAGGAGGTAATCTGGCTAGATTGAAGCTGGTTTTCGTCGCAGCCCTGGCGAATAGTTGGTACCGCAGCTCGTCAAGGTTATAGGTGTTGTGGTTGCCTAAATTGCGAAGTTCGAAAAAAATTATAAACTTTGAAAGGCTTAGTCTCGGAAACTATTGGGTCCACAGAGATAATTCTAGTTTCATATTGTAGCAAATTTAGTCTTCTTTAAAAAGTTTTCAGGAAGTTTTTTCAAACACTAGTCTTAGGGTTATAATTGCCAAAATTTGAAAAAAATATAGATTTTTTTCGCGGTTTTTTTTCGATTTTTGACAAAGTTGCGTTCGGCGCTCGAGGTCACAAACTTGGATTATTCATTAGGCCAACATCATAAACTAGTCTGCAAAAATTCAGAACTACCAGATTTGACGCATACTGCCCCCATACTTTCAGGCGACAAAGTTACTGGATTAAAGGCCAGTAAGCAATTTATAGTTATAAGTTTGACCGTTATGTGTGTCTGTTTATGTGTCTCTCTGTGGCACCGTAGCTCTTAAACGGGTGGACCGATTTGAAGGCGGTTTTTTTATTTGATAGCAGGTTTTCTAGCGATGGTTCTTAGACAGGTTTCATCAAAATCGGTTCAGCCATTCTTGAGATATTGAACTTTAAAGTGACAAAGTCGGGTCTTCCAACTTTTTGACGGCACTCGAAACTTCACAACAATATTAAGTGCGAAATTTGAAAGTATTCTATTGCACAATTTAACGGCGAGATCGATTCTTAGAATTCATAATGAATCAACTTAAAATAATTCACCAATCAACGATGAAAACAAATCAGTAACTAATTTATCCTACTCGGAATTTCACGTCCACACTGAGTAATGATAACAACCTCCAATCGATAACAAGGAGATAGAGATTTGATTAACGATAAAGAATGAACTAAATTTTATCTTTGATTAATTAATACTGGAACTCATGGAAACACGAATATAGCAAACGTTACGCTAGAGGCGCTGCACGCTGTTCGTGTTTCCATACAAAGCGAACATAATCGAGACGTATTTTGTAATCGAAACTTACACTCCTTAGTACCCTTGCACGGCTCTAAGTTTCCGATTATTTCTCTGTGCACTTAAAAGCTTTTATGCATTTGTACTATTATTATTAGTTGTGGTGTATGTCCAATAAAGCGTCATTGTATTATATTGTACCCTGTAAAATAATATCGCACGTAGATATACCTAAAACTCAAGCCATTTCTGACTTGCCGTCCGCTTGACATTGATATTTCAAACAGTGCCAAAAATAATTTTCCTTACTAGTCAATATTTTAATCTGCAAATCAGTAAATTATAGCTATTGCTACTATAATTTTGGTAGGAGTCATTTCATTCCGATTATGGTAGTGTTACGAGTACAAGCCGCTAGATGGCGCTGTTCACACCTTCACTGTCGTCTTATGAGCACCAACCTTTATAAAAAAAAAAAAACACGTCGTCTTGTTTATGGTTCGGGAAACAACCAAGATGTCTTCGCTAGTCAGTGATGCCAGATCTACTGATAAAGCAGTAGATCTACCTGATTTTAGAACTATCTACTGATCTACTGAATTATTTAAAAAAAAATCAAGAAATCTACCTGCTTTTTTAAATTCATTGATAAATCCAAGCTACTATATACAAAACCTAATTTCGTCTATTCAAAACGTGTCTGTTAGTGGTTTTTGCCTACTCCGTGGCAAGGTCATCTCCATTTCTTCTCTTTTAAAATATGGCTTTCTGTCCTTTTTAGAAAAATTTCGCCAGTGTCAAAGTACTCTCTTTGAGAGGGACGTTGTTCGGTGGTTGTAGTTTTTGCAACTTGATAGTAAATTTCCAGAAACCACGTGGAGACAACTTCCGCATTAAAAAATGTCAGACACGAGAGCAATATAGAATTTTGTAATCACTGTTAAGGTTAATCGCCGCATAAAACACTATCAAAATTATACTTCAAATAAAAAAAAAACACAAAGAAAAAACAAACAGAAAAAAATTCCACTTCAGTTCATTTCCGATTTTCCTCCAGTGTTTGCAAAAACTAAATGGTGTTATTCTATAGTGAATTAAGTATACGATATTAAGCTAAAAACGATAGTGGTAAGTTGAAAGCAGTTTTTTTGGTAAAAATATTACATCAAATTACTGACAACGATGTTTATGACCAAAAATATTAAAGACTTTTATTGTCTACTGACTTTTTCCTGAATCTACTGATTTTTTCTTCAAACTTCTACTGCTTCTTTCAGATTTCATCTGGCAACACTGTCGCGATAGTAAAAGGGGTACACTTTGACTATGCTATCGCTATAAATAAGATAATGATTAGTAGACTCGCTGCAGTATTAAAGTAGAATTGCATTGTATTTGTTCGTGAATATAATTTTAAGTTCTGTAAAAATGGGAAACTGTTGTGCGGCGGGTTTGGTTAATTGTCTTGCTGGTTTAGTGCTCTGGACCGGTAAAGGGATGTGGATACTGACAAAACTCGGTTTTACCGCGATTGGAATAACAGCCGGGAGTCTGGCCGCTATGGCGATGGCGTGCTTCGGCAACGTGCAAGCCGGCAGTGTTATAGCCAGAGCGACTTCCACAGCCATGACCGGGTTATGGGCGGCATAATTAGAAGGTAAGCCTCGACTTTTTTACCCGACTGGCCGAAGGAGAGTTATTTACGTATTACGTAGTTATACGTGTAGCAGCAGTGCTTGCACTGTTGTGTTTCGGCGTGGAGAGTAAGACAGCCGGTGAAATTACTGGCACTTGAGGCATTCCATCTTAGGCTTCTAGGTTGGCAACGCATCTGCAATACCCCTGGTGTTGCAGATGTTTTTGGGCGGTGGTGATCTCTTACCACCAGGAGACCCACTTGCTCGTTTGCCTTCCAGTAGAATAAAAAAAAAAAAAAATTAGTGGTAGTATGGTCACCGCTTATGTAGTGTCATCCTAGTAATACCATAATAGCAGAAGATTTTGTGTGCGTGTGTTTGTTATTTAATATCTTATCTTCTATAATATAAAAATGAATCGCAAAATGTGTTGGTAAGCGCATAACTCGCCAACTCGGGAACGACTGGTCCGATTTCGCTAATTCTTTTTTTGTTGTGTTCGCTACTGTCAGGAGAAGGTTTTCATGGAAGAAAAAAAATACAACGGGGGCGAAGCCGCGGGCAACAGCTAGTTTATTATAAGTACATATAATTACAACCTAAAATGGCTGGACAGATTTGAAATACAATTTGATATTTAAGAGATGGATGGACGTCAGAAATAATTCATTTAGGTCATTTTTTATTCTGATATTCTCACTGGATTGCAATAACTAAAATCGCAAAATTTAAACAACTTAGTATGTGTGCAATGTTAGTGAAATTTACCATTGTAATAATCTTACAAAACTTATAATTACAAATAAAAAAAGCCCTGGAGATCGCTCACTTGGGGCATCGTCCCTTGACAGTTCTACTGTCATATTGAAAAAAATTATGAGTCCTATAAAATAACTGATAATTATCAGTTAAGTTTAGTACTTATGAGATGGTATCTAAGTTTTAAATGTTTTTATTGCTTTTATTACAGATTACCGATGTGGTCTACAGGTCCAGGAAATTCAAAATGGGTGCTTAATAGTGAGGCATTTACTTAGTCTTGTTTAGGTATATCATTAAAAAGGCGAGAGGGTGTGTTAAAAAATATATAAACTTTCTTTTGTAGAGCGTTTCTTTCCATCCTACCAGTATTATACGAGTACATATGCCATTGTACTAGTATTATACAATGCGAAAGTTTGTGGCTCGTTACTCCTTCACGCTAAAACGACTGGACGGATTTGGATGAAATTAAGTAGGTAAGTATGTAAATGATGTATAGCTACGAGTATACATCAGGAATAACATATTTGCAATTTTTATACCGATATTCCTACGGGATCAGGATAAAATCTCGAAATTTCAACCGTTGGGCATATTATGCCGTCGCTATCGAGTACGGTCACTGTAAACTCATGGTAGTGGTACAGTGCGAATGATGATTTAATTACTTATTTAGTAGGTAACTCATGACTATGCGGCATAGTCATGAGTTACTCTCGTACCTATTTAAATAGTATACGCGTCAGAGGGACGGAACGACACGAACTTCGAATTTCGTAGTAGCCCCGCAGGAGTCACGGTTTTCGCAAGAGTTACGAGTTACGATCGTCGTAAGAGTCGCGGTCGACGCAAGAGTTGCGATCGTCGCGAGAGTTGCGGTCGTCGCGGCCGGCCTCGGGAACCCCGCCGCCTCCATCTTGGATTATTCTGAAGACGTTATTATAGTGACTTCTGTACTGAGGACAGTTTATTTTTTATATGTACCTAGTGACGTAGTGACTTGCTTGTATTTTCATACAAAACTTTTATTTTCCAACTAAATTATTTTCGAACATGAAACTACCTTGTATTTGTATACTGTGCTACCGGTGAGACTCGCTCATATTAAATGATATTGTAACAGATAACTCACGTCTTAAATCGAGTTTAGCTTGACATGTTTCGGGCTATTTCGGAGCCCTTCTTCAAATGAGCACGCGACTAGGCGGCTGCCGCAACACGCGCACTAAATTGAATGAATAAATGAACTAAACTATGTAGGAATTTTTAATTTAGGATAGTTTTTTTATTTACTTTATCCTTATTATTATATTACAAATTAATTTGTCACCGAAAATATCTTGTGACTTTTGTCTTATGGGCAGTATACCTACGACAGATTATGTACAAACAAAACCGTTCAAATAATAACGTACCATAGAATGCACCTTTCACAAAATTCGTCAATCCACAATGACAACAAAAACAGTACTAGAACACGATATCTTGGCATTCCGCGTACGCACTGATAACAGCCGGGGATCGATAGCACATTGAGATTCATGTGTGCGATAAGGATTAACTGTCTAATTATTAATACAGTGTGTAACCGACAGCCAGGCTTTTTACAAGGGATTAATCATCATCATCCCAGCCTATTAGTTGAAGATCCGAACTTGAAAAGATCTGCACCGGTCTGATAATATAATGAAATGTAGTTTATAATAAATTTAGTATATAAGAAAATATATTAGAAATGGTTTTGCAAAAAAAATCCTGAACAGGCAATTTTTTTTTAATAATTTTTAATGGTTTTTAATTAAATGCAGGCAACGTATTCACAATAGAACAGCGCTTACGTTGATATACAATTTTTTCTATTATCCAATCAAGTGAAAGTAACTAGCATCGATATAACTGAAAGAAAGAAAACATTTATTCGTGACAAAAAAAAAACTGTAACTGTTTGAGTTTATACCTGGCAACCCAGTAGTTCGTCCAGGTAAACAATAGCAAACCCAACGTCTACATATTCTATAGGTTTTAAACTTTCTGGCCAAGCTCTAATAGAGGATGCAACCATTTTGAAGTGATGTGCTTAATATGCTTTGCTTATAGGTACACTTTCGAGATGGACAACAACAATGAACAAGATTGAGCGACGACCTGGCTAAGATCGCGGGATCGCGGTGGATGCGAAAAGCACAAGATCGGTCTGAGTGGAGGGCCTTGGGGGAGGCCTATGTCCAGCAGTGGACGTCTTTCGGCTGACATGATGATGATACACTTTTGGAAACTGATTTAATTTCCACTAGCCTAACTATTCAAAGAGGAAACGCTACCAGCATCTTCGGGACCTTGCCTAAGGGGTACTCTTTGGACAATTTTTTTTATAATAATAATAATAATAATATCCGTTTATTTCAAACACAACGCCCATAGATGGTTAGTAATATGAAATCTTACAACTATGTTAGTAGATTTAAGTACAAATTGATAATTCCATAACATTCAATACATTAACAATTTCGATTATTAAATTAAATTAAATTATCAATTATTAAATATTCCATGTCACAATCATAATAACATTATTACTACCATTATCAATCATTATCATTATCATTAAGTATTAATTATCACTTATTATTGAATAAGACCGGTCTGGACTTTGATGAATTATACCTGTAGATTCACAATCGCGCGCCCAAATATGTCCGAGCCAAATGAGCGCCACTTTGGTAATCACTGGCCTAAAATCACTGGTTCATCACCGGGATAGGTTAGGTCGATAGGTTGGTCGATAGGTCGATCGGTAGGTCGATAGTAGGTAGATAGGTTGGTAGAATGCTCGCCTGCCACTTTGGTAAAACTAGCCTTCTTTTTTCTCAGTACGTTGTTGTCAAGTGTCAAGCGTTGGTGTCAAGCGAAATTCGCCCGTAATAGAGTAAAGACTAGGTTCAAATTTCGTCTCGTATTATTTTAATTATTTTGTGTGAGATGATTTTATTTGTCACGCAAACAAATCAATAGTTCTGACATTCTTTGAAGGGGATTTTGTTCGGCAATGTGCGTCCTGGTTTAAATGTCATTGGGTCTGGAACCCTTATGAAGGCAATTCCAGTGCCGTACAATAGGACAGTCCACCCTGCCCAGAATAGTATTGAGGAGGCTGTTCGGGCTGTCCGGTACGCACTGCGTCAGGGAGGCAACTCGTAGTTTTTAGTAACCTAGTTTACAGAAGGTGTAATAACATCGATGCAGTTAACTTTAATGCTATCACGCTTGCAGTCGTATAAAAACATTTCATTGCAGGCGTTGCCTTGTGCTTCCCCAAAATATTCGTCGTTGCTTTCCAAAGGACCCAGTTGGCGCTCGCCGCTTGAGTAACTAGTGCCTGCCTGTCCACAAGTAGACATCCATTTGCCAACTCTGAAACTACAAAACGAACAATGAAATTAAATGGCCAAGCTTATTGTAGTGGCGCACAGGACCGCATCGTCACAAAACAGATAGGTACAGAAATAAATCTACATACAATAAAAAGTGCGCTCTAGCTCGAGCAACGCACACATAGACACGATATCTATCGGACTGGTTGGGACCATTACCACTTCCATTACCCTTAGTGTAAGTTTTCGGCTAGTTTATATCATCTCTGTGGTTTTCGTGTGCAAAATACGTCTCGATCGCGTTCGCGTTAAAATCTCAATTTGTATGGAAACACGAACATCACACACGTTCTGTTAGGGCAAAGTCTAAGAACTTATATATTGTGTGCTACAGGCGTCCACCCACCCGCCCCGTGCAAACAGCGTCAGCTAGCGTAGGCCCTGATGTCTAATGACAGTATAAAGGCGTGATAACTCGCACAGTGGCGTAGCTAGGTGGTCAAGGGCCCCGGTGCATAGAGAAAGAATCGGGCCATCATCCTTCTTTCCACGTAGCTTGAACTTTTATTGGCCTTCAAAAACATTTAAGTACCTAAAAACAATGGCTAGAGCCTAACAACATACATAAGTAAAGGTTCTCGAATGGTGTCCGCGGACCGGAGGCGAGCTGTCGGTAGGCCTCCAACAAGATGGAGCGAGGACCTGGTTAAGATCGCGGGATCGCGGTGGATGCGAAAAGCACAAGACCAGTCTGAGTGGAGAGCCTTGGGGGAGACCTATGTCCAGCAGTGGACGTCTTTCGGCTGACATGATGATGATGATGTCGTTACCTAACGTTGCTGTCCACGATGTTTCTGATGTGAATGCTGTCGGCGCCGTAATTGTCTTTGGAACAGCGGAACTCCGAGCCGCCCTTCCATGTGTTGCAGTGAGTTGGCGTGGAACTGACCAGCAAGGGCAGAGCAATGAGGACCAGAATAAGCTTTGTGTACATTGTGGGGATAAACACAGCGAAAACCTGAAAGATAATAGTATAAAGAAAATTATTAGTATTAGTATATGGTTTTTTTTATGTATGTTCACTGATTACTAACTATCCAGAGAGGTAATGCTGCCAGCCTATCACGAAAAGTGGAACCGACTACAAAACCCTTGAAAATATTTTTCTAGGTACCTACTAGCTCGAAATCGGTGACTCAGCACGACCCAGCAGGATGGATTGAAACCCATAGTACGTCGCTGAGGTAGACGACTATTGTTCTCCATTCCTGCTGGCTCGTGCTGAGGCACCGACTTCGAGCTAGTAGGTACCTAGAAAAGGGTTTTGTAGTCGGTTTCATTTTTTCTTTTTTGTGGAGTCGATTTTATTTTTTTGTTAAAAACTTTTTTGTATTTATGTTTTTTCTGCGCAACCCTGGCAACTGTTTTATCAACTTTACTTAGGTAAATTATAATTTATATCAATCTACAATTTACTGCTTATTTAGGTACATCAAGCCACAGACACTTGAGATACTCACTCAGCACTACTTTTTCTTTCACTGAAGTCCGCCAATGATGTACGCAATCGCAATGCGAATGACAATATTTATTTAACTAAATAGCTGCGCCCTGACCTTTCGCTGGCACAGGCCACTCACAACTCAAACCAAAAACAAATTGATAATGGACCCGATTCTACAGCGGCCGCTAAAATTCCTAATTTTATTTAGACGTCGCTAAATCACTTTGCTATTCTATGAGCACCTGTCATAATCAAATGACAACGCTAATTTAATCTGACGTTTCTTATTTTAGCTGATCTATCTAGCCGGTCAGCGTGACTTTCTGGAATAGCACTTGTTAAATCAGCCGTCTAAATGTCAATTAAAATTTAGAAAATTTAGATTTAGACAATTTAGCCGACGTGCGCGTAGAATCGCATCCAATGTTTTATCAGCTAACGCGCTTGTTGAGAAGTATTTTAAAATCAATTTAGAAGCATATTATATATATTTATTGAGGAACAAATAATACATTTAGAAATGATTTAAACTATAAAAACTTAATTATAATAATTAAAAACTAGTATAACTATGAGTATATTAAACTCTCTTAAAATCAAATTAAAGGAAATATGTTTAATTGACCAAATTAGGAACATTTAATTAAACCATGTGATTCACAGGTTGCGGCTCGATGCTGTCCACACATTAAAATTTATGATTTATGTTTTGCGTATTGTCTTTTTTTATTGTAGTTTTTTCTAGCTTTTTTTAACAGCTATTGTTCGTTTATTTATTTTTAAGGTCCATGTTAGTTAATTAAGTCTACCCTCTATTTGTTATTTGTTGAAGCGGTAAGGAGTGCGGGGAGGGGGCGGACTGAAAACCAGCGCTGCGCTATGCAGCAAATGCTGAGCCCGATCCTTTTGGCACTGGTCCCACCGCGAGCTAGTAAGCTATGAGATATCGGCTATTTTCTAGCCCAAGAAACGAACAAAAGATAATCGCTTCCGTGTACATAAAAGAGAGAGTTATATTTTTATAGTTCATAGCTGGCTGTTCACAGTTCCGGCGAGGATACTCTCCCACCGCCCGGCGGGTAAGCGATAATTCCATAGAATACTGATAGATGACTAAAAAACTGATAGTTCTCTGTTATTTTGAAGTTCTTTCATGTAGTCATTGTAAGAAGCTGTATCGAGTTTTTGCAACATGAGATGTACGATGCGCGGTTCCCAAGACGTTGTATCGACATTAATGTTCCCGAGTCCATTTAAACATTCAGTTATGACGTCATGCATTTTTTTGAATTTGATAGCATCGGGTTGCTTTAGGGCTGGCAGATTTAGCATAGAGTTCACGTACGAAGTGAATTGGAGGCGTTTGTTGTTATAACGCTGGTTTAGTATCTCCCAGCACGAGCTGTAATTGTCGGTGCTAATAGTCAGATGCTGCACCAATCTTTCAGCTTCGCCTCGTAGTTTAGCTTTCAAATGCTGCATCTTCTGCGCCTTATTTATCGTCGGGTTATTATGGATAGTTTCCACGAAGAGGTCTTAAAATGAAATCCATTGACTATAGTTTCCAGAAAATTCCGGGACTTCGACTCTTGGAGCTGTATGCTGATAATGGGCCGTAGACCAAATCTTTCTGTTAAGTTTGCGTTTCAGTTCGTCGTACTTGTGTTCGATGTTAACGAAGGTGCTGTAGTAGATTTCATTAGAGCCCTTCAGAAGAGCATCTAATTTCCAGTGAAGTTTGTCAATTGGTTCCCATTTGGATTTTAGAATATTCAAATGATCTTCTAACTCCCATTTTTCAGTAAAAGCAGTGATGGTAATTTTCGACATAGCGCGGTCGATGGCCTTGAAGTTGCACTCTTGATTGCTTAGCAATAGGTTGGTTTTTTCAGCGTCACCGCTCGAAAAATCTGTTAAGTTAAAATCAATTTGAATGTCTTGATCTGTTTTCAGTCGAAACAAGTTCAATATATCGGCTTTAGTTGTTTCGTACATAATTTTGATATTTTCGTAGACTTTATCCTCGAAGTATTTTATCTTCTTGTCTTCGATCTCCTGGAGTAGGATCTGGTGTCGGTTTTGAAAGTCCTCCCACTGGTCGACAAGAGATGTAAGCCTTATGTTCAGATATTCTTGAGTCTTCCTGGACTCGCTGTCCTTTTTATAATTTGTGCACAAAGTTTTGATGTTTTCGAAGCATACTTGCTGTTGCTGTAGGGTGCTCATGTTGACAGGATCTTCTTTCGTCAGCAAGTGAATGTTTGAGTATTTAGTTTTGAATTTCACCTCGTATGTAGCTCACGTTGATGAATGAGTTATCACTGGTTCGTTGTAAAGGTATCCAGTACAGCTGCACTCTATAAACGATATATGCGTCGTCTCAATTCAACCGGTGGAACCCGCTTGTGGGAAGCCAGTCAAACCGATACGCTACCGCAACAGAGAAACAGTCTAAATACCTGAGTTGTTCGAAGGACCATTAAAAGTACAGTATAATAGTCCTGAACATTTGCAGTTGTAGTTAGTTGCAGGTGCAGGAGCGCGGAGAAAGATGTTTTGATTTGAAGTAAGATAGTTTATTAAGATAAAGATACAATAATAAAAGTTAGTTGTTTCTTTCTCTTGATGTTTGTTGTACGATAGTTAGTTACGCACTCGAGTGCATTTTCATTACACTCGTATTAAGTTATTTGTGGCCGCGTGACCCAAAGTAGGTCGCGAGTAAGCATAATAAAAATGTACGGTGGTGAGACCGTACAACTAACATATTACGAGATTGGCCATCAATAAGCTTTTTTATTGAAAGGCAAAATATTGCTAGATGGCGCTCGTATCGGGAGGTCCGGTCTTGCCTACGATTGGCTAATTTAGTTATTTTGCAAAACCAAAGCAAATGTGACAAAACTATACTCCATTTAATTTAAGATTTGAATTAACAGTGAAATTGTAACACACGTTTCTCGGTATTTCGGACATAAACTGACTAAAAATACCTACATGTACATTTATAGCGGTATTTATTATATTTTCAGTACAGAAGTTAACACAATTTTGAATAGTTTCAAATGTTAAAATAAATGGAGTATAGCGCTAAGTATCCTGTCACAGAAACCCAAATTTTTGCCACATTTTTACGCATGATATTCGGTGCATGTAACAATATTCCCTTTTATAATGTTATCAGTTGTACAAGTAGCTATAACTAGGTACTATCTAAATAAATAAAAAGTTTAACTATATAAAACTTGATATAATTTTTATTCAATGAATGAATGAATGATTTATTTTGAAAAACATCACAACAATATTACAGTATTTACAAGGCCTGTCTAAGAAACAGGTATAGTGAATTTATTGTTGAGGTGATTCCAAAAAAGGATTTCACTCAGCATTTGTCGATACATGAAATGCAAAGACGCTGATTTTCAGTGAATCCGTTATTGATATTTTACGAACTTTTTTATATATTATATTATCTAATTACACAGTGAAATTGCGACCTCCCACCGCTCTTCTCAATATTTCAATATTTTATTAATATTTGAATGGGATGGGATAAGTTGAAATACATTTCATCACTATAGCTACGCTTATTAGCTTATTATTGTACTTAAACTATTCGTTACCTATATTGTAGTGTTCGTTTGGCGTGTTTGCATATTTATAATACCTAATATGTAGGTATGTTTGTATGTATTGATAATTTATAAGAAACTAAGTTGGCAGCCTAAGTTAAAAATAACTTAAATAAATAACATTGTATTTTATTATTTATAAGAAACTTCAGGACTCAGCAAGTCGTTTGTTTTTATTTAACAACTAGTGTCTACCCGCGTTTTCGCACGCGTAAATCATTTGATACAGTAGAATTGAGTTGAAATTTCGCGATTTTAGATAATTCCCGTGGGAGTTCCCGAAAACCACATCGTAATTTTCATTGATTTTGCATTAAAAATCATGCCAAATTTCATGACTACGCCCAGCGGTTGTTTTTCGAGATTTCATCCCTATCCCGTGGGAATGTCAGGATAAAAACTAACCTATGTGTTATCAGTGTTATTCCAGATTTCAAGCTATCTACATACCAAATTTTATCAAAATCGGTTCAGTGGTTCCGACGTGAAAGCGTAACAGACAGACAGAAAGATAGACAGACAGACAGAGTTACTTTCGCATTTATAATATTAGTAGGGATTTTGTTCATAAAATGGTTCGTATTACATAAGAAACATTAAATCTTATAACATAGAGGTAAGTACAGATCAAAAGAGACATATTACAGTACACAATTGCACAAACGGTATTTGACTATTTTGTATCATCATCATCATCATCATCATCAGTTTGAGCCCCAAGGATCAACATCGGATACTTTTTATTCCGGTAGAGGGCGCCACCGCGCGATAACCTAGATCCGCGCAGACGAAGTCGCGGGCATAAGCTAGTTATATATAATTATACTATAATAGTATAGTATAATTTGTTTTGTGATAGCGAGTGCAAACTATTACTCAAGCTAAATAAATTACATAGCCATTAGTTAAGTTTTTATAAAATTCTTATATAGAACCAATGTTTGTAAATTAGATTTAAGAAATTACCTAAACATTGTTATAATTGCAACACCCTTACTGGGTTGTACTACTGTAACATGTATGTACTGTGCAATTTCATTAAATAAATAAATAAAATGTTTGAAATGAATTGAAGCCGCGGGCAACAGCTAGTTTAATAAAGTAGATGAATTGTTGGATTAGTGAGCATATTGCGAGTTGTGACGTAAGAGTAGAAGAGATAGCCTGGGATTTGTGTAAACGAATGTGAAAGGGTAAGAATGAATGATTAACAAACTAACTCTTGTCCGCGACTTCGTCAGCAAAGAATTTCTTTACACAATTTTAAGTGATAAAAAGCATTTACCACACATTCTTTTTAAAAATAAGCGTGGCAAATTATATCAAAATAATACTTAATACCTATTAATTGTAACAACACGCTTACTCCACGAATCTATTTTTTTAACTTTAACATTTTCGGATCGCTGGACGGAACTAATCCGCGATTTTCCCCAAATAAACATGAACCCCCTTATTCATAAACGACAATCAAACCTATTTTAGTTAAAATGCCGCTAAAATTCGTTTGTCCTTATCTGTCACTTCGACATTTGTATTTGTTAGAAAGGGACAAAGCATTTGTTAGTTAACATAGGCTTGTTAAGTTTTATGAATAAGGGGGTAAACATTTTCGTAGCTTTACGCGCCAGAGGTATCATAGCAACTGTACCACTACCATTACCCTTAGTGTAAGTTTTCGGTTACAAAATACGTCTCGACCGCGTTCGCGTTAAAATCTCAATTTGTATGGAAACACGAACAGCGCCTCTAGCGGACGCTTGCGATGTTCGTGTTTCCATATAAATTGAGATTTTAACGCGAACGCGATCGAGACATATTTTGTAATCGAAAACTTACACTAAGGGTACATACATGAGTTTACCGTATTCGATAGCGATGGCGTAAATTATTTGTAGAGGCGCTGTACAATTCTCCATACAAATAATTTACGCCGTCGCTATCGAGTACGGTCACTGTAAACTCATGGTAGTGGTAGGAATAACGACAATCCGTCTAAACAGCCGAAAATCGTAATACGATTATAGTGGTGTGTTAAAAAAATCCTAAAATTTATTTATGTATCAGTTGGATTGTTCTCTTTCTCTTAGGTTTGAAAAAGACCAAATTTCGAAGAGCCAGCAGGTTAGGGGTCGTTCAAGTATGACGTAAGCAAAATTTTAGTAATTTTGAACTCTCTCCCCCTTGTCAGCGAAAGTCAGCGAAACCCTACCCCCTCCCCCTTATGCTTACGTAAACATTGGTATATATTTTTAAACCTATTCAGGTTTCTTTAGATAGATAGATAGATAGAAACTTTAATCCTCATAACAAAATAACATGGCTCTATACACGTTTTTGATAAAAACAAAGGAATAAACATTAAGAAGAAAAAAAAAACATTTTAACAATCATACTTTATTATTAAAAAAAAAAAACAAGAAATAAATAAATAAATAAATATTGCTGACGTAAGCACCATCTGGACCCCCCTGGCCCCCATGTCATCAAAAATAAGCGAAGCAAAGACCCCCCCCCTTCCGTGCTTACGTAATACTTGAATGACCCCTTACTCGTTTTTTTTTCAAACAGTTCTCGCCCTAGAGGCCTCCGCTTCTTTGCCCTAAAGCTCCAGGGCTCCAAATCCTGGAGGACTGGTTCTGAGCTTGCACGCGTGACTAGTACGTAAATATGATAGAGCGTATGAGTCCGTCCCGCACGGAGTCGCTGCTCTGGCCGATGCCGAAGTTGAAGAACACGGACTCTGCCGCCACCTGCTGGGCGCACGAGCCCATAGGGTACCAGCCCACCTTGTTGAACACTATGCCCACTTTGTACACCTGTGGAATACAAATACAAGGTGTGGGCGCTCGTCTGGCACGATCATGTTTTCCGGAAAATCAGCATAAAATATGAATCGCATAATTGACAACATTTCATATTTCTAAGACTATAATTAGATTCGTTCTCTGTATTCTGCGTGGAAATAGAAAGACGCTGATATTTTTAAAATTTCGCTACGATTATTAATTAATTTATTACAATTGTTTTTAAGATGTGCTTATTCGAAAAGGGCTTAACTCCAAAACTACGATATAATAGATCCATTACTTTTGTCTAGTCTCTATTACAAAAAAAACCACGTAAATCATTCGTAAATCTGAAGTAGACGTTGTCAAAATTATGACAGCTCCTTTTTCTGGTGCAAAAGGCAAAGGAAACATATATACTCTGTCATAGTATTGGCAAATTCAGATACATTTTTTAATTACTTTGTATTTTTTTAAATATGTTGAAATAAATTATAATAAATATTTTGCCATGTTCAGGAAGCAAAACTCTTTCGATTCCTGTGGTAATTTACAGGTGTTGAAAAAATGAAATCTTGTCAATTCGCATAACGTTGGTGTGTGTGTATTTCAAATAGCTGGCATAAGAGCATGCGGGTCACCTGATGATAAGCGATCACTACGGTCCTCAGCCACGCGGAATAGGAGCTCCGCGCGGAGCTTCATCGAATTTGAGTCCAAGAGTTTTAGAACATTTTGCTACTTAGACCAGTTCCTTTTTAAAAGTTTTTCTTTAACTTGTCCTGTTTATTTGTTTGTATGTTTGTTTGTGTCAAATCTTGGAAGTTTAAATTAGACCCACTTCCAGTGGTCCAATCGACTTGAAATTTGGTATACTTATGTAAATCTGGTGACAATACAATAATCTGGTAGTGAAATCCTGGTGACCAGCCAGGGTCGTCTCCGCAGAACTTAAGTCCTCCACGGTTAGTGGCGTCGACTTGAAATTTGGTACGGAAATGTAGCTTGCATGATAACGCAAGTACAGTCAGCAAAAAAGCTTATACCAAAAACTACGAATAAATATTCTCTGGAAACGTAACTGCTAGCAATGAACGCTTCGATTGTGATTCCATTTGTAGCATTTACGCATACAAACTAACAGCAATGACAACGTAACACTCGACACTCTCTCATACACAACGTTGGCCCGCGATTGGTCCGCGTAAGAGTCGGCGCCGCCCTCTTGCGACAAGCGTGGGGGCGATCTTACAATGCGTATGCATAAAACACTGTCCAGGGTCGCCAAGTATGGTGTTTTAAATATTATTTACTTACATAGTTATGAAAGGCGAGTCCTGTGTTTTTCATATCTGAGTGGCTTCTACACCACTTCACACAACACGACGGCATATTTTTTAAATCGATTCGAGCATAAACACAATCACAAACTTGATCGAAATTTTCCACGGAACGACTGCACGACTCAAGTTTTACCGCCGAACTGGCGCGACGCGCGGTAGATATCTTAAACCCCGCCCGTCGTGGTAGACATTCCACGGAATGGCTTTTCGGGCTATTACGTTTCCAGATAATATTTATTCGTAGATCAAAAATGAAGTTTTTAACAAAAACTTATTAGATTTTGCAGGTGGTAGGACCTTGTGCAAGGTCCGCTCGGATTGCTACCACCATCTTGCTCGCTAATCCTGCCGTGAAGCATCAGCGCTTGCACTGTTGTGTTTCGGCGCGGAGAGTAGGACAGCCGGTGAAATTACTGGCACTTGAGGTATTCCAACTTAGGCCTCTAGGTTGGCAACGCATCTGCAATACTCCTGGTGTTGCAGATGTTTATGGGCGGTGGTGATCTCATACCACCAGGAGACCCACTTGCTCGTTTTCCTTCCAGTCTAATAAAAAAAAAAAAAAAGACGAAACGGTATTCCGACGTCGGTACAAGTAGCGGCACGAGAGTTTATCGCTGACCGTTATTGCGCAAAAGTAAGGTATCACACGGGGAAGGGCGGGCGTGCGTAGCGCCGATTGGCTTTCCAGTCGCATTACGTCCCCCGCGCCCATGCCCCCATGCGCAGCTATCCCTTCCACGGTTCACTCAGCGCTAAACTCTCGTGCCGCTACTTGTATCGTCCGGGTACCTTGTTCCGCTGTATGTAGACGGGCCGGTTGAACATGATGTCGAGCAGGTGTCTGTAGGGCACGCGGCTCGTGTAGTGCGTGTAGGTGAGCCGCGCGCCGTCCGCGTCCAGCAGGTGCGCGTACAGCAGCTCCGAGTAGCCCGGGGGCGCCGGCACCGCGCTCTCCCCGCTCGGCGCCTGCGTCGGCACCTGCGAGCAGGACAGACAGTCTAACGGGGAGCCCAGCGCCGGCACCGCGCTCTCCTCGCTCGGCGCCTGCGTCGGCACCTGCGAGAGGACAGACAGTCTAACGGGGAGCCCAGCGCCGGCACCGCGCTCTCCTCGCTCGGCGCCTGCGTCGGCACCTGCGAGAGGACAGACAGTCTAACGGGGAGCCCAGCGCCGGCACCGCGCTCTCCTCGCTCGGCGCCTGCGTCGGCACCTGCGAGCAGGACAGACAGTCTAACGGGGAGCCCAGCGCCGGCACCGCGCTCTCCTCGCTCGGCGCCTGCGTCGGCACCTGCGAGCAGGACAGACAGTCTAACGGGGAGCCCAGCGCCGGCACCGCGCTCTCCTCGCTCGGCGCCTGCGTCGGCACCTGCGAGAGGACAGACAGTCTAACGGGGAGCCCAGCGCCGGCACCGCGCTCTCCTCGCTCGGCGCCTGCGTCGGCACCTGCGAGAGGACAGACAGTCTAACGGGGAGCCCAGCGCCGGCACCGCGCTCTCCTCGCTCGGCGCCTGCGTCGGCACCTGCGAGCAGGACAGACAGTCTAACGGGGAGCCCAGCGCCGGCACCGCGCTCTCCTCGCTCGGCGCCTGCGTCGGCACCTGCGAGAGGACAGACAGTCTAACGGGGAGCCCAGCGCCGGCACCGCGCTCTCCTCGCTCGGCGCCTGCGTCGGCACCTGCGAGAGGACAGACAGTCTAACGGGGAGCCCAGCGCCGGCACCGCGCTCTCCTCGCTCGGCGCCTGCGTCGGCACCTGCGAGAGGACAGACAGTCTAACGGGGAGCCCAGCGCCGGCACCGCGCTCTCCTCGCTCGGCGCCTGCGTCGGCACCTGCGAGCAGGACAGACAGTCTAACGGGGAGCCCAGCGCCGGCACCGCGCTCTCCTCGCTCGGCGCCTGCGTCGGCACCTGCGAGAGGACAGACAGTCTAACGGGGAGCCCAGCGCCGGCACCGCGCTCTCCTCGCTCGGCGCCTGCGTCGGCACCTGCGAGAGGACAGACAGTCTAACGGGGAGCCCAGCGCCGGCACCGCGCTCTCCTCGCTCGGCGCCTGCGTCGGCACCTGCGAGAGGACAGACAGTCTAACGGGGAGCCCAGCGCCGGCACCGCGCTCTCCTCGCTCGGCGCCTGCGTCGGCACCTGCGAGAGGACAGACAGTCTAACGGGGAGCCCAGCGCCGGCACCGCGCTCTCCTCGCTCGGCGCCTGCGTCGGCACCTGCGAGAGGACAGACAGTCTAACGGGGAGCCCAGCGCCGGCACCGCGCTCTCCTCGCTCGGCGCCTGCGTCGGCACCTGCGAGAGGACAGACAGTCTAACGGGGAGCCCAGCGCCGGCACCGCGCTCTCCTCGCTCGGCGCCTGCGTCGGCACCTGCGAGCAGGACAGACAGTCTAACGGGGAGCCCAGCGCCGGCACCGCGCTCTCCTCGCTCGGCGCCTGCGTCGGCACCTGCGAGCAGGACAGACAGTCTAACGGGGAGCCCAGCGCCGGCACCGCGCTCTCCTCGCTCGGCGCCTGCGTCGGCACCTGCGAGAGGACAGACAGTCTAACGGGGAGCCCAGCGCCGGCACCGCGCTCTCCTCGCTCGGCGCCTGCGTCGGCACCTGCGAGAGGACAGACAGTCTAACGGGGAGCCCAGCGCCGGCACCGCGCTCTCCTCGCTCGGCGCCTGCGTCGGCACCTGCGAGCAGGACAGACAGTCTAACGGGGAGCCCAGCGCCGGCACCGCGCTCTCCTCGCTCGGCGCCTGCGTCGGCACCTGCGAGCAGGACAGACAGTCTAACGGGGAGCCCAGCGCCGGCACCGCGCTCTCCTCGCTCGGCGCCTGCGTCGGCACCTGCGAGAGGACAGACAGTCTAACGGGGAGCCCAGCGCCGGCACCGCGCTCTCCTCGCTCGGCGCCTGCGTCGGCACCTGCGAGCAGGACAGACAGTCTAACGGGGAGCCCAGCGCCGGCACCGCGCTCTCCTCGCTCGGCGCCTGCGTCGGCACCTGCGAGCAGGACAGACAGTCTAACGGGGAGCCCAGCGCCGGCACCGCGCTCTCCTCGCTCGGCGCCTGCGTCGGCACCTGCGAGAGGACAGACAGTCTAACGGGGAGCCCAGCGCCGGCACCGCGCTCTCCTCGCTCGGCGCCTGCGTCGGCACCTGCGAGCAGGACAGACAGTCTAACGGGGAGCCCAGCGCCGGCACCGCGCTCTCCTCGCTCGGCGCCTGCGTCGGCACCTGCGAGAGGACAGACAGTCTAACGGGGAGCCCAGCGCCGGCACCGCGCTCTCCTCGCTCGGCGCCTGCGTCGGCACCTGCGAGCAGGACAGACAGTCTAACGGGGAGCCCAGCGCCGGCACCGCGCTCTCCTCGCTCGGCGCCTGCGTCGGCACCTGCGAGAGGACAGACAGTCTAACGGGGAGCCCAGCGCCGGCACCGCGCTCTCCTCGCTCGGCGCCTGCGTCGGCACCTGCGAGCAGGACAGACAGTCTAACGGGGAGCCCAGCGCCGGCACCGCGCTCTCCTCGCTCGGCGCCTGCGTCGGCACCTGCGAGCAGGACAGACAGTCTAACGGGGAGCCCAGCGCCGGCACCGCGCTCTCCTCGCTCGGCGCCTGCGTCGGCACCTGCGAGCAGGACAGACAGTCTAACGGGGAGCCCAGCGCCGGCACCGCGCTCTCCTCGCTCGGCGCCTGCGTCGGCACCTGCGAGCAGGACAGACAGTCTAACGGGGAGCCCAGCGCCGGCACCGCGCTCTCCTCGCTCGGCGCCTGCGTCGGCACCTGCGAGAGGACAGACAGTCTAACGGGGAGCCCAGCGCCGGCACCGCGCTCTCCTCGCTCGGCGCCTGCGTCGGCACCTGCGAGAGGACAGACAGTCTAACGGGGAGCCCAGCGCCGGCACCGCGCTCTCCTCGCTCGGCGCCTGCGTCGGCACCTGCGAGCAGGACAGACAGTCTAACGGGGAGCCCAGCGCCGGCACCGCGCTCTCCTCGCTCGGCGCCTGCGTCGGCACCTGCGAGCAGGACAGACAGTCTAACGGGGAGCCCAGCGCCGGCACCGCGCTCTCCTCGCTCGGCGCCTGCGTCGGCACCTGCGAGAGGACAGACAGTCTAACGGGGAGCCCAGCGCCGGCACCGCGCTCTCCTCGCTCGGCGCCTGCGTCGGCACCTGCGAGCAGGACAGACAGTCTAACGGGGAGCCCAGCGCCGGCACCGCGCTCTCCTCGCTCGGCGCCTGCGTCGGCACCTGCGAGCAGGACAGACAGTCTAACGGGGAGCCCAGCGCCGGCACCGCGCTCTCCTCGCTCGGCGCCTGCGTCGGCACCTGCGAGAGGACAGACAGTCTAACGGGGAGCCCAGCGCCGGCACCGCGCTCTCCTCGCTCGGCGCCTGCGTCGGCACCTGCGAGCAGGACAGACAGTCTAACGGGGAGCCCAGCGCCGGCACCGCGCTCTCCTCGCTCGGCGCCTGCGTCGGCACCTGCGAGAGGACAGACAGTCTAACGGGGAGCCCAGCGCCGGCACCGCGCTCTCCTCGCTCGGCGCCTGCGTCGGCACCTGCGAGCAGGACAGACAGTCTAACGGGGAGCCCAGCGCCGGCACCGCGCTCTCCTCGCTCGGCGCCTGCGTCGGCACCTGCGAGAGGACAGACAGTCTAACGGGGAGCCCAGCGCCGGCACCGCGCTCTCCTCGCTCGGCGCCTGCGTCGGCACCTGCGAGCAGGACAGACAGTCTAACGGGGAGCCCAGCGCCGGCACCGCGCTCTCCTCGCTCGGCGCCTGCGTCGGCACCTGCGAGCAGGACAGACAGTCTAACGGGGAGCCCAGCGCCGGCACCGCGCTCTCCTCGCTCGGCGCCTGCGTCGGCACCTGCGAGCAGGACAGACAGTCTAACGGGGAGCCCAGCGCCGGCACCGCGCTCTCCTCGCTCGGCGCCTGCGTCGGCACCTGACGGTCACGACATCACAGTCTAAACCAGTCATCATCATCATCCCAGCCTCAAAGTCCCACTGCTGGGCACAGGCCTCTCAGAACAAGAGGACTTGGGCCATAGTTCCCACGCGGGCCCAGTGCGGATTGGGAACTTCACTTTTTTTTTTTGGTCTAAACCAGTGTTGCCGGTTTACTAATGTTACGGCGAAAAACGTTTAGCAACCTGTTTCATTTCGTAACTTTTCACTTCCCACCTGTTAAATATTGCTGAACCTAAGATTGGTGTTTTGGAATCTTTTTGTATTTTTTATTTCAATTCCAAATTTTTACTTTTACGGCCATCCCGTAAAACCTAAATTGAAAATACAAACTGAACTGATTCCTGAAACTGTAAATATTTCAGGATTTTTGTAAGAGTAACCTAACCTAACCTAACTTAAAGGATTCTAAACGATGGCTCTAAAATAAATCCTGAAATATTTTCAATTTTAGAGTTCGCAACTCGCAGTGTTGCCGCCTCAAATATTTTTTTACCCTAAACTGAACTAAGGCTGAACAATTTGATGATTTTTTAGACGTCTCGCACAATGACCCAATAAAGAACAAGAAAATGTATAGTCAAAATACCATAACGGGACTTATCACGCTATTTTACACAAGTAATATTTACCTTGACGTTTCGGCAACATTACAGTTGCCGTGGTCAAGAGTAAAAAAAAAAGCATAAGAATTTCAACCGGGACGATGGGTATAAGCTTTCATCTTGAAATATGTACCCAATGAGCTTCTACATACTAGAGCAGCAACGTCTTACAAAAGATTCTCAGATTTGTGTCGCCACTTCATGGTTCGAAAGACGTAGCTTTGAAACCTATACATTATGTCAAAGTTAACTATATTTGTCTCGTTTCTTCCACTAATCAACTAATTACCGTTGAAGTGAGACAGTAATACTGCTGCCGTGAAAATGGACAGAGTTGCCAGTGGTGAGAAATAATTTTCTAAAAATGAATAAATGTATTTAATTGTTTTGGTGTGATTAATGTTGTATATTGTGAACAGAATTTAATAAAATTTTCAGTCTATACTATTATAAAACTGTAACGGAGTGTACACATACACGGTACATTGAGAATATTCAGAAAAAGTAGTAAACAGATTTTGATTTGAATAAATTACAGTTTTTAGGGTTCCGGAGCCAAAATGGCAAAAACAAAACCCTTATAGTTTCGCCATGTCTGTCCGTCTGTCTGTCTGTCTGTCCGTCCGTCCGTATGTCACAGGCATTTTACTCGAAAACTACAAGAGTATATCAATGAAATTTGGAGTACAGATGTCTTGTCAAAGCCGCTATTTAGTTTTGTAGTTAAATTACAAAAATAAATATTTATAGGCGGGGCACTCCATACACATGTAACAGAAGATAAAATAATTTTTTTAACTCGCATCAACGTGAGGCACATATTTCGACAGCTCTTTTGAAAAGATAGTAAGATTTCTCAAAAACTTTTTTGATTAAGTGAAGATTTCCGGAAATAATCGCTCCCAAAGTAGCAAAAATTGTGTCCTCTACCCCCTTCTATCTGTAAACCCTTTGTCCAAAAATATGCAAAAAATATGGGAAGGTAACGCTTAATAAATATTTTCAACGGAAATTGATTTGAACATGATCGGATATACCGTTTTCGAGTTATTTCCGAAAAACTGCGCTTCTCAACAAAAGGACGTAAGTGCAGTGAAGATACGCTCTTTTTCTGGTAATAGATTTTAAGACTGTAGTAGTGTTTTAATTGTGTTATAATGCACAGCGATTTTTTTCGTAATTGCTACGGAACCCTATTTTGGGCGTGTCCGACACGCTCTTGGCTGGTTGTTTATTTAAAAAGCTAGTAAATAATAAATATCTAAGATATTCAAAAGGTATTTAGATAGAAATAAAAAAGCTTTCAAGCATTGATAATCCCTGAGCAAAGCCGCGGACGGACGGACAGACAGACAGTCAGCCAGATAGACAGAGAGACATGGCGAAACTATAAGGGTTCCGTTTTTGCCATTTTGGCTCCGGAACCCTAAAAAGATCATTCTAAGTGAACTTAATACTATTTTAAGATGTGATGATGAACTAAAATTAAATAGTATAATAAAATCTATTATTTCTCGTAATGATTGAGCATATTACAGTCTGCCGAAATTTTAGTACTGAAACACACAGGTATTACTGGTACTCAATTCCGTCATTCATTCTTTCATTAACTAAACCCCCAAAAAAGCGGAAAAATTAAAATCGTTTTTCTGGTAACACTGATGGCAAAAATAACGCACGATGTATTTATTTCATTTTCTGGTGTAATTTTAGTCAATATGATCAAAATTATGCAAACTTAGGTGTGAAAAGTGATGCCAGTGGCTTTACTAAGCTTTTCGGACCGTGAAACACAACTTTTAACGGCACATTTCGCCATTTTGTAAAACTATCGGATACGTCACGCTCACTTAATGTCAAGCAGGCAACTGAAGTCAGATATGCCTGCAGGCATATTCGAAGTGGCTCCGCGTCGCTGCCGTAAACTGCCAATCTAGTGATATATAACATCATTGTATGTACCTATTAAGCCAACGGACCTTACCATTGCTTCGCAGAATATCAGGAGTATATACAGTAACTTGAATGATTTCATAGTAACCATGTCTCTTTTGGAATGTGATCTGGATGTACTTATTTTGTCAGAATGTCGTCTTGCTCCCCATAAACCTATACCTCAGATCGTTAATTACTCTTCTCTTGCCACTACCAATAATCTTAACCAAAATGACGGTGTAGTGGCTTACGTTCATGAACGCTTAAAAGCTAATATGCGTCAAATTAAAATCTCGCACGCTTCCTGCATACAAGTTATAGTAAACAACACTTTGATACTCGGTATTTATCGATCCCCCTCAAATTATGATGCGTCTAACTTCATTAATTCACTTAACAATTATTTAGATTCTGTTAAATCATTTAAGAATATCATAATAACTGGGGACATAAATATAAACTTGATTCCTCGAGATCAGGAACCCTCGCAGGAAATTCAAAATAGAAATTACTACCTGAATATGCTAAGTACTCACGGTATTTTGTCTGGTCACTCTTTGCCTACAAGAGAGGCCAACTGTTTGGATCACATCATGGTAAAAACTGATCGTATTAAAAGAACAGCACATATTGCAGTGTTAAATACTTCGGTGACAGATCACCTTACCACTTTTCTATGCTTAACTAATCAAATGATAAACGGAAATTGTCCCAAAAATTCTACTAAAATTGATTACGCAATGGCTTCGAGTAAACTTCATGATAAAAATCTTAAATCTCTTCTATCAAGTAAAGACCCAATTTATGTTGCGGGAGAGTTGGTGGACAGGCTGCAAAAGTCCCTGGAAGAGAGTAAAATTATTAAACCTATCCCTAAGTGTAAACGTAACATCAAACCCTGGGTAACTCCTGGTATTCTGGGCTGCATTAAAAACAGAAACCAAATGCAATTAAGGGCTCGCTCTGAACCGGATAATGAAGTATTGAGGGTTACCTTCAGGAGGTATCGTAACTTCTGCAATAAAATAATAAAACAAATAAAACGTAAATATGATAGTGAACTGATAGCCAAATCTACTAAAAACCCTAAAGCCTTGTGGAAAACCATTAAATCGCTAACTAACTATAAGGTTACTAAAACCGAAAACTTAGATCTACTGAATATAAAAGAAACTCCTTCTGATTCTGTAAATTATGTCAACGACTATTTCAATAATATCGGTAAGACACTAGCGGAAGGTATTCTTGATGACCAGGAACTTGACCCGACTTGCATACTCAGCAATACTACGGATTCTGTTGGATCATCATTTGTTCTTCTAGATTCTGACCCACAGGAGGTAAACGATATCATCTTGGGAATTAAAGTAGATAGCGCTCCTGGTTGGGATAACATTCCAACTGGATTTCTCAGACTGGTCAGGATAGAGGTTGCTCCTGTAATTAGTCACTTGGCAAACCTATGCTTCGCTTCCGGTGTACGAGGGCGACACTGAAAGTTTTTAGAACTGGCCACTTGTAAACAATATAATAAAAAAGTAAGTTTAAATTTTGAAAATGGAACTCTTTGCCATTATTATTGAGTATGTATTTCATTCATTTGTCATTAGTTTTACGATTTGGCGGCAAATTGAAAATTGACTGTGTCACGTCAACATGAATTTAACTCGCGAAAATTTTCGTGCAATGATTTTTTATGACTTTCGATGTCATTTAAGTCAACAAGAAAGCTATGATAGACTTCGATTGGCCTTTCATGATGAAGCTCCATCTCGTGCGACCATTTACAACTGGTTTAATGAGTTTAAACGTGGTCGCACTAATCTCACCGACGATCTGCGTGAGGGACGGCCTTCTACGGCGACGACTGAAAATAACATCAGTGTTGTGCAGCGTATGATAGAGACTGACAAAAGAGTGACGTATCAGCAGATTCGGACAAGCTTAGGCATCGGTATGAGTCAAGTGCATAAAATCCTCCATGAACATTTAGCGGTCAGGAAGCTTTGTGCGAGGTGGATACCTCATAATTTGACCGAGGCCCAAAAACTCCGTCGGGTTGATTGGTGCCGTGAAATGATTCAAAGATTTAACGGAGGTGACTCAAATGCTGTTTTCGACATACTTACGGGTGACGAAAGCTGGGTTTACTGTTATGATCCAGAAACCAAGAGACAGTCTGCTCAATGGGTGTTTCCTTTCGAGGAGTTGCCAACTAAAGTGAAGAGAGGTCGAAGCGTGGGAAAAAAGATGGTGGCCTCGTTCTTCGGAAGGACAGGTCACTATGCGACAATTGCTTTAGAGGATCAAAAAACAGTTACTGCAGAGTGGTACACTAACAATTGTTTGCCACTTGTATTGGAAAAAGTTCGGGAGAAGCGACCTCGAAGTAGGATCCTTCTTCACCACGACAACGCCTCGTCGCACACCGCCAGGCGAACGATCGACTATTTAGTGACGTCAAACGTGGAATTACTGGGTCACCCGTCATATAGCCCCGACCTCGCACCTTGCGATTTTTATTTATTCCCGAAAATAAAAGAAAAACTTCGAGGAAAACTTTTTATGAACACCGAGGAAGCAGTGGGTGCGTTTCAAAAGGCCGTCGAAGAGACCCCTAAGGACGACTGGGCTAAGTGCTTTTCTCAGTGGTTCCATCGGATGCAGCGGTGTATTGATGTGAATGGACACTATTTTGAAAAGATATAATAAAACTAATAACTTGCTAGTTTGCTCAGTTTTTGATTTTCTAAGAACTTTCAGTTTGACCCTCGTATTTCCTTCCTTACTTAAACAATCCATAGTAACGCCTGTGCTCAAGGGTGGGGAGAGTGATGATCCTAACAATTACAGACCCATATCTGTCTTGCATGTGATAGCTAAAATAATTGAAAAATTAATCAATAATAGATTAATGGCTTACCTAAACAGATTCGACATTCTTTCTCAAACACAATTTGGCTTCCGGCAAGGTAGATCTACGGAAGATGCATCTATAGCGCTCACTTCTCTAATCACAGATACCATAGATAAATCCAAAAAGTGTCTAGCAGTGTTCCTGGATCTAAAAAAGGCATTTGACACCGTCTCCCTCCCCATACTTGTACGTAAGCTCGAGCGTATTGGAATCAGGGGCTGTGCGCTGGATTTGCTGAGTGATTACTTGCACGGGCGAACTCAAAAAGTCAGACTGGGGGATTTTGTCAGTCGTGAGGCTACCTTATCTTACGGTGTCCCGCAGGGAAGCGTCCTCGGTCCTACTCTGTTCCTCATTTATATAAATGAGCTTACTGACCTGAAGCTGGACTGCGGACATGTCTTTTCCTATGCTGACGACACAGCTATTGTCTTCGAGGGTAAAACTTGGGAGAACACCTTCAAGTCAGCTAACCAGGGGCTCCGACGGGTGTCTATGTGGCTCAGAAATAACCTTCTCACGCTTAATGTTGGCAAAACTAATTACCTTTGTTTTTCTAAGTATCTAGATACTCAACCGCTCAATCATCTCACTATAAAAATTCACAGCTGTAACCATTCTACAAGTCCCGTAAACTGCAATTGTATGGAGATTGAGCGAGTTTCCTCCACAAGGTATCTGGGACTCATCCTGGATCAAAGGCTTTCATGGCACACGCATATTGAACACGTCAATGGTAGGATAAGAAAGCTAGTTTGGCTATTTAAAATTCTAAGACATATAACCACTAAAAGGCTTCGTAATCAACTATATATAGCATTAGCGCAGTCTGTCATGTCTTACTGTATTTGTGTCTGGGGTGGAGCTATAAAGACTAAGTTTATAGAGGTTGAGAGAGGGCAGCGCTGTATACTAAAAGTTATGTATTTTAAGCCATTTAGGTTCCCTACCAGTGAATTATATCTACTGTGTGACCTTTTAACAATGCGTAAGCTTTACATTGTGGCTACCGTTTTGAAACGTCATAAAACGTTAACTTACGACCCTTCCCTAACGACCGGTAGGAGAAGAAAAGCCGTTGCTCCCCTTACCTACTGTAAATCTGTCTTCGCCAAGAGGCAATTTTTAACACAATCTGCCAGCTTATATAACAAAATTAATTCAAAAATCAATGTTTACCCTCTGACACGGTATGAATGCAAAAAAACACTGACGGTATGGATAAAGGGATTAAGTTATGACGATGCAGAGGCACTTCTATATCACGCAGCTTAGACGTAGGCACTTGCAGAGTGGCAGTCACTCACACACACACACACGCACACACACACGCGCGAGCGCGCACACACACACACACACACACACACACACACACACACACACACACACACACACACACACAACACACACACACACACACACACACACACACACACACACACACTCACACACACACATACATGTACACATACACATTAGTATTGTTTACCTGTAAGATTTGGATTAGATAGATAAATATAAATTATGTTTGTGTCTACCTATTTAAAGATGTAAAGAATATATTTAACCAAAATTCTGGAAAATTGTGAATACTTACCCACTTTGCTGCACTATTAATGGGGTGCGGGGCCTTCTGTCACAGGTATCTTGAATACCTACTAGGAGGTCTCTAACCATATTAGTTGTACAAATAGTAATGTTAATAAATACATTTTCATTTTCATTTCATTTTCATCTTCGTGGAATCCTGTTATTAATAAGTGTCGGCGTCGGGATGAATGTTCGGAGGGACGATCGGACGTTTTTAGTGGGGTGACAAATAAAAACCGGCCAAGAGCGTATCGGACACGCCCAAAATAGGGTTCCGTAGCCATTACGAAAAAATTAAGTAATATTTTTCTAAGGATTTCGTATTTTATACGGAATCTTCGAAGTATAGGTATATTTTATACCTTACGCTGCTATTTACTCATAAACTACTAATAATTCTCAAGCAAAGTTAGCCGCTATAGTTTTCCTTGAAAGTTTGATATACTTACTACCATCCTGAATTTTTTCAATTTTTTCGACCCACCGGTTTAGATTTTAGAGGGGGGGGGGACGCTCGATTTTTATGAAAATTTGCACTTTAAAGTTGAATATTTCGCAATCAAATGACTGAATCGAAAAATAGTTTGAGCAAACCCCTAATGGTTTTACAATACCTATCCAACGATACCCCACACCATAGGGTTGGATGAGAAAAAAAAATCACCGCCACTTTACGTCTATGGGAGGTACCCTAAAAAAAATTGTTTTTGAATTTTTAATTATACTATTTTGTCGGCATAATTTACTTATATATCCGTGCAAAATTACAGCTTTCTAGCATTGATAGTCTCTGAGCAAAGCCGCGGACGGACAGACAGACAGACAGACAGACAGACGGACAGACAGACAGACAGACAGACATGGCGAAACTATAAGGGTTCCGTTTTTGCCATTTTGGCTCCGGAACCCTAAAAATGACCAAGTAGTTCGTGATACGAGTGCCGGTACTATTAGTGATCAAATGCGGGTAGTTCGAAGAACTCGCGCTGCTAGGCGGACTTGACATTCCACACTTCAGTCTACTCGTGACCACGGCAACTGTAATGTTGCCGAAACGTCGAGGTAAATATTATTTGTGTAAAATAGCGTGATAAGTCCCGTTATGGTATTTTTCATCTCTCCTGTTCGGAAAGTTTAATTTTCATGGGTAGATAGTCGGGTGGAAAATTGCGTTTTCTCCTCTAAGGTGGAAAGTAATTTTTTTTTAATTTTTCGGCTATCCACGACATCGAAGATAATTTGAGTTACGTCAATGACATTTTTTTTTTCACGTTTCGGCATGGCCATCTAGATGTACGTCGTGACCAACTCGATATTTTTTATAGTGGGCCATGGCAAGTGGCCAGTCGAAAAGGTACCGTTGGAGGTTGGATAGGCATAAGTAAATTCAATTTATGACGATCAGATGGCCTAGTGGTTAGAAAACCTGACTACGAAGCTTGAGGTCCCGGGTTCGATTCCCGTGTCGGGGCAGATATATGTATGAAAAATACGAATGTTTGTTCTCGGGTCTTGGGTGTTTAATATGTATTTAAGTATGTATCTATCTATATAATTATGTTTATCCGTTGCTTGGTACCCATAACACAAGCTTCGCTAAGCTTACTTTGGGACTAGGTCAATTGGTGTGAATTGTCCCGTGATATTTATTTATTTATTTATTTATTATATAATATTTAGAATAATATTCTCGTTTTTTGTAGTATTTTAGTTTCCTCACAGTCGAAATGAAAAGTAGAGTGTCTAACTCGGGTGAAATAACCCATTTCCCCTCGAACTATTGAGCTCCGCAATCTCCTTTGGAGAACTGGAGAACTTTTCGACCCTACCGGCTATCCTGTTCTCCGTGATATGGCCTAGGCATTGTCACATCTACGAGCTAATTCTATTCTATTCTGGGCTTTGAGAGTGACCCTTGTCCTTCTACCTATCTGCTCTTTTCTGATTCGATCTCGTAGACAAAACCCCGAACAAAGAACTCGCCATAGCCCGTTGAGCAACTTTGTATCTTTTCATAAGGCCTATAGAAACATACATAGCTGTATATAAGTAATTTAGAAAATAAATTTCGTGGAAAAATTTGCACCAATTGATCTGCTCCCAAATAATTAAGCTGAGCTTGTAAGGGTAGCTATAAGGCAACGGATAGATATAGACGTATTCCCAGTATTATGTACTGAAAATTGGTAGTTATTTCATACGAACTCTTGCCAATTTACTTTGAGTTACGCTGAACAAACTCGTGCTGACAAAAACAAAATAACATTAAAGCAATTGTACCTACATCATTTCTTTTTATGAATTTCTATTTGAATGTTTTGTTTTTGATTAATAATAATAGTTATTGTACCTAAGCACCTAATTGTAACATTTATACCTGGATCTTACGTTGTGGTCAATGAGATTATAAGATAATTACGATTTATGGATTGCTTTTTGCCTAACTTTTCACCACTCGTATCTCTCATTCGCCCTTTCTTCATTTGCTTCAAGTGTCTTTTTTATTTCGGGATTTCCTAACAAAAATTTTCCAACCACGACACTCGTCAAGAGACAATGGTTATTGTTACAATACCCACAAATAACTGACTTAACTTATACCCCATGAAACTATAGAAGGCCGTAGCGCCCGTCAGTAACTCTAACCGAATATTTATCAAACGTTGAATCAATCACGAAGGCAATTGTACGCGATCCGTATCATGTTATTCAAGTACCAAAGTAATTTCCTTACATCTTTGATGTTCGAAAAGAAGTCTTTATTGGATACCGAAGACATTCTTATTTTGTTGGTCCGGTATGTTAATTAAATTGGACGGACTATTCGTGAGTCAATGTCAGTGTTATAGAAATGCAAAAATACGTTTGTTTATTTAACCTAGATTGAAAATACAAACTGAAATATAGATGCACAGAAAAACCAGAATAATAAGACCAGCGCTGGGAATCGAACCCAGGTCCTCGCCATTCCGTACCGCATGGTATACCTACCGCTACACCACCGCTGGACAACGGTACAGATACGAATTTCCCCTATGCACCACATACGAGGGCGACACTGAAAGTTTTTAGAACTGGCCACTTGTAAACAATATAATAAAAAAGTAAGTTTAAATTTTGAAAATGGAACTCTTTGCCAATATTATTGAGTATGTATTTCATTCATTTGTCATTAGTTTTACGATTTGGCGGCAAATTGAAAATTATCTGTGTCACGTCAACATGAATTTAACTCGCGAAAATTTTCGTGCAATGATTTTTTATGACTTTCGATGTCATTTAAGTCAACAAGAAAGCTATGATAGACTTCGATTGGCCTTTCATGATGAAGCCCCATCTCGTGCGACCATTTACAACTGGTTTAATGAGTTTAAACGTGGTCGCACTAATCTCACCGACGATCTGCGTGAGGGACGGCCTTCTACGGCGACGACTGAAAATAACATCAGTGTTGTGCAGCGTATGATAGAGACTGACAAAAGAGTGACGTATCAGCAGATTCGGACAAGCTTAGGCATCGGTATGAGTCAAGTGCATAAAATCCTCCATGAACATTTAGCGGTCAGGAAGCTTTGTGCGAGGTGGATACCTCATAATTTGACCGAGGCCCAAAAACTCCGTCGGGTTGATTGGTGCCGTGAAATGATTCAAAGATTTAACGGAGGTGACTCAAATGCTGTTTTCGACATACTTACGGGTGACGAAAGCTGGGTTTACTGTTATGATCCAGAAACCAAGAGACAGTCTGCTCAATGGGTGTTTCCTTTCGAGGAGTTGCCAACTAAAGTGAAGAGAGGTCGAAGCGTGGGAAAAAAGATGGTGGCCTCGTTCTTCGGAAGGACAGGTCACTATGCGACAATTGCTTTAGAGGATCAAAAAACAGTTACTGCAGAGTGGTACACTAACAATTGTTTGCCACTTGTATTGGAAAAAGTTCGGGAGAAGCGACCTCGACGTAGGATCCTTCTTCACCACGACAACGCCTCGTCGCACACCGCCAGGCGAACGATCGACTATTTAGTGACGTCAAACGTGGAATTACTGGGTCACCCGCCGTATAGCCCCGACCTCGCACCTTGCGATTTTTATTTATTCCCGAAAATAAAAGAAAAACTTCGAGGAAAACTTTTTATGAACACCGAGGAAGCAGTGGGTGCGTTTCAAAAGGCCGTCGAAGAGACCCCTAAGGACGACTGGGCTAAGTGCTTTTCTCAGTGGTTCCATCGGATGCAGCGGTGTATTGATGTGAATGGACACTATTTTGAAAAGATTTAATAAAAGGAATAACTTGCTAGTTTGCTCAGTTTTTGATTTTCTAAGAACTTTCAGTTTGACCCTCGTATCTCAGCTTGTTTGGTTCTTATTTAGCCACTTCAGCAGCGACACTAGCGACATCTATGCCGTAGCCCTCATCGATAAATTTTCGGCACACCATCGGAATTAACCGCTCACCCAAAAAATCAATGTTTATTTAACCTAGGTACTAAATGAAAGTGGTTGTAGGGATTTTTAAGCACAGTCGTGATATATTTCTAACCTAATGAACTAAAATAATTTCTTTGCTCACCCGCGACTTTATGATAGCTAAGTTTATGCAATGCCTCCACCTACACACTGTGAGAACACACACAAATCACACAAACCCATTTATCATCATCACCACACTATACTGACCCGTTTCGAACTCAACCAGAGCTTATCTTCAGAGCAACACAACCATGCTACCAGATGTAGACTAACAAACCACAACAAACGTTTTTAATTTGTCACTGTAACTCCCTAGTTGTTTGTAATTGTCCTTGGTTGTATTGTATTGTATTGTTATTACAATCCAGATCTATTGATCTGAGTAATTAATTTTAGTTTGCGAACTATTGAGAGAAATATCTCGGGTGAAACGGGTCACTTTCCACCCTTGGTTATCAATCTACTATTGACTATGAGTGATAATCACGAAAGTTTAAAACGTTAAGAAAACGTATCCCCACCTGCACCCCCAGCAGACAGATGTTCTTGTCGACCATGAAGGTGACGGAGCAGTCCAGCACGCTGGCGTTGAAACAGTCCGTGTGCTGGATCATGGGCCGCTGGCAGTAGATCTTGCTGAAGTCGCCCGTGTGACGCTCCAGCTGCTCCCCGCCCAGCCCGCCCAGCCCGCCCAGCCCGCCCGGCGCGTGCACGCCCGCCAGCCGCGCCGCGCCCAGCCCGCCCAGCCCGCTCAGCCCGCCCGCGCCCGCACCTGGAACGATCGGTGACACTGGTATACGCCAAGAGCTGACGTCACCCAGACCTTCGTTATAGTATAAAACTGCTTGGTCCACCCCGTAAGACACAATCGTACAGCAAGAACGCATACTGTAAGTACATTGACATTTTTAATCGTTTGCATGATGACATCAAAAATTTGCCTATTGAATTATTCAAGCGTAAACTTAGGGACTGACTAGTACAAGAATGTTTCTACTCTGTTGAAGAATATTTCGATTATTTTATACATTGAACTTGACATTTTATCATGTAATTAGCTCTCATGTTAACATTATAATATTAAACTTAAGTAGATACTCTAAATGATTGACAAGGCATGTTTATTTCGTATTAAGCATAAACCTTTGTTACTGTCTCTTCTGTGCTCATTTTGCATGCCAGTTTCTGGTGAAATGTGTGAGACCATAAAATGTAATACCAGCTTTTATACCACATTTATACGCAAAATAAAGATATTTGTATGTGCGTTTCCACCAATAATATGCGCGGAATGTGTTTTTCATTAACCAATAGAACTACTCGCGCACATCTCTGGTGGAAACAGCTGAGTAGAGCGAGGCGAGGTAAATGAAGCGTTTCTATTGGTTAGTGAAAAACCGGATCGGAACACATCCTCGCAAATTATTGGTGAAAACGCAGCTTCATGCAGGGATTCCCAAACTTTTTCAGTTTGCGGCGTAATTATAGGCTTAGCATTTCGTCACCCCACCCTAGCAACTAAGGAAACTAGCTAATTGAAATATGCATTGATGATTTTCATCAGATTGCCTGTTTCCGTGGTAACAAGAGCCCCACGCGTTCCCGGTGAGTACATACAAGGGCGCGCTAGGGCGCCGCGGCGCACACTTTGCGAACCCCTAGTATAAAGGCCCAAAGGAAGTGGAAGTGGGCTGGACACATGCCGCAGGAGTGATGGAAGATGGCGGAAGGCCGTGATGCAGTGGAGACCCAGAACTGGGCGGAGAAACGTTGGTAGACAGGAGATGAGGTGGACCGACGACCTGAAGGGCTACTCCGAAACACAACGTTCGAAGTTCGTGTCGTGCGATCCCTCTCGCTCACGTATTAAATAGTATAAGTGTGAGAGAGACCGCACGATACGAACTTCGAACGTCGTGTTTCGGAGTAGCCCTTCTGGTCAAAGTGGCGGGAAGATGCTGGATGAGGAGAGCACTGGACCGAGATGAGTGGCGAGCAATGCAGGATGCCTACACTGCATTGGGTGGCTGTGGGCTGAAGAAGAAGAGTATAAAGGCTGAAAGTTGTTTCACATATGATACTAACACTGGTAAAGCAGAGTTGAGATTTGAAAGAAAAATCGTGCAAGTTGCATTAAGTACATTCATCATCATCATCATCATCATCAGCCTATGGTCGTCCACTGCAGTACATAGGCCTCTCCCATGGCACGCCACCGAGCACGATCCTCGGCCACTCTCATCCAGCTCTTGCCAGCCACCCTGCGAAGATCATCGCACCACCGAGTCTGAGGACGTCCTACGCTACGTTTGCCGATCCGTGGTCTCCACTCAAGAACTCGTCTACCCCAGCGGTTATCGGTTCTTCGGGTTATATGACCGGCCCATTGCCACTTCAGCGTGCTAATGCGGTGGGCTATGTTGATGAACGTCAAAAAATCTACCACCGGTTCGGAAAAAACCTCAGTTGAGAAGAATCCGGCAAGAAACTCAACGAGGTATTTTTTTTTTAAAACAGATTCATAATATTTATAAATGATATCTATATACTATACATTACAAGTATTTAACACAATTTTATTTTTAACACCAACGAGTCTGTAGTGGTCAATCGCACGCCGCAATGTAATGCAACTTGCACAATTTTTCTTGCAATTCTAAACTCGACTTAAGAACGATCTCCGACTCTCCTACTATGAAAGAAAGAAAGAAAGAAAATACATTTATTCACAACACAAGACAACAATAGTATTAGGTACAATTGAACAACACAAAGGTATATGTCATTGCGGTTGTGAATCGAACACTGGCTCAGCATAATGCTGTAGCATTAAAAACACCCCAGCGCTGATTTTCAGCCAGCACCGTCGGCAACCCTCGGACCGTTATAAAGACATACTACACATCATTTACTACATAAGACTACATAAATAGACAAATAAATAGATAATCTGTAAACTAGAAAATTTCTTTATTGTGTGACTTTAAAAACTGAAATTTGTATATTGATTGTTTCGGAAAATATCACATATCAAACGTCATAAAATGTCACCTCAAATTCTTTATACTATAAAACTCAATTTTAATGGTTTTATTTTGTTTTGTTTCATATTGTTCTTAGCTGTAAAAAGTTAAGCAATTATGCAGTCATAACTTTTTATTTTTAATAAAAATAGACCAATTTGAACTTCGATTCACAGCGAAATGATCCAGGTGCGGATTAGACATCAATACCGCGTGGTAGTGATACCCACATATTACGATCCATTATTGGTCGTATCGTAATATCGTAATATAATAATCCTGACGCGAATCCAGATGTCTTGATAACCTAACCTAACCAACAAAAAGTTGGAAAACCCCCGACTTTGTCACTTTAAAGTTCAATATCTCAAAAATGGCTGAACCGATTTTGATGAAACATGTCTAAGAACCATCGCTAGAAAACCTACTATCAAATAAAAAAACCCGCATTCAAATCGGTCCACCCGTTTAAGAGTTACGGTGCCACAGACAGACACACAGACAGACACACAGACAGACACACAGACAGATACACAGACAGACACACAGACAGACACACAGACAGACACACATAGCGGTCAAACTTATAACACCCCTCTTTTTGCGTCGGGGGTTAAAAACCGCTATACCTATTGTCAATAACAGTATCACGAGAATATTGGTTATCTACTCTGTACATACATATGGTTTGTTAGATAGTACATAGTAGTTTGATCCAAGGTCTGACCCTAGTGCAAAATTGGAACTTCGTATCTTACCGTCCCCCTGACTCTTACATTATTTGATACGAGAGTGAGAAGGACGGTGCGATAGTAGTCTTCCTGTACCTTCGTGGCGCGGCCGGGGGTACTGCGGCGGCGGCGGGCGCTCCGCGAACACCTGCTCCACCATCACCGGGGACGGCGTGTCCACAGTGAATGTCGGCATCTGCACACACAACGACGTTAGGCAAAAAACCCCTTGTTCCTTACAGATAACCATGACCAGATAACTGGTAATCTGTGAAGATTTTTTTTCTTCCAGTATAACTAGTTATCTCCAAAGATTTTATTTTCCCCAAAAATAACTGTTTTTTTTAACGGTTATCTGCAAGGGAAATCCATTACTTCCAGGTAACTAGCTATCTCCGGGGATTTTTTTTTCCCCACAGATAACTGGTTTTTTTTTAACGGTTGACTCTAAGGACTCTTTATTTGCTTTATTTCATTACTGTACAATAAAAGTCAATTATATTAACTAATAAACGCATTTCTTACTAATATTATAAACGAGAAAGTTAAAAAAAACAGTTATCTGTAAGGAAAAAAAAATTCCCCGCAGATAGCTAGTTACCTGGAAGGAATGGATTTTCCTTAATAATAATAATAATAATAATAATAATACAGATAACTGCGAAAAAAAAACAATTATCTGAGGGAAAAAAAAATCTTTGGAGATAACTAGTTATACTGGAAGAAAACAATTCTTCACAGATTACCAGTTATCTGGCCATGGTTATCTGTAAGGAACAAGGGCAAAAAAAGTCCAGCGCTGGACACAAGCCTCCTCCAGAGAATACCACAATGACCGACCATGCGTTGCCCGCATCCATGGGATGCTGCGACCTTTACCAAGCCATCAGTCTCACATACAGACACACACGCACCATCATCATCGGTGGTGATAATTGTCTCATCAGATAACTTATAAAAAAAAAACATCATCCATCGAAAGTCCACTTAACCCTAAACTTGGCAGTGTATCTTATAAGATACACATCACAAAATTATACTTGTAAGATACATTTTAGATCATCTCTCAGTATTTTTTTTAAGTTAATTTTGTTAGCTCTACAAGAATCCAACGAGGCTTGAATTCAGTACACTTGTCTCAACTTGCCAAGTTTAGGGGTAAAACCTCTGCCCGAATGTCTGATTTTACGTAACTTATGTGAAAAATATTACATTTCATGGCGATGCCATTGTGGCGTCCAGATAAAACAATTACCCCCCTAGCCGCAGTCGGTTCCATGTGCTGGCAATACTAAACAGCTGCACACCGGCGCGTGGAACTGCGCGGCGTATTCGTTATTTGAATTGCCCAGAAGGCCACTCTACATGCGGAGCCTCACTCCTTCCGGCGGCGCGGTCCCGAACAGAGCTCCTACCCATACGCGAAACTCTTATCCTTCCATTTTGCCTGATCTCATATCTCATTGTATAGTAGATTGATAACCAAGGGTGGAAAGTAACCCATTTCACCCGAGATATTTCTGGCGCTCGAACGAAGTGAGAGCGCCAATAGTTCGAGGGGAAATGGGTTATTTCACCCGAGTTAGACACTCTACTTTTCATTTCGACTGTGAGGAAACTAAAATACTACAAAAAAATCGAGAATAATAATAAAATTAATTTACTTCTACCTATCCAACCTCCAACGGTACCTTTTCGACTGGCCACTTGCCATAGCCGACTATAAAAAAAATCGAGTTGGTCACGACATGCATCTAGATGGCCATGCCGAAACGTGAAAAAAAATGTCATTGGCGTAACTCAATTATCTTCGATGTCGTGGCTAGCCGAAAAATTAAAAAAAAATTACTTTCCACCCTAGAGGAGAAAACGCAATTTTCCACCCGTCTATCTACCCATGAAAATGAAACTTTCCGAACAGGAGAGATGAAAAATACTTTCCTTTTTTATATTATTTTATTATACGTTCGTGTGCCCCTAAGTTACTTTTTATTTCATCATCGAAGCCTCAGGAGGCGCACCTACACCATCTATCATGGAGCCGCTGTTATCATGTTCCTGCTTTTGAATTCTTGGCTAATAAAATCAGTGAATTTAGTCTTACGTTGGGTCCGCTGCCGATGAGCTGCTTGCGCGGCACGCGGCACGCGCTGAAGCCCCGCGGCAGCGGCACGTCCGAGCGGCTGCTCAGGATGTGCATGAGAACTGCGAAGGCCTCCGACTCGGCCAGCAGCGGCGACCGCGCCGGCCCCTCCGCGAACTGCTGCGGGCTCAGCGTCAGGAAGCGGATCTTTTCGATCGCGTTGCGGATAGTCAGCTTCTCGCGGCTTTCTGTTAAAACAATGGGGATGATGACGCCATTAAAAATAATTCGAAGGCATTCCATTAAAAGAACGCTTTTTTTTAGCCCTGAAAACCAGATTAATTTTCGATTTACTGTGAAATTACATTTTTGTTGCTTTAAAACAAATAAATAGTTAGTTGATTGAGTTGCCGGATAGTGATGTCATAATTCACTATTGCCATTGAAACTATGGGAGAGTTGTATTTTGACAGCTCGTAAAAAGTATGTCAGTTAATTGGTGGTGTCAACATCCCTATTATTACCTTTTACTTAACTTCTTTTACCTAATCCAATGCATGCAAGGTCAGTTCTCCGTTACTCCATATAGATTTCCTCACCACTATAATTGACATGTAATTATACACTTACTATGATGTAATGACTATATTCTCTCCGGCTAGTAGTTGCCACTCGAAAACGTACTCTGTATGTGTGCCAGTAGGTTCTATAATGGTAACTATTATATAATTCACAGTGTATTTTTTGTCTTTTTATTAAATCAAGTATCCTTTTTACTTTGTGTTAAAGGATGGGTGGTACTGACCGGGGCGCGGAGCGTCGGGGCCGGAGGGCCCGGGTTCGGGCTCCGCGCGGCAGGGCTCCGCGTCGCCCGCCTCGGGGCTGCTGTCCACGCTGCTGTCCACATTCACCACCTAAAGCCATTTAACTAAGTAAAAATTACAATTTATTCAATATTTCCACCTGGACAATCTCACAATTTTCGACAATTATTTTGACGACTCTCGATCTCAACGTTGTCGACGATTAAATAATAATAAACTCAATTTATTAAGGGACATCAAAAATAGCACACCAAGCTGCCACTCGTGGAGTAATAGGCTAGGTCTTAAGTATCTTAATTTTAGGGGTTCCTTGCAGATACACTTCGACCCGTAGGGATCTTTTGTGTAATAGGTCTTAAGTAAGTAAGTATGAAAGTTACCTTCTCAGTGCTGGTGGCAGGCTTGGGGCTGCCCGGGCCGGGCGTAGGCGCACGCTCGGCCTGCCGCTTGTCCTGGGCCTTAGCGTAGCGCACCGCTGCCTCAAACAGATCCAGTTCGCTGTCCACATTCAGGTGCTCCAGCGAGAACACTGTTATCATTGTGTTGAGGTCAATTTCTTCAAAGCTGCTGTCTGTGAGGACCTCCTTTGTGTTGGTACTGATTATCTAAAATAGAGATTACATTATGTAATCTCAGACCAAACAAAAGATAGACAGAATTTTGTGAACAAGATGAGAATGGGTTAAACCTATGGTTGCTTTGTCTTGTGAAAATGCAAACTTGCAAATGTAACCTTGCTGAATCAATCTTATTTATATTTTTTGTAAAAACTAAGGTAGTGTAAACATTTCTTTCTCACTTGTAAACATTTTTCCATGAGGACATTCTCCTCGAACAGCCTGGCAAACTCATAAGCCCGGCAAGCATTCTTTGGGTACAGGTCGGACCACAGATACCGGGTACACTCCTTAACAAGATTGGGCAGCATGTATTTCTTGGCCCCATAGCAGAGTTCACAAGCTTTGTCAAAAGAACTTATGTTTATGTTGTCTGTGTAGATGTACCTGGTCACAAAATAGATACCATTAAGTACACAACTAAATAAAGAATGGTAATATTAATTGTTTTAAGATTGTCCGTTTCATATTTTCTATTTTCTCAATTTTGGGAGAAACATGCCTTGGCTGTTGTGGATTACTAAAGTACTATACTTTTTTATTTAAAAAAAAATATAAATACATTTCTACATTATAATATTATAAGTTAGTATGAGCAAAAACTGGTGAAGTGGAATTTTCTTTTAAATAGGTAAAAAAAAACTGTAAAACTGTTTTTACGCTTCCAGAGGGTGAAGTCTGATATAATTTTCACTTTAATCTTTGCATAAAGGTAACACTCACTCCAGCAGAGCTTTAAAAGCTTCTGGTTGGACATCTAATATTGGGATCGGTTCATTCCCTTCGGGCATTCCTCCGTAGAACATGGCCTCGAAAACTGGCGAAGCCATGGCCAGGATAAGCTTGTGGGCCGGCACAACAGTCTGGTGAGGCTCCGAGCCCACCAAAAACGAGCAATCCGACCACTGGCCAGACTGCAAAAGATGAGCACCCCTTTGCTTCAGCTCTGTGCATCGTAACTGCCAATCACAAGGCTCTGACGCCATTCTAGATATTCTAGGCGTCTGCAGTTTAAAAATCCAAGAAAAATGCAACTCGAAAATTTAATTGTTTGTTTTACGTAGTCGGTAGTCACCAAAATAGTATTTTATTTTGGTGGTGGTGGTGTCAAATCAAAACGACAAACGTCGGTCGAAACAAACGTCAACTGTCAACCACATACAGATAACATAAGTTATGGAAAACATAGCCATGAAATAAAAATGGAAGATAAATAAATGAGTTGTATAAATGTAAGCTTTTTGATGGCTTTTTCTCTAGGATACCAATACTCTTTGGATGGCTTTTTGATAAAAATATAATGCAAACTTTAGTTCCATTACTGCGTTTTTGTTTTTTACTCGACTACGGCAAACAAAGCCAAAGGAAGCCTGTACATAGATATAGGATTGTATTTGTACTGAACGTTTTATTTTTGCATTGTGATCCAAACATGGATTCTTCCACGTAATTCTTATTAATTTGCGATATTGTCAATATTTCTATAATTTTTGATGAATTACAATGTAATATTATTGAAAATTAAGTCACAAACTGGAATTCCTGATACGAGTGCAATTATTACTTTCATTACATTAAACTAGGTATTTTAATCAATAAACTGCACTTGCTCAAAACGAAATTAAAAATGTCATCTGTCAAATACAAATTGTGAATTGTATGTGGACGTCAATCATGTGAAAACGATAAATATTAAATGTGCATCTAATTAAGTTTATTAAACAAAATGAATCACGACGACATAAAAGCTGTGGTGCAGGAGAAGTTCCTGTCGAGTGAAAGAGTTACTGCGTTTTTATGCGACGCCAAAGTTCTCCAGCCGGAATGGGTTAATAAGGAAAGAATATTAGCCATCGTCGAATATGGAGACGAAAAGGCGGTGTTCTGCTTGTATACGTCGTGCTATCCACCTAAATCCTTCACAGACCTGTCTGTAGAAGTCGTGCTTCCCGTGGACAGCAGCTTCAAATGCGAGATCGACAACAAACCTTCGGATCCTGAAGCTGTTCTGTATTTGAACCTTCAGTCTCGGAGTAACAGGTATAAGTTTGAGATCGAGATGACGCCTCGCGTTGATACCTTTGTAGATGACCTGTTTAGAGGTATTGAAGCGGTCAACAAAGTGCCAAGACAGCCAGAGTTTGTGTGGCTCAAGAAATATAGTGGTAAGAATGACGAGGACATCATGGCGGAAAGTATGGTTGTACCAAGACGCAACGTCGCTCACACACTGAACTCTGCCCCAGTTGCCATTAGAGAAAGTTTGATTAAAAGACGAATGTCTGATAAAGAATCTGAATACACTTTTAAGAAACAATTTACTGTGTTTTGCGGCACATGGAATGTGAATGATAAATCTCCTGTCATACCCCTGAAGGGCTGGTTATGTGTGGACAAGGAGCCCCCAGATATTTATGCAGTTGGTTTCCAAGAGCTTGATCTGTCCAAAGAAACATTTCTTTTTGATCAGACTTTTAGAGAAGATGAGTGGTACGCAACTGTGCTGAACTATGTTGATCCAAGAGCTAAATATGTCAAAGTTGAAAAAGTCAGACTTGTGGGCATGTTACTAATTATCCTTATAAAAGAAAAACATATTTCTCATGTGCGTAATGTTGTCTGTGACACTGTTGGGACTGGTATAATGGGTAAGATGGGGAACAAAGGTGGAGTGGCAATTAGGTTTGATTTGCACAGCACTTCTCTCTGTTTTGTGAACTCCCACCTAGCTGCGCATGTGGAAGAGTATGAAAGGCGAAATCAAGACTTCAGGGACATCTGCAACAGAATGAGGTTCCAACAGCTGAACCAACAGGCTAAATCCATTAAGGACCATGACCATATCTATTGGTTGGGAGATCTTAATTACCGAATTACAGAACTTGATCCAATTAGTGTGAAAAAGATGGTTGATGATAATAATTTTTCTACTGTCTTAGAATTTGACCAACTCAGACAGCAACACAGGATTAACCAAGTGTTTGTTGGATACACAGAGGGTATAATCAATTTTAAACCCACATATAAATATGATCCTGGTACTGACAACTGGGATTCCAGTGAAAAGAACAGAGCTCCAGCCTGGTGTGACCGAATTTTCTGGAGAGGAGAGTCTATAACACAATTGGCATACAGGAGTCATCCTGCCCTCAACATCAGTGACCACAAACCGGTATCAGCTACATTCAATTCCCATATTAAAATAATAAATGAAGAAAAATACAAAAAAGTGTATGAAGAAGTTATTAAACAGCTTGACAAGATGGAAAATGAGCTTATACCACAGGTAAAAGTAGATCAAACTGAAATAGACTTTGACACAGTGAGATATCTGGAGTTGAAGGTTCGAACTATCACTATAACAAATGTAGGAAAGCTACCAGTTGAGTTTGAATTTATAAAGAAATTGGATGAAACTAGCTTCTGCAAGGAATGGTTGATAGTGGAACCATACAAAAAATGCATTTGTGCTGATGAGGCATGTGAAATTCAACTTAAAGTACTTATAAATAAGACTTCAGCCTGCAAAATGAATGCTGGAACAGACAAACTGTATGACATACTTGTTCTTCATTTGTTTGGAGGTAAAGATATCTTCATAACAATCAATGGGACATATCAGAGGAGCTGTTTCGGCTGTTCAATAGAAGTGCTTGTAAACCTTAACATGCCAATACGAGAAGTGCCTTTGGGTAAATTGATTGAACTAGAGAACAAGAGGGACCAATGTGTATCAAATCAATCGACATATTCAATACCCAAAGAGATTTGGTTTCTGGTAGATCACATATATTTGCATGGGTTGAAGGAGCCTAATCTCTTTGAACAGCCTGGTTTACACAGTGAGGTATTGCAGATCAGGGATTGGTTGGACAGCGGTTCCGTAGACCCCATCCCTGGTAGCATTCACTCAGTTGCTGAAGCTTTGCTGCTTCTTTTGGAGAGTACTGCAGATCCAATAATACCATATAATTTGCAAGCTGCCAGTCTCAGGGCTTCTCCAAATTACCTACAATGCAAGCAAATTATTTTAGAACTACCAGAGTTCAGAAAAAACGTCTTTTTATACTTATGCGAGTTTTTGCAAGAGGCATTGCAACACAGTGCTGAGAATGGTTTGGACTCTAAAACATTATCAACCTTATTTGGAGCCATATTTTTGAGAGACAACCCCAATCAAGCACAGGAGCCTCAATCGAGGATAAACAAGCAAATCATAGACAAGAAGAAAGCCCATTTTGTCTACCATTTCCTGGTAAATGACCATAGTGACTTAATATTTTCTAAGTAATGTGTTGTTTGTGGTACTTTTGGTGCTGCCACCACAATTCTTTAAATTTAAACAATTGACGAGATTTTTTATTTTATACTAGTTTAAATTGTGCCGTATACTATAATGGTTACTTGCAGCAAAAATTTTTATCTAGTTTACATTTGACACTTCTTTTCATCTATTCAGACACCTAATATGTATGCTTGGCATAATTTATTATGTTTGCTGCAAGATTGCTTTGACAGTAACAATAAGTTTTGAATTGACAAATATCAAATAATTCTTTTTCCTTTTGTTTGACCAATGGATGTACTTCTTGTAGGTATCTTCTATTTTAATGTTGCATGTAAATTAATATTATTTATTCAAAAATACTCAACATCTTTCCATTAGTCTTAAAGTATTAATTTATTTCTGTTTTGTCAGAATAAATAGTCATATTCTCAAATTGTCACTTGAAATTTTTGGAACACTTAAGGGGCTCGTAGACGGGCCATATTTTCACGAAAATGTATAGCTGCAATAGTGTGGCCGGCAGCATCAGCCAGCATTTACGGCCAGACTATGCAACACTCGGCAATATTTTTAGTATGGCCGGGATATATTGCCACATATTTTTAGTGTGGCCGATGAATGTTTAGGGTTTCAGACATATTTCCGGAATAATCGCTTTGCAATCGAAAATACTGCAATATTTCTCAGCCACTTTTATTGTTGTCTCGCTATACGGCATAAGTGCGTCCCTTTCTTATGCTACGTGAAGTATGCCGCGATTCGCTCAAGTAGCATAGCTATGTTCGTGTTTGTTTCTGTTTAGTTTCGATGGCAGCAAAGTAAATGCGGACATCTAAATTTTTTCAAAAATGCTTTTTTTACAAAAAAAAAACTTATTTCCAGACTTAAAATATCTAACGTATCACGCTTATTGAAATAAGGTCGAATCCACATTTTTCTAGTTTTTTTTTTGTTTTGATTTTGCTTTTAAATCAATGTAAGCTGCTGCAACGCGTATGAGTTCGTCAGCCATACTAGCCATGTATGTAGCCCATGTAAAGCCAAAATAATGAGCCATATACTGCTGCAGAAATATTGCCGAGATATACATTTTCCAGCCATATGCTGCATTAAAATGTATTTTGTATTGCCGGGATATAATCTGCAATGTTGTAGCCACATAATTCATTAAAAGTATAGCCCGTCTAGGAGCCCCTTAACAGTCTAATCAGTACTTCATAAAATCACCGTTAGATGTCGCTACGTGTCCCAAGATTTTCTGAAACGCAAAGTAAGGGTGACGTATAAAAACTGTATGATACGTAAAGCAAGTAAGTATGTTATTATATTGTCATGTAAGCCTTTACATTTGGTACCGTTCCATTACACTTTGTCGTAGATAGGTTTTTGTACATGTATCATGCATATGACTCTATCGTCTTCTATCTCTCTCTATTCACAATAAGCGATATATTTTCGTTGTTAAAAATGAGCAACGATTTTTTACAAAAACTCACAATAAGACATCATAGCGTCGTCTGTCATTTTACTAAATTTTTTAGCAATCTAATTGGTAAACTAATTTTTTTTTTCTATTTTACATCACATCACAAACTATCAAAGGTCACCCCTATAATTACAACAGACGTAAGTAGCCTTCGACTACACTAATTAAACGAATTATCTATTGAATTACTTCAATTACTAGTTTGGTTTGATTAGCCTTGTCAATGTCGTTAACCCCTGATGCAAAAAGAGGGGTGTTATAAGTTTGACCGTTATATGCGTCTGTCTGGCACCGTAGCTCTTAAACGGGTGGACCGATTTGAATGCGGTTTGTTTTATTTGATAGCAGGTTTTCTAGCGATGGTTCTTAGACAAGTTTCATCAAAATCGATTCAGCCATTTTTGAGATATTGAACTTTAAAGTGACAAAATCGGGGGTTTTCCAACTTTTTGTTGGTTAGGTTATGATTCTACTTGCCTAACTGAGCTACTTTGGTTTTGTAACATTCTCAAATACCTTGAATTTTTCTAAATCAATGTAAAATAAAAAAATCATCCAAGTTCGAGCAGAGCTAGTGCACCGAGGGTTCCATGCAGTCAAAGGCAAAAATATTGTACAACACACGAAGTTTTAAAAATCAAGTAGGTATTGCTGACAGATAAATTTAATTACAAAGTTTAAAATTTTCTCAAAGATCGACTCACGCTTGACCGGTTTTATTAAAAAAAATACGTTTCTTGTGCTTGATTATATATTTAATTGAATTGTTATTATTTCTTGTTGTAGTTTATTTATTCATAGGTTGTACCGACCTTGTACCTACAATATAGAAATAACGATTCTCGAGATGCAGCTTTGTGAGAGACAGACAGACGGACAGCAAAGTGAAATTAATAGGGTTCGGTTTATTACCATTCGAGTATGGAACCCTAAAAAATACACTAACGATATTGTTTTTGCTATTTAAAGAAGCAAATAGTCTGTACGTAGAGCACTAATCAAATGCAAATATTATACAACATAGAGGTAAATTATGTAAGTCGTAAACGAACAAAACTAATTTAATTAGATTTATGTTACGTCTTGTTATTTTGTTAATTTAGTTTAGTCTCATTACCATTTATGTTTACCTACCTACTGTATTTTTTTTAACGCAATGCCCGTACGTTTTTTTCGCTTTATCGCTTTGTGAGAAATAACGCTTTAAAATGAATGGGAATCAGCATAAGTGCACGATACTATATTGTATCGTCCGAACCCATTTAGCGGGCAAGGTTGGAGTCCATTATGAGGCCATTTTATCGAGTTTCAACCCCTCTCCCTCCCTCGGTGAGATTGTTTTAAAATTTGGCTCAACCTCTCCTCTTCTCCAAATGTGAGATTTTATAAAATACATATTTTAGATCAACTGTGCTACCCACCCCATAGTTAAGCGGAGACACTATTTACTTAATTTCTCCCAGTTTGTTCGCACCATTTTTTTTGCAGAAAAATAACGTGATATTTCCCTAAGAGCTTGTCCAGATGAGGCGATTTACGCGCGAGCGGACTCGCGCGAGTCCACTCGCGCGTTCCCGAGGTACTGGGGCTACATGTATCCCGTCCAGATGATGCTGCGCGTTTCTCAACTCGCGCGTAAATCGCGTGCAATGAGCGCGACTCTCGACTCGCACGTATTACGCGCGAGCGCCGCGCGAGTTGAGATACCCAGGCGCCATTGCTGCGTCCACTACCACGCGCGACTCCATGGCGAGTCCATCTTTATAACTGGCAATCCCTCCCAGTGTAGGAACGCGCGTAAAACGCGTCATCTGGACGCATTATACAATGAAACGCGCGAGTCCACTCGCGCGTAAATCGCCTCATCTGGACAAGCTCTTATAGTCCCTCACATGAGATCGGTACAATTTGGCGTGACCCTCCCTTTCTAAACACCGTTATAATGAATGCCTTCCATCGTGACGTCTCCATTCGTATGCTCAACAAGGTATTGCATAACTCTGTCCTAAGTAGACCTAAAGTGACCTAGACCATCCGACGACACCCTGGGACAGCGCTCCAGCGCTGCGAGGTGTGTTCCCACATAGGTATTTATCGATGGTTCCCACTAGTTATTTTAGAACTCTATTCTAATACTGACAATAGAACTAGTGGGAACACACCCGCTGCGAAGCGTTTTGATGTGGTTTTGATGCCCAGTTTAGGGAGCCATTTATAGAACGTCCCAGTGATTGAGCTACTCAAATGTATTTTAGATACCTAATCGTATTTGAGTTATTTTTTATTGGCAATAACGAAAAATGACAATTATTATTAGTTTTGACCATTGTAATTAGAAATGTATTATTTCTGTATTAGTTTTGAATAAATGTAAGCGACGCTCTTATGCGATTTCTATGTATGTATAATAGTTATCGTTTAGTTTAAATTTACATTAAGATAAACTTTAAATTGGGAAAGTATACGAACGATCTAGTTATTATGGTATAACAAACAAAGGCTACGGAGTTACTCTTATTTAACTGAGTGGGCTCGTTAAACTCATGAGTTATGATGACACTTAGATTATTCAATAGTAAACCTACCATTTCTTTGTAAGTAAATTCACAAATGTATTTGAACCTAAGTTCATTCCTTATTATATTCCTTATGGAGTTTATATAGGTCGCACGCGGACTGTTCAAAGCAATGATGTTAAGTATATGTAGAAGCTCATTGGTTCAAAGCATTATGGAACGCTGTCCTGTTGACAGGACCAACCTCTGGCAGCGTTGTTGTATAGGAACCTATCCCGCTACGTAAGTACTATACCATACCCTGACTCACAAGGTTCCACAAAAATTCATGAATTGAAATAGCTACAGCAAGTTTGATATTGCCATTGCTAAGTTGATTCACAAAAGTTAGCATGAACCATGAACTAGGTAATTAGGTAACTAAATGAGTAAAAGATATACTGCCAAAAGTATGCATCTTGTCTGAAGGTCTTGACCATAATAATGGCGATTTTATGTGCTTGTAAAAAAGGTCCAAACATAGGTACTTACTTAGTAGGTAAAAATGTCGCGTCTAATTAACCCAGAAGAGTAAACCTATTCTTGGTGGTACCTGTTGGATATTTATTTGTAAACAACGAAATGAACAAGTGGCCAATGAATTTTCATAATTTCTACAAGTACCTATTTGTATTATATACATACATAAGTTAACATATAAATGTTTGGTGTAATGTGCTTATTTTAAGGGCTTGGTTTTACTTCGCGATTTGATGTGTTGTGTATCTTTGTTTATAATCATAATTAATAACACAACGATATTCAACATGCTATTCGTAACTTTGTTTTGTTGGCATCTGTATTAGACGCGGGTTTAGGGAGTTTATATTTAAATGATTGGAGGATGCAGTAAAACAACCATTTGCTGTAGATGGTAGATCAAGTAATGATTTATTTATTTGAACGCTGCTTTATAAACGAAACGCAGGTGACCATAGACTATACAACATGCCCTTTCTTTAAAAAATAAATAAATCTGACACTTGACATCTTGACAGTTGACAATATTTAATTTTACAGGATAATCATGCCTTAAAATTATTAATTAATTAATCCGTTAATACAATACCATAACAATAAATAATTACAAATGTCGAATACATAATAATACAATACAATTAATTTCCAATTTATTTACAATTATATGCTACGTCTAAATATGTAATTTTACAATAATAAATTATTTACAAGTCCAATCTATTTGTTTTCTTCAGCAATCTACCTCTAGAACTGTATCTTATTTCAGGTGTATTGCTACCAATTGCAATGTCTAACATTTCTGGTAAGTTTTGAACATTATTACTTGATTCTGACTGACTATCAGACTGACACATGACTATTTGATTTTCATTCAAGAATTCTGTATCTTGATTGTTCTCATTCATTTCAACAAACAATGGAGACAATATGATATCCCCATCATTACATAAACTTGACATAGGACTTACAATATCTGAAATATTTGACATATTATTTTCATTGTTCTTATTTTGTGATACATTGCTTTTATTACATGGACTATCTGCACTTGACCGACTTGACTCCATTGACATAAATGTTTCATTTATGGAGTTTGTTTTTGAACTATTTTGACTACAATTGTTACAACTTGACACTTGGTTTTGAGCATTCACAATATACTCTGGAATGTAATAATATTTCATTGCATCATCCTCTTTTAGACATTTTTGATTTTTATTTGGACTTTGACCTTTCGACTTTTCAGTAAAACTTGACTTGTTATTTTTGTTTGTAACTACTTGGCTTGACTGATTGGAATATGGCTTGTGACTATTAAGGTTTGACATATTTGACATATTTGACTTAAACAATTTAATATGTTGAGAATTTCTTCTGTATGTTACACCATTTTCATTTTTTACTATATATGACCTAGGAAATTTAGTCTTAGACACAATATAACCCTTAGACCATGTCAGATCTTTGGGGTTTTTCTTAAAATATACTTCATCATTAAGCTGAAAATCATGACACTTTTTAGCATTTTTATTATAGTAAGACTTACTTTTTTCTATCATTTCAGTCTTATTTTTGAAATGATCAGAAAATTTTACTATTTTAGGTTTTAACTGACTAGTTTTTATGGGTAATTTTGTTCTTAACTTTCTTGACATGAGTAATTCAGATGGTGACTTTAAATTACCTCTAGGTGTTGTCCTATACTGTAGCAAACCTGTATAAATATCTGTGCCTGAATGTTCACATTTTTTTAATATGTTTTTTATTATTTTCACAGAAATTTCTGCGAGTCCGTTCGACCTTGACAAATGAGGACTAGACATTATGTGTTCAATATCCCAGTCCTTCATGAAATTATGAAATTCATTGGAACTGTACGGCGGACCTCCGTCGCTTACCAATTGTACTGGAATTCCATGACGGGCAAAAATAGACTTCAATTGTGTTATTATTGTTTGACTTCTACTATCTGTATTTAACTGAGCTATTTCAATGTAGTTAGAATAATAATCAACGACTAGCAAATATTTTTTATTATTGTATTCAAATAAATCTGTTGCTACCTTTTGCCATGGCAATACTGGTTGTTCATGAGTTAATAAAGTTTCCTTCGTTTTATTTGCACTGTGTGTCATACAAGTCTCACATTGTCTGATTTTCATTTCTATGTCGTTATAAATATTAGGCCAAAATACAATACCACGGGCTAAATTTTTAGTTTTTTCCATGCCCATATGACCCTCGTGTAACTGCTGTAATATTTCTGACCGCATTGACTTTGGAATGATTACTGATTGGTTTTTGAAGACTATTTCATCAACTACATGAATTTCATCTCGAATATTCCAATATGGCAGGGTTAAAGGATCACAATGTTGTTTACTATTAGGCCATCCTATTTTATGATATTCTTTTAATTTTTGTAAGATTTTATCTGACTTTGTATGAGACACAATTTGCTGTAACCTACCCTCACTTATTGCCAAATTTGAAGTCAACAACCTTACCTGACAAACAATATTGTTTTCAAATTCATCCAAATCTAATTTCTCTACCTCGGTATTAATGACAGGCGCTCTAGACAAAGTATCTGAGATATACATTTCAGTTCCTTTTGTATATGAGACAATTAGGTCGTATGATTGTAACGTGATCATCATTCTTTGAAGTCTTGCTGGCACATCTGAAAGTGGCTTTTTAAACAGTGTGATCAAAGGTTGATGATCCGTTTCGACCTGTATTGTTTTGCCATAGATATATTGATGAAATTTTTTACATCCGAAAACAATTGCATACAATTCTTTCTCTATTTGCGCGTAATTTTCTTGAGTTTTTGTTAAAGACTTTGATGAATAAGCTATGGGGTTTTTCCCATGGAAAATGACTGCCCCAACTGCTTTCTGACTTGCATCGACTGACATTCTAACTGGCTTATTTACATCATAGTGGACCAAGACAGGTGACTGACAAATTAATTTCTTCAAATTTACAAATTGCTTATCATGGTTTAGTGTCCACTGCCAAATATTTTGTTTTTTAAGTAGATCTCTCAGTAAACTTGTTTCATGAGCCAAATTAGGAATATATGAACCTAAGTAATTTACCATACCGAGAAATCGTTGGAGATCTTTGACATTCTCCGGCTTCGGCATTTTCATTATAGCTTCTATTTTTGAAGAATCTGCCGATATGCCATTTTTATTAAAAATATGCCCTACATAAGAAACTTCGGTCTTATTAAATTTACATTTTGACTTATTGAATTTTAAATTAATTTCTCTAGCCTTTTTAAGAACATTTTCTAACCTAGCGTCGTGTTCTGCTTGGTTTGAGCCATAAACTAGTATGTCATCTACGAAAATTAAAACACCAGGTAATTCACCAAATAAATCTGTCATGACTCGATGAAAAATTTCACCACTCGAGTTTATGCCATAAGGTAGACGTAGAAATTTGTACCTACCAAATTGAGTATTGAATGTACATAGGTCACTACTCTCTGAATCAAGTTTAATCATCCAATAGCCTGAATTCGCATCTAATTTTGAAAATATTGCAGCACCAGCAACCTTTGAGCGTAAATCATCTAAAGTAGGATATGGAAAATGAGGTCTTTTAATAGCTTTATTTAAATTTCTTGGGTCTAAACAAATGCGTAATTGACCGTTAGGTTTTTCTACAGGAACTATAGCGTTAACCCAATTAGTTGGTTTAGTTACCTTTTGAATGACTTGCAATTTTTCCATTCTGTCTAGCTCTGACTTTAGTTTTGGGTGCAATGCGTATGGAATTCGGCGAACTGGGCAGACTTTTGGAGTGATGCTATTATCTATCTCTAAATGCGCTTCGAATGGTAAACATCCTAACCCTTCGAAAGTATCTGAATAATTTTCGATAATTGTTTGTACTGACCTTTGGTTCTGGTTAATAATAATCGGTGTGTTCGTTAATTTAAACATTCTTTTCACGATGCCACATTCCTCACAAGTCTTCCAGCCTAATATAGTAGCACATTTACAAATTACCACTATAAAATTAATATTCACTTTTTGACCGTTATCAAAAGTACATGCTAATGCGACACTACCCACATTTTCTATAAGTTGACCTGAAAATGTAAATATTCTATCTTTTGTCTTTTTTATAGGAATTTTAATGTTACAAATGTTCTCTAAATGATATAATGTTTCCAAAGAAATTACATTGATGTCAGCTCCAGTGTCAATTTGACAGTTAATTTTATGGTCAAAGAAATTAATATTTATTTTCCAATTAGATGAATTACAATTATTTTGGCTATTATTATTTATTGAATTAATTACAAAATCATTAGAAAAATTATCATTATCAGAAATGTCGGTTAAATTTAAAATGTCAGTTTCATTCAAATTCAAATTACTGGTATTTATAGAACTTACATTTTTATTGTTTTTGTTTCTGTCGCTGAAGTAACAATATGCCGCGAAGTGGTTTGGTTTCTTGCAGATGGAACATATTTTTCCTTGAGCTGGACATTTTATTCTGTGCTGCTGACCACATCTTTTACAGACTGTTTTATTGCCTCGTGAACTACTGTTTGACCTGAAATTGCCTGAAAAGAAATTGTTGGTTCTTCTTTCTTGACTTTGACTATTGTTTCTATATTTTCGCTGGCTGTCGAAATTATGTCTTGTTTTATGTCTCGTCGGTGTTGAGCTTCTACTAATATGACTTCTTTTGGAAATGGCTTGTACTTGAAGATCATTTTCTTTATTTCCAAGCTTTTTTGATCTCTGGCATGATAATTCGATTGTTTTAGCTGCTTCGACTGCTTCGTTAACATCTTTGAATTCTTTTTGAAGAAGTTTTTCTTTTATTTGACTGTCTTTAATGCCAATTATGAACATATCTTTGACTAGAGACTCTTTTAATGCTTCGAATTTGCAACTTGACGACAAATTATTTAAATAAGTCACATATTCATCTAGAGACTCGTTTTGTTCTTGGTAACGGGTGAAAAAATTGTATCTTTCGACCGTTACATTTTTATATTCGTTAAATTTTAAATCAAATTTTTTCAAAATGGACGTTAACGTTTCATCTTTGGACTCGACATTGAAAGAGTTAAATATTTGCAGACCTTCATCGCCTATTGCATTAAGGAATATAGCGATTTGTTTTGACTCTGGTACTTTTTCTATATCATTTGCTTCGAAATAAATTAGGAATTTTTGTTTCCACAGCTTCCATTTTTCGGAATTAGCACAGTCTTTTCCTCCATTATCTTTAGATAAGCATAGAGGTTTCAGATTATTAGCTAAAATAACATTATGTACCTTTTCTCCCATTTTGACTGTGTTTTTTCTTTCTTGACTTCTTCAATTTTTCTTCAGACTTGTAATATTTCTTGACTTCAGACTATTTCTCCGCACTCTGACAACATGGGTTACTTTTAACACCATGGGCCACTTCTGACACCATGTATTAGACGCGGGTTTAGGGAGTTTATATTTAAATGATTGGAGGATGCAGTAAAACAACCATTTGCTGTAGATGGTAGATCAAGTAATGATTTATTTATTTGAACGCTGCTTTATAAACGAAACGCAGGTGACCATAGACTATACAACAGCATCCTTAGTACTATAAGAATGACATGTATGAAAATTGCAGATTATTTTATTTTGGTACCTATGCGGACGTCGCTGGCTGTCATAGACTTATAATACACTACGTTTCTCTTTTCTCTGTCTACGCTGGCTGTATTTGGAATGCCGTAGGCGGTAAAATGCATAAAGCATCCATTCCATTAGAACTTATCTAAGTAAACCGTTAATTAAAGGTTGAATCTATGCTATGTACCTAAATAAAGACAATTCCGTATCGTTGGAATGAGCCCCCGTCAAAATTTTGAATTTTCTGAGGCATAAGTAATCCCATGTCACCGAGTCTAAATAAATTGAAAAGGCAGAATTGACTTCAATTGAAGTAGGTATAACTTTAGATTTATTTTATTACCTATTGAATGAACTGTAAGTTTCCCATTGAGCTAATTTTAATTCAAAACCTGTGTATTTGTTTGATAAATAACTTTTAAGGGTATACTTACTTATTAATCAGTCACTGTTTTTTTCAACGAATGCCAAAAAATTGTGTAATGTATTGAATAGCACCTTGTTAGTAACAATGTGCGTATACTACGCTGTGCTAAACTGTTGTTTAATATTATTAAATTATTTATTTAGAAATAGAAACGCTTGTATTTTTATTTTATTTATTTTCACGGGGTAAATTTTCAAAGTAAAGAAATGAACAAATCGCGCCAAGCTAGCGCCATAGCGCCAATGTCTTCCGAATCTTGCTTCCAAAGTTCAGGCAGATGAAAACAGGTGGCGCTAGCAAGGTGTATCTCATAAATTAACATCGCGTTTTTCTTATTTCTTTTCGTTTAATTAATTAATTGATTTTTTTAAACAGGAGAAATATTACTTTAGCTGCTAAAAATGAAACCTCAATAAAAACTGAGAAAAGTTTGGAAAATTTCTGAACGAATCGGCTTCATAGATCACAGGTCGATTTCGTTTGAAAAAAAAGCGGTAAATTTGACTTTGACCAATCAGGTAGCAGGAAGCGGTCGTTGTGTTTTTGTGTCAAACAAAACTTCATTACAGAAAAATATTGAATTGAGCTGCCAAAATTACTTCACATCCTGCCTTCCTTTCTTCAGTTTGAATTTTGTAACTGTTAAACGGCGTAACAGAAGTTGCGAAGTTGCTGAAAGAAATAAAGTTTTAGTTAGATAGCATCTGTTGCTTGTGCCAGGAGGACGCTACCAGAAGACGAACTGAATAATTCTTTGTGTTTTATTTTCTTCCGGACAAAGCCATGGAAGTTGAAAACAAATGTAAGTAATTTCATTATTTAATTTTTATACATTATTTATATCCAGATTATCGGGACTTAAAGTGCAAATCTAATCTATGTTTATTATTATCTTATTGGAATTTGTCTAATATCTTTCGTTCTAAATTTACGTCAATTTTCTTTGTTCTACTTACACCTGCAGCGGACCGGACAGAAAGAATGATGTACGTACTAATTTAAATTAATATTTCACGAACGTCTTAACTATCTAAGGATACAATACGAACAAAAATTAGTTTTAAGTTATTTAATTTACCCTACAGCAAATGAAATAATACTGCTGAGTTGCATATAGGAACAGAAGTGCACTGATATCTTTTATTACTTCAAAATTTTCATATTTTGGCTCTAATTTCTTCAACAATTTTTATTACAATATTTGTTAATTTTAGCTTTTGAATCATTTTAAGCTAATTTTAATTTACCTATAGTAGACAACTTTTAGTTGCTTTATTTTTCATTGGCATTAACTTACTTTATTTAGCAATTTTTTTTTCTATAAAACTAAGTAATTTTGATTCCTTTGTTCTCCATAAAACAATATTAATTAACTACTATATATATATATATATATATAGCTGGCGATTAAATTTCAAAAAATATATTGTCTGTTGTGTTACCTATATCCTCCTGAGTCCAAAAAAACTTAGAGTAAGACCTAGACGGGGTTGACCTGCTCTGTTATTTTTGATATTATTTAATTTAATTCTTAAGTTCTTTATTCAATGAACAATTTATACTTCATAATATATTTATACTATATATATAAATATTTGTACTATATAATTGTGCAGAAGAGAGGGGGACTAATAAAGGTTTTTTATTATTGCCAGTGTCCTATTCACAATCGCAATGACACATACCTTTGTGTTGTTTTTGTACCAAATAGTATTGTTGTCTTGTGTTGTGAATAAATGTATTTTCTTTCTTTCTTTCTTTTATTTTTATTTATTTATAAAGTACATTCGGCCGTTGTTCTTAGTGTTAATTCGTCCTTTATAAAGTATCTGAGGACTTAGGAGGATATTCATGTTCATTCAAGAATAACAAAGAATTTATGTGAAAATAACTCACATTTACAAATTATATTAGCAGAATACTTAAATTGAGTTCATCTATGTCAACCATTTTCAAAGTTTATTTTTTTACATCAACGTGGACCTCCAACTGTTCTCCTGTGGACCCCTGGGGGCCCACCTGGACCACTTTGGAACCACTGATCTATATTCTGCTAGAACTCTACCAGTGGTGTAACTATAGCTGGCAAAATGTCACGGGCCCAGACCCAAGAGAGCCCCAGCCCAAGAGACTCAGAAATGATTTTTTAACATTGTACCTGAGTACTTAAAATTAAATTAAGTACTTACCTACAGCTTGACAATTTTTAATGATAGGGCCCCCATTAAAACAATTTGCTACGGGCCCCAGATGGTATAGTTACACCACTGAACCCTGCAATTTTCCAACGCAAAAATGATTATGTCCTTCCCAGGCTCCTAAACTATCTGCATACAAATTTCATGTATGTCTGTCAAATTTAAATTTAAATCTCTAGTCCCAGTAATTTAGTTTGTGTGTTTATCTATCAACTGGTACTGTACACTGCTCATTAGTGTATAGATCTAATAACTCAGAAACCCATATTGGCTAAAGATTGTGTTGCTTATTATGCATATTTTTTCTTACATTTTGCATGAGGTATTTAGTGATGAGTTTGAAATGATAATATCACATAACTGCAGGTGGTATAGGGCCTTGTACAAGGTCCGCCCGGATTGCTACCACCATCTTGCTCGCTAATCCTGCCGTGAAGCAGCAGTGCTTGCCCTGTTCTGTTTCGGAGTGGAGAGTAAGACAGCCGGTGAAATTATTGGCACTTGAGGTATTCCATCTTACGCCTCTAGGTTGGCAACACATCTGCAATACCCCTGGTGTTGCAGATGTTTATGAGCGGTGGTGATCTCTTACCATCAGGTCAGGAGACCCACTTGCTCGTTTGCCATCTAGTCGAATAAAAAAGAAAAAGTAAAAGAAGCTTTTCCTATAAGCTACCTATAAGTTACTGTTTACCTCAAATCTACACAATTTCTTTATTTAAGTAATTTATTAAATCGGGCATTATATTGCGGAGGTCCATATCAATGAACTAAAAGAATTTCTTTGCTCATCCGCAACCTTATGACAGCTAAGTTTATGCAAGATATTCGTGTTCGTGCAGTTGTACGAACACACAAATTACACAAATCCATCTATCACTATCATCATCACCACACTACACTGACGCGTTTCGAACTCAACCAGAGCTCATCTTCAGACCAACACAACCACATGAACCAAATGAACGCGCATTGCATAAACTTAGCTATCACAAGGTTGCGGGTGAGCAAAGAAATTCTTTTAGTTCATTCTTTATTTAATGAAATATTCAAATTACATGAAAAGTAGGTTACAATTACAGCAGGAGGTACTCAAACAATGACCCACATGGTCCACCGATCCCACTGGCAGTAACGAGTAGTGGCATACCTCTAAATAAATCTTGGTCCTTTCTCCTAGGGCTTAGTTTCTGTCCTACCTAGCCCTCGATCAGGAAGGTAGAATATCTATGGGCTAATAGTTTTTACGATTTTCAAAAGACACCCTATCAAAATGTTTTAATTTCTCTTGACCACTGGAACTTATATAGAGCTGCTTCTATCCACTCATACCTGTAACAACAGTGACTGGTATGTAGTATGTATGTAGCATTTTCAGCCAACTCTTGTTAAAATTCGAAAACACGTGTTTTCCGAAAGATAAAACTAAGCTAGAACGATTGTTCGCCCTTGAAAGCACTCGCGTAGCTAATTTAATCGAAACCGTTAGAACACTTTCCGAGATCCCCGAAATATAATGTATGTAAACTCTATAATTGTACAAAATAATTAAGCAAACACAATGACAAACATTGAGATACATGTACCCAGGCGATTACCAGTCAACCTTTGAGTTACTTATACAAAGGGCACCTTGTCTCATTTCATTGTAAAGTTTCAACACAACTAGGTGGCAGGACTGCAGGTGGTGGGACCATGTGCAATTGTGCAAGGTCCGCCCGGATTGCTACCACCATCTTGCTCGCTAATCCTGCCGTGAAGCAGCAGTGCTAGCACTGTTGTGTTTCGGCGCGGAGAGTAAGACAGCCGGTGAAATTACTGGCACTTGAGGTATTCTAACTTAGGCCTCTAGGTTGGCAACGCATCTGCAATACCCCTAGTGTTGCAGATGTTTATGGGCGGTGGTGATCTCTTACCACCAGGAGACCCACTTGCTCGTTTGCCTTCCAGTCGAATAAAAAAAAAAAAAAAACTAGGTACAGTCACCAGCACCAATATCTGACACAACAAGCGTGCATAAATATCTGATACGACTCTATTTCTTGAGCCGAAAGGACGTGTCAGATATTTTTGCACGCTCCGCTGTGGCCGATATTAATGCTGGTGACTGTACCTATACCTAAGTACTTATAACATGTGTTACGAGACGAACAATAAATAGCGGTATACTATACTTAAATGCAGTACTTACTTACTTATGCAGTACTTACTTACTTACCTACTTAGTACTATCGTGTAAGATATGTTTTGTAAGTTAACCAAGTATTTTAATTAGTGCTTAGTCTTAGTTGGATCTAAGTCTCAACTTAAGCGAACTAAGAACTAAGCTTTGCAATCCGGTGTGATTCAACGTCTCCAGAAATAGAATAGGTATTCAGCGAGAGCTGGCTGGCCTACCTCGCTTGAAAGGACGTGGAAATAGGACAGGGGTAAAAGCGTAGAGGTGTTTTTTTTTTCGTTTCAGTTTCTCGAGTATGGTTTCGTTTTGTGTTGTGTGTAAATTATTGTTAAGATAAAATTCACTACGAGATATAAACCTCTCGTCGAAAATAAGTTACAAATGAATCCACCCATCCATTTGCTAGTTGGCAGTTACTAATTAGCATAAGCAAGCAGTCCAACGCACTAACGTATTTTAGGTAGGTATAAGTAAACAGCAATATTTCACAGACAAAAAAGAAGAGACGATTTGTCATCAGCGACCGTTAAACAAGTTCCTACCAGCCAATGAGAAAGTTATTTTTTTCGTTCGAAGTTTAAATTTAAATTGACAACGACCGTTGGCCGCAAGGCCGACTGCAACCGTTGCTGCTAGTGACTCATCTTCCGCACTCAAGATGTTCTATAATTTGATCTTGCCTTTGTTATAAGTACTTACCTACTTATGTAGGTAAGCGTGTAATCTTTCATACCTAGAGTGAGTAATAATTAATCAGGTATACTAAGGAGCCAGCCATAGCTTGGTTAGGTACATAAATATATTCGGGAGTTTGTTTCATTGTTCGAGATCCATACATTTTTATTTCGCTGATGTATACATGTACTTAGCTGAGTTAAGCTCAAGTAGGATGTTTTACCTATCATCCTATGAATATCCATCCATGAAGTACACCTTTCCATTTTAACTAAGTAGGTACAGTCGAGTTCATAAACTTGTGAGCAAAAATTTGATTAAAACCTATCTGAACACGAGTATTGTTAACGGCGTAGAAGAGTGTTCAGAAATTTTTTTTTGTAAAAAATTTCTTAGAAGTTTGTGAAAGCGACTGTACCAGACAAATTAACTCGGACCACTAGAGATGTCTATATCTAAAAAACTACTATATAATATTTGTATACTATAGGTACCAACATATTCCTATTCAAGTGTAACTATTAAACCTAAAAAGGATTTGAGGAACGTGAGATTTACCTAACTCTAATATTACACGGGAGTGATGCCAAATGTGGATAAGTGAAATAAAACTACTTACTTTCTGCAAATGAGATGTAATTTAATCTTACATTAGATAGGTAGGTACATTAATTTCAACCTAAAGGCGCCAAAACGTGTATCTGATTGGACCTATGATGGTGATTTATTAAGGGTGGTAGATAACCGTAAAATTCTTATAGTACCTATTCCGCTTTCTCGCAAATATACCCAATTCGTATTGCGTCGAAGTAACACTTTCCCAGTGTATTCATCAGGGTCCTCCATCGATTTTTCCCGAAGCCAAACTCAAGGTTGTCTGGCTCCTGAGAGCAGGCTCGCTGAACTCGCTTATTGTCAACAGATGTTTGTATGTCGACGATTTATTGTTTTCGACGTTTTTGGCATTTACTTTTCTTATTACTACGTGCAATAGGCACTCATGTTTGCATAAATAAAAATATATGTACCTATTATGAAATTTATATTTTTTCGTATTATGTATTGAAAACGTTTTGAATTTATTTTCTCTCCGCGGAATAAAATTATTGAAAATGCTGCGCGTATACCAAAAGCAAAAGGTCTGCATAAGCAAAAGGTGGACTTGCAATATTTTTATGTAATATTGAATCCATACTATTATAAATGCGAAAGTGTGTGTTTGTTTGTTTGTCCGCCTTTCACGCCGTAACGGAGCGACGGATTGAAGTGATTTTTGGCATAGAGATAGTTTATGGGCCCGAGAGTGACATAGGCTACTTTTTATCCCCAAAAAATGCACAGTTCCCGAGGTAGCAACGCGCGATAACCGAATATCACGCGGGCGGAGCCGCGGGCAAAAACTAGTAGGTATAATTGATAAAATTTTGAGCGAATATATTCAAATTAAGTACAAATTTTTGCCTTGGTGAAATATACATCCCACACTGTATAGTTTAGTTTGCGGACTATTAGAGAGGGTGGACTGAATGACCGATTACTTTCCTACTGTTCTTGTCAAATGGTCCGTGAAAACAGAGTATTTATGGTTCATTGACAACCCATGTATCAAACGACCAGTATGAATAAACATTAACACATGGTTTCATCATTATACACGAATTTTGGAACAATGTAACGAAGTTTGACTTATATTTCTTTTTATTATGTCATAATTCAGTTCGACATAGGAAGGAACCTCTAGTAAACCTTTCGAAATACCATTCTGTTGCAATTACACATTTTCTCATTGGTAGGTAGCTCGTTTGAATTCCCCCAAGTTCAGATTATGGTATTTTATAAAAAAAAAATACAAAAGCACTACTTAATCTCTGAAACAGCAATATTGTCCCGTTTGAATTGAATGTTCTAAAAACGTTATTAAATTGACACTAAGAGGCTGAATTCTCGAAAGGGGAGGCCTTGATTAAAAACACGGCCGGAGAAGCAATCGAGGTAAATTCCTGTACAACGGGATAATGCAATTTCTCGAACCCCGCCGTCTAATGGGTCGTTTCGGGAAGTTTATTCGTTCATTTCTGTGTAAAAAACCGGAAAGATCGATGTTCTTGCACATGGAGACTCCCTGAATATTACTATAATAATCGCAGTGAAAATAAGGTTAGATCTTAAAGATAGTAAATAAGGGATAGTTACATGATTTGACAGTAAAGTTATTTCCAAATTCAATTCAGATGATCTCATAGTAGTCTGAAATCTAATAACCAATACCAACACGTTTTTAAATAGACAAACAGTCAAATATAATAGCTATGCAATCGTGTGCCTTAGAAGTCAGTTAATTATACGCAAACGCAAGTCCCAAAGGAGGAAACTTGAAGAAGTCATGACTAGGGATTGCAATACCGGGTCCTTTTTTGAAAACCGGTATTTTCGGTATTGATATTTTTCTGATACCGGTTTTCCGGTATATTCGGTAATTTCGGTATTAGTGCGATAAAAAGTTTTAAATAAAAGAAAATGCGTATAAAACCACGAAAAAGATAATATAATTAGCATAAGGTAGTTAGGTACTGTTACGTAAACAACTTAAGATTTATAAAATCACAGAAAAATCACAAGATTACTCATTAATTAAGTAACAATAACCAAAAATAGCTCTAAATATTAGTATTGAGTATGAAATAAAATCAGTCTTTGATCAACTTGCTATCCTACAAACAAAAGGCTGGAAAGTGACTGTTTGGCGCGAGTGCATATATTGAAACCCGAGCAAGCGAAGGATTCTAGGATTGAACCACGAGCGAAGCAAGTGGTTCAAATGAAGAATCCTGAGCGCAGTCGAGGGTTTCAAAGGCACGAGACGCTAAACAACTTTACAGCTGAGCGAAACACACAATTTTTCACCTCACTACAGCGAGAAAATGGCAAATGGAAGAAAAAATATGCAAGTAGTTTTTAATAAGTCAGTTTTACTATCCAAATGACTGTTACTTTTTTTTAATTTTTGCTAAAACCGAAATTACCGAAAATCCCGGTATTGATTAATTTAATACCGGTATTTAAAAGTTCATTTTTCTGCCCGGTATTCCGGTATTTTCGAGAATCGAGATCCCGGTTTGCAACCCCTAGTCATGACTCGAAGTAAACCTAAGAATGTAAACGATCGGAAGGTCATGATACGCAGAATCAAACACACTTCCAACGACCTTCGTACAAAAACTAATCACCGTTGATGGAAACGGTAGTAACTGAGAAAGGCCTTATAAATAAATTGCAAGTACTGGGTTCAACGTCTTTTAAACTAGATTGCCTTACACTATTCTTTGAAAATAACAAGCACTAAAGCCGTCAATATAAACTAGATTGTCGCTCGCGGCTGAAGCACTTTCTCTTGAATCTGCAGAATTGGTATCGGAATTCTAAAATTTTATTGAACGATAAGAATTTACGGAGTACAACTAAATAGATGAATAGATATTAAGTGCTTACGCTTCATCTACATTTTTAGTCAATCCTATACAACGATATACTAGTTAGTGCGATAGTAGCTTTCTTATTTCAAAGCTGTTCATTATTATGATATAAAGTATTGGTGAATTAAATCTACGTAGATTTATTTAAATTTATTATATTATCTCATTCCCAGTACCCTACATAAGTATAATTATCCACCATTTTCCTCATTTGTGTCTGATAGATTAGGCTGCGGTAAAAAAATATCGTCTTTACGAAGGGTCCATGTCGTCTCGCACACTTATTGGAAGTCCGAATGTAATGTTTGTCAGAACGATCGTTTGTCATAACTCTTTTTTCTCTGAATCCAATAATTGTTCAGAATTGTTATAAAACAAACCTAACCTAACCTATAATTTTTTATAGGATGACCATTTAAAAATTTCATGAACTACTTTTACTGGGTTAAAATAAAATTCAAGAACTACTTTTCAGTTTTAGGTACTCGAGAGGATGCATGCTTCTTTAAGTTTTTGTTTTGTATTGCAAGCAGGTTATTGCGTTAAAAATAACGTTGGCAGTTTCTTAGAATTAATCCTCCTTCATCGATCAACATTAATTTTAATATCATTCAATACATCACTTCTATTCAGAAGAAATTGAGCGCAATAAGACACCTACACCACTTTCTATAGTTATAGGTGAATCAGCAACCGGGTTCTTCGATGCAATGAAAGCTGGTTCGAATCCAGAAAAGGCAAGACGTGGGCGAGCGGTCTTGCTGCGCCCACACCGCACTTACCCACTATACGTACACAACATGGCATTACAAACTTATCTTACAAGCCAACAACGGCGCCACCGTCTTCCTGTACAATATTTTTATCTTCAACAGCGATAGTTTATATTTTGGCCACTTCTTCTCATTGATGGTGGTTGTTTGAACTACGACATTTGAATATTGAAAATAATTAGCAAAACCGAATTGGGCAAGATATAGGTTTCACTTACAGTTTGTTCTGGCTCTATTCCTCAGTCCCAGGGACACATTTAAGACACAATCACAGCACTTTCAGAGTTTTTTATGAATAATTTAAAAGAGCGCGCGCCGGCCGGCATTCATTTCGAGCTGTCAAATTTGCGCAACTGACTGGTGGCGCCGCCGTGCGGGAGAAAGCGGAAAGTTCATTCAGCCAGTATGTTTTTGATATGTGCAGGAGGTTTTAATGCACATATTACTAATTATATCTGCCCAATGTAACGTACATAAACCCCCCACCGGGAATCTACCCCAGATTCCCCAGTTTACAAACCAAACCAGGGATGGTATTGAATAAGGTAAGTGGACTGTATAGTGTAAGTATTTGTTGACTTAGTGAACTAAACACGTGTAGCTGTAAATTGAGTAAATAAATGACTTATTTCGAACCTAAAATTGTCATAAATTTGACAATTCATGCAAAGAAACAAAGGAAAAATAAAATTATGCTGAATCCAGTTCCATAGGAAGTGGACTAAGCTTTACAACGGGTCGCGTGTATTCGCCATTCTGGGTTTTTACTTTTACCACCCGTACAACTCCATCAGCTCCTGAATAAAGTTCTGTCACGCGACCAAGAGGACATTGAAGCGGAGGAGCGTCGGCATGAATAAGAATGAGTTCGCCAACTTGAATATTACGACTATATCTATGCCATTTTTGTCGCTGCTGGAGCGTGTGCAGATAATCGTTTAATTGCAATGTACGCTGACCGATATGTAAATAAATTTTATGAAAATAGTCGATAAGAATATTTGTAAAGTTGCACCTTTTAGGAAGCAATAATGGATACTTCTTTTGATACGGTAGGTCGGCGAAAGACAACCTACCCCCCACCCTGAGAAAACCGAGGGGGTCGACATAAGGTGCTAACCTTTTGAGTGATGAACTACAGCTGTAACCATTGGAAATTGCTTGGATATCAGCTGCAAAATGCTCTCGCTGAACGGATTTAATGAGCACATCGTGTGCGTTCTTTAAATCTGATAGAGACGAAGGACCCGTGTTCCTAGTAGATTTCGTCGATCTACAATTGTTGATAAACTGAAAACAACGAGCTAAGACCTTTTGAAGTTTGCTAAAACTCGAATATTTTTCAGTTAAATCATAAACAAGATTTGAGTCACGTGTTGTGTTTTGCACGCTAGTTTGAGCCAAAGTCGCGCATGGAATTTTGAGTTCTGGCACATTTGCCGATTTAAATTGATCAATTGATTTTACTGGCCAATTCTCTCTTGGTGCGTCTAGCCAGCTCGGTCCTCCGAGCCACTCCGCTGTCGATAACAGCACGGAAGGTAGCGCTCCGCGCGAGCACACGTCAGCGGGGTTGGACGCGCCGCTCACGTGAAACCAACAATCGCTTTGCACGGTCTCCAAAATTTTGGAAACACGCGAAGCCACAAAGGTTTTGAGATTATAACTGGGTGTATTCAACCAACTCAGCACCACAGAGGAATCGGTAAACAAGAGTATTTCATGAACAGGAATTCGTTCAGACAATATTGACTTCGTATATTTGACTAACTTGACTAACAAATGCGCAGCCATTAGCTCGAGACGTGGAATGGTCACTGTCTTCAAGGGTGCAACCTTGGATTTTGCAATGACTAGACTGACCTTCGAATTACCTTGATTGTTAAAACTACGCAAATAGATGACCGCAGCTATTCCTTGAACTGAAGCATCGCAGAATCCTAGTATCTGGTAGTAGCTGTGCTGTTTGACAGTAACCTGGCGCTCGTGGCTAAAATTCGACAACAGCGGGAGCTCTGACATGTAGGTGAGCCACTCCTTTTCCAGTTCCGGAGGCAGCCGCTCATCCCAACCCAGCTGTTGGAGCCAGAGTTTCTGCATGAAGCATTTCGCGTAGAATATGCAAGGAGCCACGAAACCTAAGGGATCATACTGACGACCTATCTGTGACAAGACACTACGCTTGGTGATCGCCTGTGAAGCTGGAAGTGGATGGAATACGAAGGAAAACACATCTTCGGCGGGTCGCCACTGCAGACCTAAAACTTTTATGGATAGGTCCTTGTCATCCTCGAATGCAATGGGCGTTTCGCGGTGATCAGCTGGAACCCGAGCCAGTACCTGGGGACAGTTGCTGGCCCACTTACGAAGCAGAAATCCTCCTCCACTCAGCAACTCTAACAGTTCATCCTGTAGCCTAGCTGCTTCATCATAGCTGCTCACTGACCACAGAAGGTCATCGACGAAGAAACCCTTTTTTAGAACCTTGCTCGCTAAAGGATACTTCTCGCAGTCGTCGTCAGCCAGTTGATGCAGGACTCGGATCGCTAGGTACGGACTGCTAGCAACGCCGTATGTGATCGTGTTTAACTCATACACCTTTAAAGGTTGATCAGGTTGAAACCTCCACAAGATGTGTTGGTAATTGCGTTGAGATTTTTCGATCAAGGTCATTCGAAACATTTTACAAATGTCACTTGACAAGCAAATTTCATGTATACGAAAATTTATTAAAATCTCATTAATATCTGCTTGAAGCTTAGGACCGGCGTAAACGACTGAATTTAAAGAATTATTATTTGTCGTTTTGCATGAGGCGTCAAAAACTACTCGGAGTTTTGTCGTGGTACTTGACGGTCGGAGAATACAAAAGTGAGGAATTATGTACTTAGAATCCACAGTACCAAAATCACCTACGCAAGTCATGTGACCAAGGCTTTCATATTCGGACATGAATTTATTATATTCTTCCTTAAGTTCCGGAAGACGATTCAGCTTTGTTTCTAAATTGTTGAAACGACGTAACGCTTGTGGAGTCGAATCGCCGAGATCAAAACTGGGTTTGAACGGGTACTTCACTGTATAACGTCCCGTAGTATCGCGACTGTGTTCGTTTTGGAACAATTGTTCGACATACAAATCTTCTGGTTTTTTAGTGACGTCATACGGCACTTTTTCAGTCTCCCAGAAAGAGTTCATGATTTTATCGATACTACTAGTTTTATTAGCAGAGAACAAGTTGAGCGAGGCTGTATTTGACTCACAATCGTCACTCAGTACTGTCTGACCAGTAATGACATATCCGAATATGGAATGCATCGCGACGGGCAAACCCGGGTCACGTGGTAGTATATTTTGACCGTCATAAATGTAGGGAAATAAGTCACCTGCGATCAACAAGTCAACTGGAGCCGCCGAAAAGTAGTTCGGGTCAGCTAACTCGAGATTTTTGAAATTATTGATAACTTTGTTTGACAAGGTTACTGTAGGTAAGTTGCTAGTTATATTACTTACGACAACAGTATCAGTGCTAAGCACCGGACCAAATGAGTTTCGTGGTTTAATTGAACATGTAACCAGACCGAAATCTTGCACTGGCGCACCTCCCAGACCCATGGGTTCAAACTGACACTTGCGTCGAGACAAACCCAGGCGCTGGGCACACTCTTTTGTCATATAACCGGACATGGCACCGCTGTCAATGACTGCACGTACGGCGTGGTAAGTTCCCCATCGATCTGAGACGTGCACCATGGCAGTGCCTAACAGCACGGTTGAATTTGACGAACAAGTCAAGCCGACGTTTGGCATTGACCTTTGACTTTGATTTTGACCATTTGAAACGTTTTGAATACTTGAAATGTTTTGACTATTTGAACCGTTTTGATTAATTGATGAATTTTGAACAGTTGGAACTGTATCTAAGTGAATACTGTGATGGTGCGGTTGTTTACACAGCACACAACGCACTTTTGACGTACACGCACTTTTGACGGCACGGTTGGTGTATTTTGCGTACTTTAATAGCATTATGTCGTACGGGCTTATTTTATGGGGATCTGCTGCAGACATCGAATCAATTTTTATCTTGCAAAAGAGAGCAGTTAGAGCAATTTATAATTTGAAGACGCGTGAATCTTTAAGATCATTTTTTAAGGAAACTGGTATCCTAACCCTGCCGTCGCTTTATGTTTTTGAAATAATCATGTACGTTAGGAAGAACATATGTGATTTTCCCACTAACGTCGATAAGCCAAAGGCTACTAGAAACACAGGGAAGCTTAAAGTACCATCTTACAGACTGGCTAAAACCAAAAAGTCGTTTTTGGGAAGTTGCATACGTTTTTATAATAAAATTCCAAAAAATATTACTGAAGAAACTGATACAAAATTTAAATCTACTGTCAAAAAGACATTAATATCTAAGGCTTATTATAAAGTTAACGATTATATCATGGACAGGGATATTTGGAAATAATTCCGATCCGCACTAGCGATCCCTTCAAATAGTGAACCTACTGTGTTAAAAATAAAATTGTGTTAAATACTTGTAATGTATAGTACATAGATGTCATTTATAAATATTGTGAATCTGTTTTTTAAAAAAAAATACCTCGTTGAGTTTCTTGCCGGATTCTTCTCAACAGAGGTTTTTTTCCGAACCGGTGGTAGATTAAAAAAATGACGTGTAAAAGTGCCCATTGCGGCCTATTTGCTGAATAAATGATTTGACTTGACTTGACTTGACTCGGACAACGAATGCTGACGAAAGCAATTTTCGCATAATTGAAGCTGTTTCACTTTGTCAAGACGCTGCACCGGTGTTAAATCAAAAAACTCGAAACATCGATAAGTTGAATGCGGTTTGTCGCAAAATAGACATCTATTTGATCGTTCGCTATTATTCTTACTCACAGCTGACAAGCACGGCTTTTGGAACTGCTTTGGTGCACTACTGTAATTAGCAGCATTATTATTATTTTTTCGAACACAATTCGGCTTTGCAGAGGTGTTAGGGACACTCTTAGGCGTAAACTGAATTTTTGATGTACTAATTTTAACCTCCGACATTTCCAAAACACGCGCCTGTTTCTCTACGAAATTAATCAGCTGTTCGTAAGTAGGTATATCGGTTTGATCTACTGATTGTTCGAATTCGCGCCTAGTGACGGGGTCTAAATTTCGCAATCCCATATAAAACAGTATGAAACTCGATAGGTTACTGATTTTCAAAAGTTTCAATGCTTTAACACACTCTTGATACGTTTGTAAAAATGTGTTTAGACCAGTAGCCGACTCAGTTGACAAAGGCTTAAATTGAAACAGCCGATCTAAATAGCTCGTAGCTAAGGCACGAGTGTTCTCAAATTTTTTGACTAGCAAAGCCCATACTATCGGATAATTATCGGCCGTCACTGGCATCCCTTTGACCACAGTCAATGCCGAACCGCTGACTGCGGAGAGCAGGTAATAAAACTTCTCAATGTTCGTAATATCATTGTTGTTATGAATTAAACTCGTAAACGTGTCATAGAATGTTTGCCAGTTTTCTAATTTGCTATCGAAATGGAACAATTCTAGTTTAGGCAGCCGCGGCTTAGCCGACCGCGAGTCTGGCCCGGCAGCGCCCGGGCCGCGGCCCGCGGAGCGCGACGAAGGTCCGCTACCGCTGCCGTCACACGATTGCCAAGTGTCGCTATTAGCCTCCGCTACACTCAGAATACGGAAATACATGTCGTCAAAGGTTTGAATTTCTTGATAATTTGGTTTAAATTTCGGGTTTTGTTTCTTATTATAAGAATTTAACTCGAATATGCATTGTTCGAAACATTCCCGAGTCGAATGAAGTTCTTTGAGTCGCAAATTAAATTCGGTTAAACGCTCTGGTGGAGTTGATTTGGATAGTTCAAATAACGTTTGACATCGTATAAAAAGCAGTTCTTTTTTGTGAACAAGTTGTTCGACATCAAATTCTTTCTCGTCCATTTCGAATTCAAAACAAAAGACGCGCGCGACGCGTTGCAAAGAACGAAAATTGAAAACGTTTATTTTATACGTATTATTCTAGGTAAATAACTTAGATTAGAAATAAGCCTGTTACCTTAAAACTGCGTGAAATGTGTGTTTTATGTGTATGAATGTGTATTTAGTTTGCAAACTGAGGATCCGGTTCGAAGGACCAAAATGTTTGAACTACGACATTTGAATATTGAAAATAATTAGCAAAACCGAATTGGGCAAGATATAGGTTTCACTTACAGTTTGTTCTGGCTCTATTCCTCAGTCCCAGGGACACATTTAAGACACAATCACAGCACTTTCAGAGTTTTTTATGAATAATTTAAAAGAGCGCGCGCCGGCCGGCATTCATTTCGAGCTGTCAAATTTGCGCAACTGACTGGTGGCGCCGCCGTGCGGGAGAAAGCGGAAAGTTCATTCAGCCAGTATGTTTTTGATATGTGCAGGAGGTTTTAATGCACATATTACTAATTATATCTGCCCAATGTAACGTACAGTGGTGTTTTAAGTTTTTGCATCTTTCTTTATTATGCGCTTTTGTAGCGCGCTGTTCAACTACGAGGTCATGAGTCATTGAACTTGAGACGCATGCGGTTTAAAACAGATGCAAAACAACAGCAACTTAATATTTACTTACCGACCTTTTTGTTAGGTCTAACCCTATAAGTAGGGATAAGATTATGTTCTTTCATCCCTTGGATTAAAATTGTGTTTGAATTACATTTATGTTTAAGTAGGCCCTTTACGAATTAAACCCAGTTTAATGTATTCGTATTTATTTTTTATCAGTAATTATCAGATTATAAATATAACATTACTAGCTTTTGCCCGCGGCTCCGCCCGCGTGGTATTCGGTTATCGCGCGCTGTTCCCTCGGGATTCAGGATTCAGGATTTTTCCGGGATAAAAAGTAGCCTATGTCACTCTCGTGCCCATAAACTATCTCTGTGCCAAAAATCACGACGATCCGTCGCTCCGTTATGGCGTGAAAGACGGACAAACATACAAACACACTTTCGCATTTATAATATTAGTATGGATAACTCAAATCGGGTATCGATGATGGCAAGAGACCAGATGGGATGTCCCTAATACCGTGGAAAATGGGTCGGGTGCTGGTGTGGGACGCAACCTGCGTGGACACTCTAGCCCCGTCTCATCTCCACGGTACTATACAGAGGGCCGGCGCAGCCGCCGAGGCGGCCGAAGTTTTAAAAAAGCGAAAATATAGTGGTCTCGACGCCGGATACAACTTCATTGCCTTCGGCGTCGAGACGCTCGGTCCGTGGGGCCCTGGCGCAAGGGATCTTTTCAGCCAACTGGCTAAGAGACTGGTCGACGCCACCGGAGACAAGAGGGCTGGCAGCTTCCTCGCACAGCGTATTAGCATCGCCATACAGCGAGGAAATGCTGCCAGCATTATTGGAACCATGCCACAGGGGCCTTTTTTAGAGTTATATTAGTATTTAATTATTATTATTAAGTATTTATAGTTTAATTCATTTCTAAATGTATTATTTGTTCCTCAATAAATCGAATTTAAATCGGGTATTAAAATCACAGCTGAAAACAAAACAAACCTAAACGATTACAAATTATTGCCTACAATAAAATTTAAAACTTCAATAAATACAAATAAACCGCACAAAACAACAAAATACAAAGATACAAAGGAACAATTTAATTTTACAAAAATTACACACTAAATGCCTTTCATGGAAAACTTCATTTCTGCTAAAATTACATTTCTGGTCGTAGATATGTAAATGTATTAAAACAGAACACACAATAAGTAAGTATTCAAAAGAAATTTTTAAAACATTACCATTAGACAATGTAATGTAGACTATTTGTTGAGGTGTTATATTTGTTACACTTCAAATCCGAAACTTAACGGTTTCCCATGTCCATATGAGTAATATTTGAAACAATGCCGGGTCGACAAACTGGCTCTTGCAAATACATCAACAGCTAATGAAATTGAGGACAATATCTTAAAATCCCAATGACCTGGTAAGGGTTACAGGGGTCCAAGGGATTCAGGTGGAGCCAGACCGGTCATTGTGGCAATCTTTGTGGGATGCCTGCCTATATCCAGAAGTATATTCGGCTGATGATGATGATGAAATGATGATAAACTATCTAGTACATATTTTATTCTATCACTTGATTGCTTTACTCGTAAATTCAATACCAGCCAGTCTCGTACCAAGTCAAGTGAATGACTCGAATTCCCTAATGCTCGAAGGATAAATAATAAATTCCATTCCCTTGGATGTGTTACAGCCTTTTCTACTCCTTAGGATTTGCAACTGGGTCATACGCAACAAATTTGTTAAGGGAATTGTCGGGTAATCTTGTTTCATATTGATTTGTATAAATTTAATTACAATTATACGGTTTAATAACAATTACGGCCGGGATCATTGTATTTTTGTAATATTCGTAACGATGAAACTGACACTAACTAGTTATTACTCGTACTTTTAGGTCTAACTACTATCTTTACGACTTTTACTTAAACTATTACATATCTGCTTTTTGACTGTAATTATAATTACCTAGATGATTTAACTTCCCAGTTTAAGCCATTTGAGTGTCATTCTTCAGGGTCGAATTTCCTTTTTCCTCCTTAGGGTTGAAGTTAGTTTATTGTTCTAATAGCAACTAATAGCTAGCATTCTATATTTTACAAATTGCGAGTGGCCTATTTGTAGAATCAACAAAAGCCATTTATTTTCATAAAGCAAAAGTAGTCTTTACCACACAACTTCTCACAACAGTCAGTTCTTGAATGATAGTCTTGAGTGGTAGTAATTGCAGGTTAGCTTCTGAAATTTATATTAAAATGATTGCGGTTTGCTGTCGCGTCTTATGACATCATTGGAGCGTCGAGAAGATTATTTATAACGGTTTTTAATTGTGCCACAGACTTGATAAGTTTTCAACACGACTTTGCTTTGAAATGCGAAGTTTTGCTTCATATAACCTTACGAGACGCGTAACGTTCATTAATTAAAAATGAGGCCTCAGCTAAAAATATTTCTTTCGTTAATACGATTAATGACTAAATCTATCACCTATCACTAAGTCCTTATTAGCATTGAAACCCAAATACGATTGTACAACAAGTCTAGTTAGAGTGCAAGCGAAATTCCGTTACTGTTATACTGATTCTCTAACCCATGATATTATTCAAGGGTGGGTCATTAATTCATACTTTATTGCCGGTATAAATCCGCCCTAGTTGCGCTTTTACTAGTTTTTAGGGTTCCGGAGCCAAAATGGCAAAAACGGAACCCTTATAGTTTCGCCATGTCTGTCTGTCTGTCTGTCTGTCCGTCTGTCTGTCTGTCTGTCTGTCTGTCTGTCTGTCTGTCTGTCTGTCTGTCCGTCCGCGGCTTTGCTCAGGGACTATCAATGCTAGAAAGCTGTAATTTTGCACGAATATATAGGTAAACTATGCCGACAAAACAGTACAATTAAAAATTCAAAAACAATTTTTTTTAGGGTACCTCCCATATACGTAAAGTGGCGGTGATTTTTTTTTTCGCATCCAACCCTATAGTGTGGGGTATCGTTGGATAGGTATTTTAAAACCATTAGGGGTTTCCTAAAACGATTTTTCGATTCAGTCATTTTTTTGCGAAATATTCAACTTTAAAGTGCAAATTTTCATTAAAATCGAGCGTCCCCCCCCCCTCTAAAATCTAAACCGGTGGGTGGAAAAATTTGAAAAAATTCAGGATGGTAGTCAGTATATTAAACTTCCATGGAAAACTATAGCGGCTAAGTTTGCTTGAGAATTATTAGTAGTTTATGAGTAAATAGCAGCGTAAGGTATAAAATATACCTATACTTCGAAGATTCCGTATAAAGTACGAAATCCTTAGATAAATATTACTTAATTTTTTCGTAATGGCTCTGGAACCCTATTTTGGGCGTGTCCGACACGCTCTTGGCCGGTTTTTTATTATCGTACCGAGGGTCTACCAGTCTCGTCAGCCTGTTTTATTATATAAGTAATTTGACCTTCCGCTGTGTCTGTCTGGCACTGGCCATGTTTTTCATCTTGCGTCGTTCTTGTTCACTACAGATATTTTGTCAATGAAATTATCCATTTGGTTTTTTTAGCAACTCTGATTAATTTGTGCTATCCGCTTGACTTACCCGCAGGAAATCAAAATACTGAGTAAGACGTTATTTCCTAATTAGCCAGAAATTATTATGTGTTGATTTATTCACCTTACATCTAGTCAACCAACAAGAAACAAGGTAAGATAATTGTCTTAGTGTTTGACATGCTCATGGCCCAATAAATGACACCTTAAATTGACATAGAATTATAGATATGGTAACTACTGGGACAGTGACCAGAACTTTGACGTCTACCTCAAATAAATTAAAGAATTTCAGCTACAAGTGCACGATTTCACTTACAAACTCTAGCAGCAATTAGATTCACACGCTAAAAAGTCGGCAAAAGAGCCAGTCAACTTTTTTACCCACACTAATCTGTTGGCGACATTTTTCAAACAATTGCAGATTTTTGTAAGTAAGTAAACATGTTTTTTCTGTAATTTTATAGATGGTGTACATGAATACATGCCATCCTACGTAAGTTCAACCTGTTAAACCGTGAAATATCTTGTTGGAAGTATGATTTTTTGGTAACGCCAGAGACAATTTTGGGTAACGCAGGAGACGCCCAAAGTGTCCGTAAAAAAGTTGATTGGCCTAAAAAACTCCGCTATGGTCCAGAATTATTACGTGTCTCTGGAGAAACATCCAATCAGAAACGTTGGACTGAACCCAAGTCCACCTTCCAGACCCTTAATGTCGTATAGGACTAAGTATTCTATGCCTCTTACGTCATTTTATATTGCTACTGTCAAATTTTTCTACGCTAAGGTTCATCGCGCATGACCTAGCGATGACTGGCATCGGGGTGAATAATCTATAGCGTGTGTTCTGCTGCTGTAAATTGTATCTGGCGAATACAACGGTGCCTTTGAGCCGGGTTGTCTACACAATAATTGGTAATACATATGTATAACACATCCAGCCGGAACTACATTCAGCTGCCTAAAAAATGTGTTCTTTTGTTAGTTTCCAAGCTCTATGGAACATGATGGAACTTACGACACTTTGTGTGAATCACAAAGTGTAGACGCAGTTTTTGAAACTGTTTTTTTTTGTATTGAACCGTTGTTAACCCCCAACGCAAAAAGAGGGGTGTTATAAATTTGACCGCTATGTGAATCTGTGTGGTTAACGTGTATCTGTCTGTGGCACCGTAGCTCTTAAACGGGTGGACAGATTTGAATACGGTTTTTTTATTTGAAACTAGCTGACCCGGCAAACTTCGTACCGCCTCAGTTGTATTTTTAGGGTTCCGGAGCCAAAATGGCAAAAACGGAACCCTTATAGTTTCGCCATGTCTGTCTGTCTGTCTGTCTGTCCGTCTGTCTGTCTGTCTGTCTGTCTGTCTGTCTGTCTGTCTGTCTGTCCGTCCGCGGCTTTGCTCAGAGACTATCAATGTTAGAAAGCTGTAATTTTGCACGAATATATAAATAAACTATGCCGACAAAACAGTACAATTAAAAATTCAAAAACAATTTTTTTTAGGGTACCTCCCATAGACGTAAAGTGGCGGTGATTTTTTTTTTCTCATCCAACCCTATAGTGTGGGGTATCGTTGGATAGGTATTTTAAAACCATTAGGGGTTTGCTAAAACGATTTTTCGATTCAGTCATTTGTTTGCGAAATATTCAACTTTAAAGTGCAAATTTTCATTAAAATCGAGCGTCCCCCCCCCTCTAAAATCTAAACCGGTGGGTGGAAAAATTTGAAAAAATTCAGGATGGTAGTCAGTATATTAAACTTTCAAGGAAAACTATAGCGGCTGAGTTTGCTTGAGAATTATTAGTAGTTTATGAGTAAATAGCAGCGTAAGGTATAAAATATACCTATACTTCGAAGATTCCGTATAAAGTACGAAATCCTTAGAAAAATATGACTTAATTTTTTCGTAATGGCTCCGGAACCCTATTTTGGGCGTGTCCGACACGCTCTTGGCCGGTTTTTTTTCATATTTATTCACCTTTGAACCTTCCCTGGACTTCCACAAATAATTCAAAACAAAAATTAGCCAAATCGGTCCAGCCGTTCTCGAGTTTTAGTGAGACTAACGAACAGCAATTGATTTTTATATATATAGATAGATAAGGTTTTCTAGCGATGGTTCTTCTTCTTAGACATGTTTCATCGTCATCAAAATGGGTTTAGCCGTTTTTGAGATAAGTATTAAACTTGGAAGTGACAAAGTTGGATGTTTTCCAATTTTTTGTTGGTTAGGTTATCTACTCGTATATCATCAGTCATTATGTCCAACGAACTCGCCGTTCAAAATAATCTTGTTTACCTGCATGAGTGACTCACTTGTAACTGTAACGAATTTGTGATCACTAACCCCCTTATTCATAAACGACAATCAAACCTATTTTAGTTAAAATGTCACTAAAATTCGTTTGTCCTTATCTATCACTTCGACATTTGTATTTGTTAGAAAGGGACAAAGCATTTGTTAGTTAACATAGGGTTGTTAAGTTTTATGAATAAGGGGGTAAGTAACTAATGATTTCTATGAGCGGTTCCGTGAACCTGTTTTGGGACGCATCGTAGTTAGGGTTGCCATAATACGGTATTTGACGACTCCTGGATTTGTCTTGTCATAATATATCATATTATATCAATCTCCGATATATTATGGAAAGCGAGAAAAAAATGTTTGAAAATTGTTCTCTTTGAAATATCTATATATAACTGTCCGTCTAAAACGCATTTCTCTATGTAGTGTGGGCATGACACTACATGAAGTATGCCTTTCTCTGTCTAGTCTTAAATTTCAAACCTTTGTAACTTCGTTTTAAGTAAGGGTAACTAGGTAATAGTAAGTATCATAAAAATTGTTTTTCCGTTCGATGACACTCATTGACAAGCTTTGATTTATAAAATGGGCAATTATTCGAGCGTTTCAACCGCCTCATTTTTCTTGTCACATTTTTACGAATTGTCTGAAAATTTTGATGACGTTTTTATAGAGAGAAGTCCAGAAAAATTAGACTGTTGAAACGCTCGAATAATTGCTCAAATAAAATAAATAGAAAATTGCAAAAATTGCCACGTACCGTGTTACGTGTTAATTTTTTTTGTTAAATAACAACTAAAAAACAACAACTACGTGTATATTGATAAACAGGAAAAATAAGAATACGGGACGCGATACATAAATAAGTATAGTGATAGTGATTAGTGACAGTCTCGTATTATACGGGCCGTATGGCAACCCTATCATAGTTGAATCATTTGCTAAGCTCGGCTATTGTTGCAAATCTATTGCTTGGGTCGTGGGAGGCTTTTTTTTTTTTTTTTTTTTTATTCGACTGGATGGCAAACGAGCAAGTGGGTCTCCTGGTGGTAAGAGATCACCACCGCCCATAAACATCTGCAACATCAAGGGGTATTGCAGATGCGTTGCCAACCTAGAGGCCTAAGTTGGAATACCTCAAGTGCCAGTAATTTCACCGGCTGTCTTACTCTCCACGCCGAAACACAAGCAGCAGTGCTTGCACTGTTGTGTTTCTCTTATGGTGGTGATCTCTTACCATCAGAAGCCCCACTTGCTCGCTTTCCATCCAGTCGAATAAAAAAAGTGTATTTCCGGGTATTATTCGTAGATATTTTTTATCTACGTTTTGTATGATTTAATGCCCAATATTACTAAAATTAATACCTTTGAACTGTTAGTGTTAGCACAAAATATTCCTCGAAATCTAGTTCTGATCTGAGTTGCAAAATAATACGATTTTGCGCCGTATTTTAGGAGCTATCTCGTATCCGGAATGTGAAGAGCTCTTTTATATGTGTCCTTGGGGGCACGCAATGTAAAGCTACCTCTTAGTTGATTTGTATAATTGAAAAGAGATTTTATGCAGCAACTACCCACACGAATCACTACACGAATTGAAAATTTTACATAACTTTTGTGATTAATAAAATTATGCTATAGTAAATTAATATCATGGGACACTTGACTCCAAACTACTTAAGCAAAGCTTGTAGGATACTAGGCAACGGATAAACATACTATAAATAAATACATATTTAAATACATAATAATATGAAACATCCAAGACCCGAGATCAAACATTAGTCGCGTACGGTTGTCAAGTGCCTGAATTCTAAGGAACACGGGATTTCTCAGAGATAACGCGTGACTAGATAAATTGTTCGCCCTCCAAAACGTCTACATTATCAAATTTCATCGAAATTTATATAGCCTTTAAAAAAATTTGGTTTGAAAGTGGTTCATTTATATCCCGATGTCTACATAGTATCTAGCATTATTCAACAGTCATCAATTTGGTTTATATTTAGAAAAATGTTTTGTTTAAGTAAGTACTAAAAATTCACTAGTATTAAAACTTTCTTGCATTGCATCCCACTGCCACTCTTTCGAACCTCAACAAAACTGGGGACAGTTTGCATACTTTAGCAATAGCCCTTAAATAATCTGTAAATGCGAACAACCCATTGCAGTCACTTAGCGGCCTTTCTGGGGTTAATGTTAAACTAGTTTTGCATTATGCATCAACTACAGGGTAACAGCACTAACAGCATTCAAAACGGAAGTCCGTCTCCGTGTCTCTTGCGTGTCCAACCAAACCAGTAACTCCCCAGACACCCTACAGGATATGCGCTATCTTGTTATTAAGTTATTTTACTAGTAGCAATAGCATCTTCTCATTGAAGAGAGAATTCAAGTATCCCAAGTTACAGGCTCAGCTCAGCTTTTTTTTTTCATTTATTCTCAGATAGCTTTTTAAGTTTTTATACGTACTTCAAATTTCTAATGAGTGAATAAAACAGCATTAAATTACAAAAAACTATCCATACTGTTTATTCAATTTCTGAAATTGACTGTAATTAACTTAACCCCTTTATGTGTGGCATTCTGGCATTGCATTCAAGGGTGACTAATGCAGTTCCGAGTAGCAGCGTATTGATTTAACTTGTCAGACAATACCTAAACCTACGTTGCTCGAAATGTAAATCAAGGAATATTTCGATGCCTTTTCACTGACATCTTAATCATATTAAAAGGGAAATGAAATGCTTAATGAAGAGAATATTGATTATACGATCATACATTTGGTCATGTAGCACTTTATATGTCGTGGCAATAGTTTTATCTTTGTAGCAAGTAGTGGCAGAATACAATACCCTTTTTAACAAACTTCAAAAAAAGGAGGTTATCAATTCGGTTGTATTTTTTTTTATGTTTGTTACCTCAGATTCATGAATAGATTTGAAATTTTTTTTTCGTTCGTCAAGGAATGCTTTCAATTAGGTCCCATAAGCACCAAATCAGGATCTGATGATTGGATTCCAAGAAAATCTAGGGAACTCTTCAGATATTGTAGGAGCGCCTGTGTAATATAGATATATTTACGAGTAGGAGTAACTCGTGCATTTGCTCTTGAAAATCATCATTTGGTGAAGTGGAACTGATGATGAAGACCAAATTTGATCAATGGAGCGACTACTCAATAACAAGTACTTCACGGGTTGAAGTTCAATTACTTTAACGCAGTTGGTAAGCAATTTAAGCTCATCGTAATTCATATGGTGCAATGGAACGGGTGATGAAGCACCAGGACTCCTCAGTAATGAACGTCTCTGAATCGGAAAAAGCAGTTGACATTGAACTATTGTACCTATCTTAGATATTTTACACTAAAAAGAGTGAAAATTTTTTTTTAACAAAAAATAGAATCCACTACAAGAAACCATGAAAATCATTTTCTACCAGTCTGAAGTCGGTGCCTCAGCACGAGCCAGCAGGAGTGATTGAAGCCCAATATACTCGTATAGTCGTAGGTGAGGTAGACGATTATAGGCCCACTCCTGCAGGCTCGTGCTGAGGCACCTACTTCAGACTGGTAGAAAATTATTTTCATCGTTTTTTTGAAGTCGGTTCTGTTTTTATATACAGTTTTTGTCGTCTAACATCTACGATTCCTCTTTTATCTGACGGACAGTTACAGGCAGGACATGTTTTATTTCTGCTTAATCCCATTTCTGATAACGTGAAGGAAAACAAAGCGACGCTGTTTGACCGATAGCGATGACCTGAGGTGAATCACTATTGTTATTAAACTTTGCCGTAAACATCATCCTTTCGCTTGGCTAACTTTATAATGTATAGGATAGGAAATCGAATAGTGGACGCCGACAAATTACATCCGCAATATCGTGCTCGGGGCACGAAGTTTTCTGTCGCGCTAGGCTTGCGTAGAAACAGTTTTCGTAAGGGTTGTTTTGTTGTATCAACTTTTATTGGTTTACTGTCATTCAGTGCAAATGGAAAATCGTCCACTTGAATTGACAAATATGAATTTGGATCAAAATTAATATCTACCATCCAGAGTGAATTTTGTCTAAATTTAATAGGGAATATTACTGCAATTTTTCCCATCAGAGTGCAGCACTAGCACAAACCGTAAACAATTTTTTAAGCGTCTTATATATCCGTACCGTAGGATGTCATTATATCATATTATTTCCATTAAACTTTTGGAAATAATAGCTCTACCGTTACCTACAAGTGGCCGTTTTTTTCGGCATTCTTCAAATTTGACAATTTTACCATGGTTCAAGATTCAATTTTCGACTATATTCAGGATGGACAATTTACCTTGTTAATGTATTTCAAACTAGCTTGCTTATAGCTAACTTCGTCTGCACGGATCTAGGTTATCGCGCGGTGGCGCCCTCTACCGGAAAAAAGGTATCCTATGTTGATCCTTGGGGTGCAAACTACCTATATACCAAATTTCATCAAAATCGGTTCAGTGGTTTTGACGTGAAAGCGTAACAGACAGACAGACAGATAGACAGACAGACAGAGTTACTTTCGCATTTATAATATTAGTAGGGATTATCATTTTTCTGCTTTGACGTATAATTTCGAGTTGTCCATTTTCCATTTGCACCAAGTGACAGTAAATCCTTTTATTGTAGTGTTGTGTTACTCATTGTATTAATACTACGTTTCAAATTTGCTGACATATTCATTTCATTATTTATTCGGTGCGCTATACTATATTAGAACAAATGATAAACTCGTCCTTCTCAATAACATTCACTTACTTATCGTTTTCACGATTGCAAAAACTCAAGCGTATTCTCTTTTATTTTATTTTTTCGATAACCCAGTTCTAGCGAAGTGAAGCATCTCCTGAGACTTAATCATATTGACAATCCGCATCACTGCGAGAGCTGATACGGCTTCTCGGGTTTCTGCATTTGATCTGCGGTCTTTGACTATGACCGTGTCCCTATTATATGTATTTATGATTCATCTTTAAATTGGTTAAACTGTATTCTTGCTCGTGTTTTAAGTTCTGAGATAACTAAGGAAGTAGTTGATTGAGGGCAAATAGATACAGGTATTTATTATTTTTTTGCAGACGTTTGTGCAAAGCCTTTCCATTGGCTTGTATAATTGAAAATACTTAAACATTATCATAAAATTGACTTGTAAAAAAGCCCTTTGCGGCCTACTTGCGGAATAAAAGGTTTGATTTTTCATTATTTTTTTAGTATTTTGATGCGATTATTAATAGTCAACAAAGTTAAGTTATAAAGAAAACAGGTTATTTTTAATTTTATGTAAGATCGTATCATAACACTTACAGAATTGAAATGAAATCTCAACCGACACTGTTCCCAAGATTTTACATTAGCTGAATCCTCTTTAAATGGCCTGAAACTCGAGACTATGTCTGGCCTTGATCGACCCGTTGCGTGTCATTCTCTTTACGGGCTCAGTCGACAGCACTCGTGTCCGGAAACTTTTATGGCGCAACGCTATGTCCAGTTCATTTTACTATATGCCTTTCAAAACACGTGTGCTCATTCTGCGGTTAAATAAAAAGAGGATCTCAACCACTGCAAAACTTGCCTAAGTTTGTCTTATACCTTCCCATAGTTTGGTGCGAAACACGCATTTTTTTAGGTCCACTTGGCACAATGTCAGATTACAAAGACAAAGATATAAATGTTGTAGAGCGTTGACAATTATGATAATACTGGCGTGAAATCTTATTAGTATCGGGTCACCCTAAGAGATTGAATCAAATAGACCAAAACAAACAACGGCAATAAAGACGTCCGCAATACAAAGGGAAGGACCATTATAATACAGCAGATATCACCCCTCAGGACCGACCCCACTTGATATTGAAAGTCATATCAAATTGATGTTCTGCCGAACGCTGGGGCCGATACCTCTTATTATGGATTTCTTTTTAATATTAATGAGATAAGCGATCGCCCTACAATCTGTCTTTGCATGAGTAGACAAGATGTCGTCTCTATTCTGTTTCACATTGAAAGCGCCGATTTGAATAACTAAACGCTTCGGATATTCATTTTGTTATAATATTGTATACATCCTAATTCATCTTCTGACTGTAACTTTGTAAAGTTTTTGGATCCAGATACGGAGAATCTTTTCCCAGAGTAGTGTGTAACAGCCCAGCCATATGGTGTCTTGAGTTGGCATGACTACCAGGAAGTTTTTTTCTGTAGTAAAATCTTGGAACTTATAGCTTCAATGGGGATTGTCCGAAGAAATTAGATACGCTTGAAACTTTTTATATTCAGTAGGAATAATCTTTTAGCATCAATTAATTAAAAAAAAAATGAAAGAGATTTCTCTACCGCCAAATTACGACAGTCCGGTCGGTTACGCGCTGTTCCATAACCCAGAAAAAAAAAAACATTAAAAAAGAATTTATGTGTCTGACTCGATCGTTTTGCCAGGTGACACTCTTTACCGGGCCGAATAATACTGACACGGAAATACCGACCCTGTTTTTCATGAGCTTCTATGGGTGTATAGCTGAAAAACAGAGTCGGTATTTCCATGTCGGCATTATCCGAGCAGGTAAAGAGTGTCACCTGACATCGATAAAAAAAGTTTCAAGCGTTTCTAAAATTTCCATCCATTCCCAATGATATTACATTTGTCCACTCCCCATTATTTGTGCCCTCATCTTTAATTTTTATTTTGTGTTCTTTTCTCTCGATTTCTGCATGTTCTCAATTTCAAATCCGAACGTCAAAGAATTGAAAAACAGGTTCGTCAAATCCCTCATGATTTTGAAGTCCCTCGTCAATATTAATGACGTACCTTTCGAACTCTGATTACTTACGACGGAACGTGATGTTCATCAAAATGAGAGTTATGCCGTGACCAAATCCTAATTATTACAGGATAATATTAAAATGGAATGAAGCTAATTAATAAAATTTTCCTCCTCAGCTATGCACAAGGTATCTCATATTTTCAATACATAACGAAAGGTATTTATTATCAACTCCATGAAAACGCGACGCCATGTCTCATACTTAATATTCTTCAAATATCTTGTTCCGCAGTACACAATATGTTGTTCAAGTTATTTAACTCACGTATTTACGTGCTTTGCTTCATGTATATCTAGAGAGAGTAAAGATACCTAGTGGAAGAAAAGTTAATAAATTCGGGATAGAGCTGACCAGAACGAAACGGCAGTCAACGCTGTTGTTATCAGCTGTGTCTCTGACATAACGTTGAAATTGCGATGTTTAAACAAAGCCTAAAACGAAGCAAAATCGATACGGGCACCGTCGCAGGCGGACGCGCGCCGCCGCCTCCAAATTATATTCTTAGCCAAATCCAGCCGGCACGTGACTCAACTTGTTGCCGCTCTTTGAGGGAACAAAGATATACATTATGCACCGCTATGTAATAATAGGCTAAGATGGAAATGATGGAATTATTAATGTAAGCCCCATGTTGGGCGCCACGCTTATCAAAAAGCGACAACTTAATTACTTTCTACTATTATTGTGGAAAACTGACTAGGTTAGTGTTTATTGTGTTAGGTTTGTATTTATTATTGTATTTTGTGACGTTGGATTTTTATCTTGATTTAATAATTTATTGTATTGCTTTCTAAATGTATTATTTGTTCCTCAATAAATTTTGTGGAAATGTAATACTTCGTTAATTAATACTAATGTTTGAAATTGGATTACTTGAGTTTTTAACAGACTTTAAAAAAGGAAGAAGTTATTAATTGTTTTTTTTTTATATATATTTGGTTTACATTTTATTTTAAAAAAGGTTGGTTGTTGTCGTTGTTACTTATTATTGACTTGGCATTGCTTTCAGAAACTTAGTCGTTTGTGTTAGTCACCTTATTTATCCCTCGGGCTATAGCGGGAAAAGTTTTATTGAGGAAACTAATTTATCACTGCCCTGATATAATCTAAAGACTGATCCGAGGGGTTGACAGGAAGAAAAGAAAACCCCCAAACATCCATACTAATATTATAAATGCGAAAGTGTGTTTGTGTGTTTGTATGTTTGTATGTTTGTCCCTCTTTCATGCCGTAACGGAGCCACGGATCGACGTGATTTTTGGCATAGAGATAGTTTATGGGCCCGAGAGTGACATAGGCTACTTTAATTTATCCCGGAAAAATGCACAGTTGCCGAGGGAACAGCGCGCGATAACCGAATACCGCGCGGGCGGAGCCGCGGGCAAAAGCTAGTTTTTCTATATTTGAGTAAGGTTCTGCGTTTTCGTGAACATATTTCATTTCACAGCTCGTATTCCTCTTAATTTAATCGTAACTAGAATTTTCTTAAATTTGAACATAGCTGAATTTTGCTGTTGTAATAAATAACTGTTATTGTTATAAAAAATAGTAGGTATATTACTTATGTTTTACGGTTAATTTGTAAATTACTAAATGTGCTACTACAACGGGCAGTCAGTCAGGCGGACGCCTGGAGCGGTATTCCCGCGGTACCGCGTGTATGCAACGTATGAATGAGGCTCAGTGCTGGAATTCCCAGTTATTACCGCAGGGGGACGCGGTCTTGGGGTTGATGCCCGCATCGATCCGCCGCACCAACGCCGGTGTTACCGGTGCACGAGGTTACTTTACCATCACCACTGCAGACAATAAAAAAATAGTTACGCCGAATGTACTAGATAATTTTGAAATTCGCAATGAACCAATGAAGTTATCCTACTGAAAACCCAATTGAATCCTCCAGAAGCGCCACTTAATCGAAACGACGGTTTATGCGATATGGTTGGAAAACCGAGAGGGTGTTAGTAAATTCATTGATGAACGATTTTGAGTACCGGAAATCAATCGGAAGCAATCCGAGTGGCGAAACAAATTCAGCGTGACTTGCTGGCCGTTAATTGGCTGCGGGCGGTGGCGCCGAGACGGCGGCGGAACCTCCGCATGGTACCCCCTCTGAGCCTCCCCCCCGACAACTCGCTGTTTTTATGAGCGAGAAAGCCCGCGAGACCCTCACGAGTCTGGGCGGCTCTTAAATTAGTTTGTCTCCTCCGACCTTAGGCCTCTATAGTATCTAGATGCAGATTCAGCTAAAATTTGTCAGTCTGAACTGCAACTTGATCCACAATGTTGATTACAGCTTTTTCTGATTCTTATGGGCTTCTCTGTTTAGTAGTATAGGCTGTTACATTAAAACTTTCATATCCATAAAAGAAAAAGGTGCACAAGGGTTGGTTCTTCACGCCATCGTTTCAGGGGAACGCGACACAACGTAATAGATGTCGCGGGTGACATTATTTTTCCATTTGGTAGGCTTATTTTCTTGCACGGGTTATCAAGTTAAGGTTAGGGGCGGCAGCGCGCATGGGGTGTCGCGGGGTGGGTCCGCAGGGCGGGGTGGCGGGGCGCGGGGTGCTCCTATCGACCGACTCCCTCCCCCCTGCCGCGACTCAGTTTCCGGGCGAGAGTCGCGCAGTCCGCCCGCGCCGCGCCGCGACTCCATTACGTTAGATAGACAATTTTAATCCTTCACCATGCTGATAGGACTCGTTCGGGACTCGGTGATGCAGTGCTTCTGTCACTCGTGCAGAGCACCGGTTCTACCTGCAGGTTGGGAGAAACCTACCACCGGACGCCGGTCACTTAATGTTTATCGGAACCGGCGACGCCGTCTACTGTCACATCGAAGACAAACGCCCATTTGTTGACTGCTTTTCCTTGACAATTCCTTAATATTTGTATTTTTTTCTACTCTTCTTTCAGAGGTTTACGCGTCCCTATCGTCTGTTTCTGTTGTTACAGAAGTCTACGTGATTGTATTCAGCATGTTGAAAACGATGATGAGCACGAAACTTACTTATATACTCTCTAGACTCTAGGACATTAAGATATCAATCAAATGACCATAATTTCCATTTGTTGTATAGTAACATTAACTAGTGTATTAAGTTGTTTTCAAGCTTTGCTGAAATGTGCAGTCTTAGCTTAGAGAAGACCTTCATTCTTTGATTTTGAAAGTACTCTTCTTGTTTTGTCTTCACAAAATAAACACCTTAGCATTGCTTCAAACACTGGAAAGCGTTTACGTCACAAAAATGCCGGCCGGCGAACTTAAAGCTGGCCGGTGCTGGTTTGTTGAATTCTCCTTTACAATAAGCACGTGGTGTGTCGGTCGGTGTTTTCCAGCCACCTGCGAGAGGTGAAAGACGCATCAACCAAAGTGTTGCATGACTCCTCCATAGAATATCAAATTAATTTTCCCAAAGCTCCGAACACCCCCTGTCGTAATCTGTTGGTGTTACTTACTAAGAACTTTGTTGATGAAACCAACCAAGTTTTGTAAAGTTTTCCGGCGGAGTCGTCATCAAATTGGACGTCTTATTTCTTCGTTGGTGCTTATCAAAGTTGATGTAAAATAATTACACGAACATCTACCAATAAAAACGAGCTGAATCGAGATTTGAAAATGATCCGTTCCGAAAATGATTCAGTTTTATTCCAACTTCCATCATACTCGTAGTCAAGTCATAAGTACATATCGGTTCGGTCGGTCATGTAGGTTGCGCTGAATGGCTAGAGGCTAGACTAGCCCTATTGATTTAGCATAAACTTTATATCGTCCACCATTTTGGACGAAGTACCACTACATCTGGCCACCATTTTGTGGATACACGCATTATTATACTTGTTTTGTGTTACTGTGATTTTTATTTCTTTTAATTTATCTCTTTTTGACGTTGTATAATCAGTTCTAGGGACATTGTAAGGGAATCTTTTACATTCAATTTCATGAAATTCATTTGCATCTACTGAAAAATTTACGACTGAAACAACTTCTGTTTTATATCACCCTTCAAAATTTAACTTGACGTCATGAAATTTTATTCCCTTTTTGCGTCGTATGTTCGAAGCACGTTTTGGAAGAAGGGCTCTTACATAATGCAGGTTGATCGTGCTTTGGCACGCAATGCCGACGTAAAGTAACGTAATCAGTCGATATCACTTGTCGCAAAGCTAAGCAGTCGTTTTGTTTTACCTTACTTAATTAAATAAGGCAGACTTGTTTTGTTAGTAAGATACTTAATCGAGATCTTTTTTTTTTTATCTTCAATCGTACTTTTGTGTTATTCAGAGCTACTTTGTTCCTTACTTTTTCATCTTAATCTTCTTTATAATTTTGTATTTTGCTGTCTACTTCAGAACATGGCCTCTCCACGTCCAACGCACGCAACGTTTTCTGAAATTAGATTAAATTTACATTGTCGTGACTTCAGTGATTTCCTTGTAGTTGATATCATCATATTCATTATTGTTATCAGAATTAGAAGCTTTCTTGTAAATAAGTTTTTGGCTTTTTTTGCTGGTTGTACTTTTTGTATATTTTACTTGCATTTCACCCACCCAACCTACATTTGCATATCAAATTTCAAGTTGATGCCATTAACTGTTAAAGAGTTCCATCCTGCGGAGACTATCCTGGCTGGACTACCAGGATATCATTACCAGATTATTTTACTGTCACGCAATTTACCTAAGTAAGTATGCCAAAATTCTAGTCAATCCGACTACTGGAAGTTGGTCGAATTTAAATTGCGAGATTTGACTACAGACAGACAGACTACGGCACTGGTGAAACTAAATAAAAGCTTATAAAAACTATAACATTGTCTGATTTGTACTAGAACCAAAATTCCTGCATAGTAATTTAACCGTCTACCGTTAAACTAAAGCTAAAATCATCAGTCGTCACCTAAAACCTCAAACTGTATCAATTACAGCAAAACTCGCATATTATTCAGATCAAATGTCATCAAACGCTCGTCAAGACACTCGAAGGGTATGTCAACAGGCAATTTGTGAAGAGGCATAGGGGATAGCGATTACATAATTGTTTAGGGTGCGATTAACAGTCAAGTTTAATTAACTCAACAAGTTTAGGACCCCTTTGATCCGGGGGGAGCAACAGGAGCGGGACCATGACAATCTATTTGAATTCCGCCTTCCACGCATCATTCTTATGGGGTGCGGAATTAATGTTAGTCTTGGGGTTTACATTTCTTTTGTTGCTTTGATAGTGTTAATTGACCTTGATGGTGTTCATCATCTCGGCTCAATATAACATTTAAACATGCATTCGTATCTATCGTTACACTGACAGTAAATATTTATTTATGCATACTTATGAGTATCTTTATAAGGGATTGCTTTTCCTCGGGCTTGTTCAAGAAACCAGAAACGTACTTACAATGTTGATGAATTGCATGCAGGTCTGAGGCCGTATTGCCTACCGTTTCTGACGCTCGCGTTCGCAAGCAAATAACAGTTTTTGTATGCACCCTCTGGTCTAAGTTCGCATCTTTGTAGTCGTTTCACTACAATTTACATACAGAAACTTATTAAACCTATCTTCTGTACCGCTTTTTATTTAGTTTTCTTTAGGGATAAAAAAAGATCATATCTACTTTACTTAATGACTAAGTTTTTGATATCAATGTTCTATTTTATGTTTCTTAAAAAGAGTACATCTACGTACATCGTGACGCGTGTGCGTGTCCCAGGTCAACGTTCATGGTTGAATTTGACATTGAATGGAATAGATTACAAATGCATGAGCTAATCTTCCGATTAAATTATAATTGTGATTCGGTACTTCCCTGATTCTTGTGCAATTTCTTTCCCCAGAATGAAACATTTTACACATCAATCTACTTGACATGACTAAGAGTGTTGTTCCATCTGACAAGCACGTAGTAGAGCAGCGGGCACTTTTAATTTAAAACTTCAACCACGTTCCATTTCATCACACTAATGAGATGAGGCCGGCTTGTAAAGCTTTCCAACGTGTTTACTGGTAACGTAACATTGGTAATTTTTACCAAACCAGGGGTTAAAGGAGTACACGTGTTTCTTTTTTCAGTGTATAGTTTTTTCTATTATAAATAAATCTTCTTCAGATTTTTCCCACATCTCACCAGCAAAATATACTCTGACAACATTTCGACTGTCTATTTCAAGTTAATTTTGGGGATGATCTGTTGCGTATTCTAATATCAGTCAACGGCTTGCCTGAACTCCTGTGAACAGTTCTGCGGTCGCGTTTTGTATTCCCAAAGGCTTTAAATTTACTCTCTCCCCTAGCGAGTTTAAAGCCGGCTTTAAATATTTTATCAGTTTACATGTCGTATCGTGCGGCGCCGGAGGGTCTGCCCTTTCAGCCGTAACTGCCATTTCAAACATTTATATTCGATTTGCACAAGGTTTTTTGCGCTCTTCAATGCTGTGATTGCTTTTAATTGTTATCTGTGATTTTGATATGATTCCGCTTATGATTGAAGAGATTTTCTCTTTGTTTCATTTCAAGCCGCCGTATGCCAACGTAGCAGTTTGATGCAAAAATAAGCTATTATTCACGAATCTTATTTTGTCTCGTGCTTTAAGCTCGAGGCGTCGTTTATCTGCAGTCTGCATCGGCTCTCTGCGGTTTTACAGACTTGTTAAAAGTGATCTTAGCGTGATATTTCGTTTAACGCTTGTCTGGCTTCGTTTTTAGTAGACACTAAGAAAACTTTACGATTGTTATTTTTGTGCACAAGAACCGTGAAGTTGAAAGACATATGCTCGTCTTGGTGAAACGAATGAGAAGAGATAACTCAACCCACCTTTGGTTGGGTTTCCGTTAAATTCTTATTTCATCTCATTTGGTTTAAGTCAAGTCAATCATTCCTAATTTGTCTTGTTCACGAAGACCGTGACGAGAAATGCCTTGAACTTGGAACCGAGTGAAGATTATCAAAAAACGTTGTTCAAAATAATTTAGGCTCAGTGGAATATAATAATATTTTTATTACTTATGTAGTTTCATAACCACTAATTACTTTAAAAAAATGCTACTTGAAAATCAGCTTTCATTGCTAAGTTACACTAACACCAGATCACGCACGGCCAGATTTTATCGTGTAGGTAGCTACACACTTTATTATGACACATTAATTACAAATAATATTGAGCCGCGACTACAGCTGAGCTAGAAATTACGGGTTCGAATCCCACGAGAAGGGGTCATAGCTAGATGAATAAACTTGTATTTTACCAAAAGAAAAACTAAAATTGGTGATACGTCCGTCCATATAAAAAATTTATTCGCTGTTGTAATCCCGACACTTTCTGCAGCCTTGAGCACCGTCTCCGCATAGTCTGCTGTGTAAAGCGGGGCTTAGCTGCCGTGAAGGATTATCCGAGGCCTCTCCGCCATTCCTCTCACGTACTGGCCCCCATCTTCTGTCGCCTGCCTTATTACCTCGCAACTATTGCTTTCTACGAGTACCTATAGCAAGTCGAACCCCAAACTGCCTAAATGACGATTTATTTTCGTAGTAAATTTTTGGAGTCCCATACGTTAACTGAGTTTAGATGGGGGTAGCTTGGAAGTTGTTTCCTCGTGGTGTTTCAGCCCAAAAGTTTCTCAGTTTGACTTAACCAAAAGGTTAGATGACACGGTGTCGTCCATATAACTCTCACGTTAGAGATATTAATGTCGTTAAACTTATGTTGTGATTGTGAGTCAGGAAGAAATAAAGTTGCAAAGCTTTACAGAGTCATGATTATCGATTCACCAAAATAGCAACCAACTCCTTATTTATGTATTGTTATGTCGTGTCTCGATCAATACGTTCATTGTTCTGCAATTTTATTCAACAAAGAAAACGAAGCTACCGCTGTTCTTCAATGCGTCAGCGCGCACGGTATGGACAAAAACAACCTTCATAAAATAGTTCAAAATGAAGTAAATCGATATTTTATCGTTTCAGGTAGTCACGCGAGCATTGATTACAATCGATTCATTAAAAAAGACCGAACGCTCTTTAAATAAACATCAAACCCTAGCTGACCGCTGTAATCGTTTTTCGATTGTCGCTCAGTAAAATATGGAGTTGTTCAGTTGTTGGTCGTTAGAGGTCTAGGTCGTTTTTCTCAATGAATATTTGTCGCTTTCTCTGATTGAAATAAACTGCGACGTGTTTTCCACCTTAGACTTTCTTAATGAAAAAGAATTGCGGACTGGGCTGTACGCAGTATTGTTTTTCGTGAATGTGTTGCATTGCCGTAGGGAGTAGTGCTTTCAGTTTACACAATCCATCGATTTGCGCATTGCGACTCATTGTTACACATTGTCTATTACATTTGACGAGTATAATATTAGCACGTGGGCTTTGTCTGCGATATGATATGACGGTGTCGCGGACTCGGGTTCCGCTAACATTCTGTTCCTCTACAGCACACCGGCGCTCAGCACCAGTCAAGAAACCAGTGGGCAAACCAAGGACTAAGCAGCCAAAGAAGGTCAAATTTATAAGTAAGTGTTGCCTGCATTACGATAGACAATTCAAAGGGCTAATGATCTAATTACGTTATAATCGATATTTGTGAGAAATGATAAAACCTTGCTTGAGCTTAAAACGACTTTACTTGACTAAAATTGTCTGGAATTCCAAATTATCGTCAGGTGATTTGATTATCCTTAGCTTATAATTTGCAATGCGTTTAGTTTGAACTCAAACTTCTGTATGAATATGTAATTTAAGTAATATAGGTAACCCAGTGAATACCTACATTTCTAGAGTTCTACATAGACTACTTCCGCGAAGTGACATATTCATAGAACCCCACATTGATTGTTGACACAAAAGGAAACACGTTTTCGATACGCCCTTGGCTCTGAATAGTTTTCGATGCGTCAACAAGTGAGGGTTTACTTACCTTTTTCCTTACATTCGGATCGCACGAAAAAGAGATTCAGGCGGTAAATTTTTGACGCGCCAACGAACGCTGCTCGGCACTGTCCCAATAATTGCCATCTTTAATTTTATGGCAAGCAATAGAGGTGGCAGTAAGGTGACATCTATTGGGTACTAACGTGTCGAGCACTCGTGTGTTTACCTTATCTAGTTAATTTTTTGACAAGAGATAATATTTTTAATGGTTATTATATTTAATCTCCTTTCATTTCATATTCTTCAATATAACTTTCTTTTATGTGTTCTACTTCCTTGGAATTCAGCATGGGTAAGATTATATTTATTGGGAAATGTCTCTATGACTCATTCGCGAGAGGGGCTGCGACCCTCATTCTAAAGGGGCTTACACACGGATGTTTACCAAGATTTCATTAAAATGTTAATAATAAATAACGGATGATCCTGAAGTTTGCAGACAGTCGTAACTTTCTTCATTTAACTTTCTAAATATTTTTTTTACGGGTAGATAATAAAATTAGGCACTGATCTTAGCGTAATAAATATGTGAACAGATAAAAAAAGCCATCTGCAAAACACGCTCTGAAGCTTAATGTTGAAAGTTTATGATCATGCTGCTTTATAATGCGACATAGAAATTATTTTAATGTGCGGAATTACATTTGAAATTTACCACGAGCTTTGCGGTGAAGGAAACATCGTGACGAAACCTGCACAAACCTGGGAAGCAATACAATGGTGCGTGTGAAGTTCCGCGTGGGAACTATAGCCCAAGCTCTCTCATTCTGAAAGGAGGCTTGTGCCCTGCTGGGCACCCACTGCTGTGGGACGTATACCTATAGGCTGGAATGATGATGATGATAGAAATTATTTAATACTAAATAGGCAAAGAGTTCAAGTTATTTTAACAAATCCGTTTAGTATCTCTTCGATAGCCTAATAAATACCATGGATGAAATAGAGTATGGATTGTTATTCTCCATACTAAAAAACGTTCACCGGAACAAAGCCAAAATCCAGGGTTAATGCTAGATGGCGCTGAGATTTTTACTACATTATATCTAGATGGCACTAAACGCAAAATAATAACGCATTTAATCCAGGGAAACGGAGCTGAGATTTTTCCGACATTATTATCTAGATGGCACTATTCACGTAAATACTTTAGCTGTCAAAAAAACACTTATCTAAGCAGTCAACCAAAGAGGTCAACACATCAAATATATCTGAACAACATAGAAAAATAGGTCGAACATTGATAAAAAAATAGCTATGCTAATTTCAGGTAAGCGATGTGACAATCATCGAAAACAGTACAGTATTGTCATCACATACATCTGTCTCACGTTTTTCTCTTCAATAATTTGACAGATGCATCTCTAGCTGTAGCATTAATACGCTAAATAAATAATAATACGGTAAATGCCCTAATGGGCATTTCTATCTACCGTTGTACCATGAGTTTATCTCTCCGATTTCAACAAAATTTGAAAGATAGACTCAGTCCATGATTGCGAATTGGACGGAGCAAAAACGGAACCGACTGACTATCGGAGCAGTGTGTGGTCGTGTTCAAACGTAACCCGAAAGAGTTTCTGCGTCGTTTCGTGACCGTGGACGAAACGTGGGTTCACCACTACACCCTCGAAATGAAAAAGCAGTCGAAGCAGTGGATTTTAGCGGGTGAACCTGCTCCAAAGAAAGCAAAAACCGTCCCATCGGCTGGAAAGGTCTGTTTTTTGGGATTCGCAGGGTATTATACATATTGACTACATGGAAAAGGTAAAAACGATAACAAAAATGTTACCTTCTACAACATAACGAAGTTTAGTAAACTCACAGAGGTACTTTAAAGAGTTGAACATTATTGCCACCATGCTAAATAGAGCAATGTCGCCACTAAAATTATGTATTATACCGGTTCAATACATCTGGCGACATCTAGTTCTTTTTTTTGTACTAAGCAACGAGGAACTATCTTATGTATGGAGGCTGCACGTCCATACTATACTTCGTCCATGTAAATACAAACCAAAACAGATCCCCAACTTTCTTACAAAGCCCACGTAATACCCTGCACCCTAATTTCGGAGTTGAAGACAATAAGTAACGGTTTCGAGACGACAGCCGACCTTGAGGATAGCGGTAATTTACGCGGCGGGAAAATTCTCCTGGCTTTTAAAATTACCACCCCTAAATTATGTCGGGAACTTAATTAAGTGGGGGATAAAAGGACGTTTAAATTGTGAAGTGTTACCGGTGGATTTTTTGAATTCATATTTGGGGTGACAGTTTTAATAAATTAATTAAACGTATTATTAATGTAACAACACAAAACATTTTCTCAAAAAGTCTCTCTTTCTCAGATTGTATTGGTTTCCAAGAGGTAGGTAGGTACTCTAGTCTTTTTCAAAATAACTGTATACCTCTACCTAAGTGACTTAGGTATAGAAATGAATCCCTATTTGTATTTCCCTTGGTCACGCCACAACTTGAGAACGAATTTACCGATTTCGACCTTTTCAATCTTTTTAGTGTTCCGTACCTAGGACCCCTTATAGTTTCGCCACGCGCTGTACAGACACGCGGACAGACAGACGCTGTCTGTCCGCGACTAAGCTCAGAGACCGTTAGGGCTCCCACACAAAACTGCGAATTCGCATTGCATTGCAAAAACTTCTAATTTTATTCGTATCACGCATTCCTGTAATATAATATTATATTAGGTATAGTCACCTGGACCAACGCTTTTCTGCACGAAATCGTATCGCAGCAATTCGCATCGCAGTTTCCCACGACATACGGCGTCGTATTGCATCGTGTCGCAGTTTTATTGATATTTGAAAATGAATAGAGGTTGAAAAACCATTTTCTGATAAAGTAAATATTTTCGGAGATATTCACTCTATTCTATATACGGATATATTCAAAGTTCAAAAAGCCAAAAGCTACAAACTAGGGATATCTGTAACGTTAAAAATGCAGAAACAGAAAATACGTACTGAACGAATGTGGTCAGGGAAAATATGGAAATGGTTTCAATAAATTTGAATTCTTTACTATAGCCGCCAGAAAAAGAATTTGCTTTTACCTACGTAAAAAAAAATCTCCCAAAGAAATCTATATACCGGACATGTTCGTTCATGCGAAACTTACGTTCTAAGAGGCCATAACGATTTTGAATACAGTCACTCCTACCCGCATTTAAAAGTAACGCCGGCGTTAAGGCGCCTTCGCTGATGCCCAGGGAGCTGTAAAGGCATCCCTTCCCCGGGTCTGTTAGAAATAGGTAAGTTTAATGTTATGCTTACGACCTTCCGTTCGATTTGCATTATGGGTTGTTGGAAAAACTGCTACCTATATAGGTATATTTCCAACCCCCGTACGTCCGATAATGCGCCGACTATTCCGTAATATCTTGTCGAAATTACTTCATACCCATCTCTTCTGATTAGCCCTTACTTTCCCATTTAATCAATAAACACAGTCTGGAGAGACCATATTTATTTATTTATTTATTTATTCATAATAAACACTTACAGTATACACCAAAGCGTCTCTATTACTAGCTAGATTAACAAAACTCTTACGTAATTTATAGGTACATAAAAAATAACTACATTAAACAGACATACACAAACATTTCCTTATTTTACTGAGAAGCGACTGCCAGTGGTCAGCGAATACATCAGCATCTGGGACCTGAGTCACCAATTGGTTCAGAAGCTCAATCGCCCTTGCGGTCGGCGAGTTTCTAGCGCGGCGCGTCCGGAACCCTTTAAGGGTAGCGAAGAGCCGACGGCGGCGGCGTACCCCCGTGCGACCATATTGTTCAGGCACGAATAAGTAATTGAAGAAGCGCGAACACAGACGGAATATACTAACATTTGGCTTCAAATGTCTATATACTGCACTATCTATAAAGGCAGCTTTTAGGGTAAAATCAAAAAGCTGTGTTGAACTTTAATAAATTGAATAGGGTAAGTGAGAGAAAATTACAAGGAGATCTGAAACTAAAGGAATTGCACAAAAAGCCTCCTAGTTGCGTGCCCTCTAATTAGTTTTACTGTTACGATACGACAGCCCTCAACTGTTTAAATAAAAAGAACTAATCGAATTTGCCGCAGGCTGACCAATACATTTCTCAATTAATTAGTTAATTGTTATTTTCCTTTTAGGATCATATTATATAGGTAGATAGGTAGGTAGTGTAGTGGTAGTGTACATGCAATGGCGTAGCTAAAAAATAAACTACGGCCCCAACTAAACTATAATAAAATCGTGTGTTCTATAGGTTTTATTCCTAATATTTCCGAATATGGGAGAAATTTTCACTAGTTCAATTTATATTTTGTAAGTCGAGAGTCCCAGGGGCCCCCTGAGCTTGGGGGTCACGGAGGTCTGCCCCGTGTAGCCCTCCGGTAGCTACGCCGCTATATACAACATGTGCGTTTCAACCAGAGATGTGCGAGGACTATGTTTTTCATAGCTAACCTGTAGAAACACTTCATTTACCTAGCCTCGCTCCGCTCAGCTGTTTCCACCAGAGTGGTGCTGTGCGAGAATAGGTAAATGAAGCGTTTCTATTGGTTCATGAAAACTGAAAAGCATTCCTCGTAAAACATTCTCGCACATCTCTGGTGGAAACACAATCTAAATTTAAAGTTTAACGTTCACCTTTGAGCAAGACGATTTATATGAATCTGAATATTACTTGCTTCGTTTCCAGATCCAGAAGTAGCTATAATATAAAGTACTTATGATTTTATTGTTTATTTTACTTTGCTATGTGTTGTTACTTATACACTTCTGAATTCAATATAATCAAATTAAATTAGTCCAGTATAAGAATTTTTTATTTGTGTGTATATGGTTTCATTGTTATGTGTTTTATTTATGGATCTTAGCTTTCAACATGAAGCAGTAAACTGTCTTTGCATTTTAGCTTAGTACAGTTGTCCTAACTGTAAGTTATAATTTTACATCATACATCAATATATTTCCTATTTGTATGCCTATTGCTCAAAATTGTATGGCTTATATACAGTACACGCACAGACAACTGTGCCTAATACTAGTATACTAGTCTAACACTTAGTTGCGTAACAAACAGCGGGATACGAAAGAGCTCTCAACCGCTACAACCGTTCTGTAACGATTGCAGACAGAAAATTTCTTTGGCTTAGCGTTCCACGCTTGCGAAAACCATAAAACATGTCTGACAGAATCCTGGCTGGCTACATGCCCATAACTAAGTGCAGCCAGACCAATTTGTTTCATGAATTCGTTCCCAACGTCCTACTATTTATTCAATTTGCTAAAGTTTTTAACATAGATTATCTCTGAATAATGCTCCGGTCCGGACGAGGCGATTTAAAATTCACGTTTTTGCTCTAGCTGTCCCGCCCCTTCTTATTTATTCATCTTTGTTGCAATCTCTGGTAATTTAATTTTCTTGAGCTTGTTTTTGTTGGGAGGCTCCTGGTTGTGTAAGAAATATTAACCCGTCTTACATGGGATCTGGTTTGAAGTCCACGAAATTAAACAGAATTATTTTTTGTGTATCACTGGCAATCTTAAATGTGTTGACATAAAACAACTTTATTATTATTTGACTGACAGCTTCTTGCCTCATTGATCATTTTTGAAATCTTCGCCGCGGATTGCGTATCACTTTAAGCTTCATCTTTTAAAACTGAAACATTGATTCAAAAAACTCTCGTCGGCGTTCTTAACTTACTCTTCACTTTTCCTGAACAGCTACTGAAATCCGCTGCCAGGAGATGTCAAAGGGTGGTCTGGCGTACGAAGTGATCCTCGCGGAACCAGTCGGCGTGCCCGTGCCCCGGCGCGCGGATTCCCCCGAGAAAACACCCTCCGTCGAAGAAATACAGGAGAAGCTAAAGGCTGCCGAGGAGAGGAGACGTGTAAGTTTAGTTTGTAAAGTTGGCCTGTACTGTACTGATGCCGTAGTAGGTACTGGTTGTTAAAAAGCTCTATGCCCATACCCAAAATCTGATGTGGTTTTGATTTGGCACTGTCATCAACATTCAAGAACTCATAGTCAAAATACCACAACGGGACTTATCACGCTATTTTACACAAGTAATATCTACAAGTAATACCTCGTAATATTTTGACTATGAGTGAGATTCAAGAACTGTCAATTTTTCTCGAGATCTAATATGTAACGGACCGTAAACTTTACTTTATAGAAATAGAAATAGAAATATATTTATTCATGCTTCGCATAATAAAACAATAAAAATACATAAAAACAATAAGCGAAAGCACGAAACGGTCGCAGCTCAGCATAGTGTTGGCCGTGTGAGCCAACGCTGGTCTTCCGCTGCTGTAATTAAAGTCGAACTCTTTAATCATCCAACACTGCCATCGTTCCAGAGCCTCGAGGCCAGCAAAATGGCCGCCATCGCCCAGAAAATGGCAAAGATCGAAGAGGCGTCCAAGTTCCGCAGCGAACAGACCAACAACTTCATAGCCAGCACCAAGGAGGCGCTCGACGCTAAAATGGACTCGCACGAGGAAAAGCGCGAGGCTTACATCAACGAGTTGCGCGCCCGACTGAAGGACCATTTGGAGGGAGTCGAGAAGACTCGGTGAGTGATAATAACTGCTGGAATGGTGGGATGGTCCCCATGCCGGTTTCGTATGGAGTCAGAAGTGTAGTAGGTACACAACTGCTGCAGCATTATACTCTCACACAGTAGCAGTCACATAACTATGATAAGAGAAATATAAATGTGCGCCTATACGTGGGCCATACTGAAAGTTTCTGGATTCTAATAAATAAGACTACGAATTATCGTTATGACACATTTATTGTTTTTTTAAGTATCTGCCCTTCCTATTTACACACTTTTGCATTCGCTGGAACCATTGTGCAAAGCAGTGGGTCCAGTCTTCCTTAGGGAACTCTTCGATGGCCTCGTGGAAAGCATTCACTGCCATTTCCGAGCTTGTATACCGTAAACCTCTGAGTTTATCTTTAACCTTCGGGAACAAAAAGAAATCGCATGGTGCCAGATCAGGGCTGTATGGCGGATGAGTCATTAATTCTACATTGAGGCCTCTAAATACGCATTCGTAGCTTTAGCGGAATGTGCCGACGCGTTGTCGTGATGAAGGACTATTTTGCTACGGGGACGCTTTTCGCGAATTTCGTCAAACACTTTGGACAAGCACGTGTTCACATACCAATCTGCAGTTACTGTCCTTTGGTTTTCAAGTGATACAGTGGTGTTATGTCCCGATTTGCCGAAAAACGAAGCAACCATTTTCTTACCTGTGCTTCGACTTTTTTTTACTTTCGTCGGTAGATTTTCAAAAGGAAAGACCTATTCAGCCGATTGACTTTTTCTTTCCGGTTCAAAGCAGTATACCCAGGTTTCGTCACCTGTCACGATGTTATATACAGCCATTGATTGTCCTCCGTCAATTTTTTTTATCATTTTGCGGCACCACTCTACACGCAGTCGTTTCTGGTCTTCCGATAAATCATGCGGTATCTATCGAGTGCAAAGTTTCCGAACCTTCAGATGCAAACGTAATATCTTTTGCACCTGGCTCATTCTAATGCCTAAGGTAGTACGAATTTTCTGACATGTATTTTTTTTGTCAGTTTCAATTAGTTGTCGTACAGTATCAATATTAATACGAGGGCGACACTGAAAGTTTTTAGAACTGGCCACTTGTAAACAATATAGTAAAAAAGTAAGTTTAAATTTTGAAAATGGAACTCTTTGCCAATATTATTGAGTATGTATTTCATTCATTTGTCATTTGTTTTATGATTTGGCGGCAAATTGAAAATTGTCTGCGTCACGTCAACATGAATTTAACTCGCGAAAATTTTCGTGCAATGATTTTTTATGACTTTCGATGTCATTTAAGTCAACAAGAAAGCTATGATAGACTTCGATTGGCCTTTCATGATGAAGCCCCATCTCGTGCGACCATTTACAACTGGTTTAATGAGTTTAAACGTGGTCGCACTAATCTCACCGACGATCTGCGTGAGGGATGGCCTTCTACGGCGACGACTGAAAATAACATCAGTGTTGTGCAGCGTATGATAGAGACTGACAAAAGAGTGACGTATCAGCAGATTCGGACAAGCTTAGGCATCGGTATGAGTCGAGTGCATAAAATCCTCCATGAACATTTAGCGGTCAGGAAGCTTTGTGCGAGGTGGATACCTCATAATTTGACCGAGGCCCAAAAACTCCGTCGGGTTGATTGGTGCCGTGAAATGATTCAAATATTTAACGGAGGTGACTCAAATGCTGTTTTCGACATACTTACGGGTGACGAAAGCTGGGTTTACTGTTATGATCCAGAAACCAAGAGACAGTCTGCTCAATGGGTGTTTCCTTTCGAGGAGTTGCCAACTAAAGTGAAGAGAGGTCGAAGCGTGGGAAAAAATATGGTGGCCTCGTTCTTCGGAAGGACAGGTCACTATACGACAATTGTTTTAGAGGATCAAAAAACAGTTACTGCAGAGTGGTACACTAACAATTGTTTGCCACTGGTATTGGAAAAAGTTCGGGAGAAGCGACCTCGAAGTAGGATCCTTCTTCACCACGACAACGCCTCGTCGCACACCGCCAGGCGAACGATCGACTATTTAGTGACGTCAGACGTGGAATTACTGGGTCACCCGCCGTATAGCCCCGACCTCGCACCTTGAGATTTTTATTTATTCCCGAAAACAAAAGAAAAACTTCGAGGAAAACTTTTTATGAACACCGAGGAAGCAGTGGGTGCGTTTCAAAAGGCCGTCGAAGAGACCCCTAAGGACGAGTGGGCTAAGTGCTTTTCTCAGTGGTTCCATCGGATGCAGCGGTGTATTGATGTGAATGGACACTATTTTGAAAAGATATAATAAAACTAATAACTTGCTAGTTTGCTCAGTTTTTGATTTTCTAAGAACTTTCAGTTTGACCCTCGTATCGGTAACCGCAGTCGCTGGCCGGCCGTTTCTGGTCTTCCGATAAATCATGCGGTATCTATCGAGTGCAAAGTTTCCGAACCTTCAGATGCAAACGTAATATCTTTTGCACCTGGCTCATTCTAATGCCTAAGGTAGTACGAATTTTCTGACATGTATTTTTTTTGTCAGTTTCAATTAGTTGTCGTACAGTATCAATATTAATATCGGTAACCGCAGTCGCTGGCCGGCCTTTACGTTCATCGTCATGGAGATGGTCATGTCCTCGTCTAAACTCACTAAATCACGAATAGACAGAGCTACGACATGGGGCTTCATCGCCAAATGCAAATAGAAGTCTTTGACAACTCTCTTGCTGACTTAAGCCACATCGCAAATCGTAAAAAATCATGGATCGAAAATTTTCACGACTTAAATTCATTGCAACAGCGACACCCAAATTTCAATCCCACGCCACGATGAAAAAACAAATGACAGTCTCGCAAATTAAAAAGTAAAATACTGCCCGAGAGTTATTTTTTCAAATCCTATTATTGGTTTTTCAATTTTCTTTTTATAAGTGACCAGTTCCAGAAACTTTCAGTATGCCCTGAGTATATACCTATATGGGTAGAAAGCCATTTTACCTATGTATTTATTTTTCTAGTAGTCACTTGCACTATATAATAATATCTGAAACAACAAAGCGAGCCTAAATATGTGATAGACTCTAATTTCGGGTTACTCTCGAATTTCTCTTTTCGCCAAATGACAATATAGCTTAAACGTCTGGATTTTGTACTGTCTTTTTTGCTATATAGACATGAACGCTAAATGTATCTTTAGCAAAACGTTCTTGACTGTTTTTGGTTTGACCTGATCATTGTTCGGATGTATCCAGGTTGACCCTGGAGCAGCAGACAGCAGAAGTGTATAAGGCGATCGAAGAGAAGATGAACACAGCGGCCGCGCAGCGCGACGAAAATATAAAGAAAATGCTCGAACGTCTGCGCGAACATGTAAGTACCAAGTCAAATTATGTGCCTTGACAAAAAACTGTCCTTTATCCCGCAATCCCGCAGCATATCATATCCCTACGGCATAATGATTGAGGTCATTCAGCCCGAGTGGCAACCAAATCCACGATCACGGTTAATGCCCATGGTTATACGTAAACCACCGTAAACTTGATCCGCAGTACAATCTTGTCTCGGTGTTGCGGAAAATAAAAACTATCGACATTATTACGAGATACACGCATATAACGATCGGTATCACTATAGTTATTCATGCAACTGTATCGTAATAGGGGCCCTTAAAACACGAGTGTGGTTGTAATAGGGTCACATGAGTGTTTTAAGGCCTAATTAAGTACAGTTGCGTAGAATATTTTATCTACATCCATATATTAAATCCTCTATCATGTGTTCCGTGAACCATTGACAATGACTGAGTGAATGAAATTAAATATCCGAGCAAAAGCTTTGCTCTTTGGGCGAGTTGCTTCAAACCATCAGTTTGAGGTCTCAAAAGATGTAAATTCTCTGTAATACTCAAAAAGACCTGCTGAGATCGTTTATAAACTAGAATTTCACTTCACGTCACGAATAGGGTGTTTTACGAGTATATTGTGCCTTCAATGTTGTTAGTAATTTCTACAAAGCAAATAACTAATACTGATGTAACGCTTCTTTCCCTTCCCTTCCCTTTTCCTAAAAGTATGACAGGCAACGATTACGTTCGTCATAGAAAATGTGTAGCTATGTGATCGTTTTCTTAAAAACTGGACAAAAGTTCAGATGTTATGCTGTGAGTGTCGCACCTCATAAAAAGTGACTAAAAAAATGTGCAGCAAAGTAGTCACTAGTGCTTTGTGGTAATTTCTAATAGTCACTAATATCAATGTTAGAAGTGCTGTGCAAATTTGAACACCTAATTTCAACAGCGTCCTACTCATAAGCGAAGTACTCCGACGTTCTTGCCCCAATTAAATTATCGAGTAAATGTACCCAGCAATTTTCCGGACACTGATTTCTTGATGAAATTAATTATCGGCGAAATTTGAGAGCTCCGCTTGTAGGTATGACGCAAGAGCGATGTTTAATTTACTGTCACTTTCATTGTATCATCCAGAGACAAAGCAGAACTTGAATTTTAATTTGTTTCAAAACGAAACGTACAAATTGTGTTTGCCGATGTGCATGTGACCAATGTGCGCATATTATATGAAAGTTATGCTCACTAAAGCAAACTTTTGCTGATTGTACTTGCATTGCTTTACATTGTTATCCAACTTACATAAAGTACCGAATTTCGAGTCAATTCTATCACTGGAAGTGAGTCAAAATAAATTTCCTAGATTTGACCCAACAGACAGAGTAACTCAAACAAAAGCCACTAATACACATATCTCTGATATTGGCATGAGCAATCAATCGAGGTATTCGGAGGGGTTGGCCAGGAGCACTTTAATGTTTAAAGCACACTTAGCATATTTCAAAGATCGGTAAGCATACTAAAACTTTGTTCCCTTTAAGAAAGTGTCATTATTATCGATCGGTTTCCTAAAACTCATGATTCTGCTATGTCTCCACGCTCCTATCAATATCATTGTGTGAATGTCGTGGCTTGTGCGTGCGTCAGGAGGAACAGGTCCGCAAGGTCCGCTCCGGGAACCAGGAGCGCTACCAGCAGCTCGAGACTTCGATCCAGGAGAAGCTCGCTCAGGCCGAGGAGCGTCGGCTGCAGCGCGAAGCCGGCCAGCGGGAGAAACTGCGCAACCACGTAAGTGATCAATCCCCCAGCCGGATTCCAGCCGGGACAACTCAACAACACAAGAGACCAGAGCTCCGAGTTGCGACCTTTTCCTTCCTTATAGGTGACTATTCACGACGAGACAACCCGCTCTGCTAGTCGCACGGCGTGCAGACGGGAAAACGGAGTCCGTAAGTATGGAGTATCGAATCCATCACGTAAAAGATTCATGCATCGTTAGCAACACTCCAGCCAAGATAACTTAATGAGGGCATGTGGTGGAACATTGCTAGACGGCCTTAGTATTGTGATGTTCGTTTCATGTTTACAGTCTTGTTTGCGATTGGCTCATTTAGTTATTTAACCAATTACCGTCGTGATGCAATGGTCTAAGTTGTTACAACGGATTTCACGAGTACTAGCACCAACTAGCCTATCACACAAACCCCTATGACAAACAGCAGTCATCTGAGTGAGACTCTTGCAGATGCTTTATTCGGACAGTGAGAGTAAGACTAAGATATTTTATAGAAACAAGGGTTACCTCTGGGAAAGTCGGCTTAAGAAATACGTTTCATGGCGTTTCATTTAGATGATTTTTTTTCTCTCAGTCAAAACGTTATTTCATTTTTCAACATCTTACTTGATTCCATGTTTACTATTTTTATTGGTCATACTTATTTAATGATCCATTCATATTGATCTATCATCTCATCTTTTTTTTTATTTTATTTTTTATTTCACCATCTCATCAGAGCCAAAAGCTGGCGGAAGCGCGCTCGACAGTCACAGCCAAAGTTGAGGAGATCACCAAAGACATCGAGACCAAACTGACGGCCGCTGAACAGAAGAGAGAGCAGGAACTGCAGAAGAAACTAGACTTTGTCAAGAAGGAGGTAATGTGTTGGCTTAAGCTTTATGCTCTGTTGTAATTTTGGATGCCCAGTCGGTGTGACGTGCTTTCACATTGTTTAATTACTTTTTTCTTCAGACTATTTTAAATAAATCTCTCAATATTTTTGATGCACGAGCAATTTCAGGTCTTTTAATCTAAAGGATGGTGGCTCGGTTGTTACCTACCTTCTGTTTCATTCCATGACCAGTTTTTAATTCTCTTAATCTTAAAATCTTTAGCATTTCGTAAATATCTCCAACCAAAGTCTCCCATAACTTCCTAAGCTTATTCACAATGCAAAAAATGTGCGTGGATTGCACTAATGTTTATCGCCGCAGTACCAACCAAATGGAAGTCTATCGCCATTTCGGATTCGTGATTACGGTCGTGTGCTATGCTAGATAGACGGCTCACCCTTCAATTATTTTTTTTCAGGAGCGACGTGCAGAGCTGGTGCGACAGAACAAGAGCGCACGCGCCGACACCGAGGCGGCGCCCACCTGCGGCTAAGCGGCGCGCGCGCCACACGCCACACACTCAACACGGTCGCGAGAGTCACACCACATACTACAAGCTTACACATACTAATAAAAGAAAGCAGATGCTACGCGAGACTTCATTAAAGTGCATCGTTAGCCCTGTGAAAGGCATTTAGTTTAGGTTAAGTCCTCTAAATTGCACTTTTTCCTACAGAGGTCGCATGGAACTAAAACCTGCTTCGCTATAATTGTTTTCGTTGATGGAGTTCTTTATCACAGCCCTGATTGGCGGCATCAACAACTCTTGTGCATTTTCCTCAATTGGTTCAAGTGCGATGTAGTGGACAACTATGTGGAAAAAATGAGGTAGCGCGTGATTCTCATACAGATCGACTTGCAATATCTTTTATATTTTTATGTAGACGACCACCAGGGACTGATTATCAAATGAAGTGTGAAGTTTCACTGAATTTGTGTTCCTGAGAGTGATTTGTTGTTTTATATAAATTTTAAACATGTAGTCATCATCATAAGAAATAGTATGCAATTTTTATAATGAATTGTGCACTGTCTTGATTTTCGGTACTTCGAATTAAATAGAAAGTTTTCAATATTTTTGATAAATATTTGTGGTTGAGTTCCAATCAGTCCCTGGTTATTTTTAAACGCACAAATTATTTTTTAGTACTGTCATCACTGTACGTACCCGAAAGTGTTAATGTCAATAACTCTAAAATGGGTGACACGGAATTTTGCATTATTTTTTAAACAATGAGTACGTACATAAGTAACCAGTACGGGTAGGTGCTCTGAAATACTAGTTATTTTCTTCCGCTGACAAAGTCTTGCTCGTATTAATATGGTAGTTATGACACCTACGCCGTACTTATTGCCATCTATGTATATCTAATGGCTTGAGTACTGTGATATATTACTGCTGGTCGTACCTTTCCCTATTCACTCTCGCCTATATAACAGGCCGTGTGGGTAGACTTTTAACGTGTTGAGTATTGTGTGGTGTATTGGCAAGGCGTCGCAGCTATGTTCGGTGCATCCCGCTTAATATTATCACACCAATAATTCCCTTGTGGTCATGGTCACGCTTACAATAAAAATAATGTACTCAATTTTATTTTTCCATCAAGACAACATTGCTATCAGTGAAAGGCCTATAGACGTGATCTCACTCGGAGCCAACTTTTAGTATTTTATTAGGTCTTACTAACGCATCTTAATTCGTCTTGGGAGTATTAAAAGTTGGCGAGTTTTTATAAGCGGGCAGAGCTCGGAAAATGAACTATCCCTAGTTAGTTATAGACTTATATCATTATTTTAAATGTTTATCATACGCAGCAGTATTTTTAGGAAAGTATAATATCGGTAATGTAATTTAAGTTTCTCACGTTCGTATCGTTGGTAATAAATTGCGCTGACTGCCTGTATTGTATGAAATGGTTACTCGGGGAGCCGCGGGTTGGTTGGCAACACCACCGTCAACACATAACAAAGCAGAATAAATTATGCCAAGATTGTCAAAACTTTTACTTTGGGACAACAAAGAAACACAGTTTTGTATTATAATCAGCTGGGAATTGAAGAGATGGTTCCAACCTATTGAGTAGGAATATACTACACTAATTAGTTTAACACGCCTTATTATTTAAGTGGCATACGTACCTAACAATTCCGTTATACGCTCTTCTGTAAGACGGTTAGCATTATCACCTTTCTTCCATTATAGAAGTCGCTTTATGATCTCGAAAAAAAAAATCAATACAAACAGTACGAATAGACGAAAGTGCCTCAGTATTTCGTAACCGGCTCGGATATCAATAGAGTGTAACATAAACTGCCTTTCATAGCGTTTTATATTTTTTTAAACGTAGGGCGAGCAATGTGCCGCGGCGAGATGGGCTAGAGACACATTTTAGATGCGACATCGTCAACGGGTGCGATTAGTATCTGGCTCTGGACTACATTCTCAATTATAACAAAGAAATATTATGTCTGGCGCCATATACACATGACAAGCCCACCCATCCGTTGAGTAGCGTGGGCTGTCTCTAGCTATAATGTGTTGGACACAAACAGCTTCTGTGATGTTTTTGCTCTAGTGATATACGTATCGTATCTTGGGTTAGGCAAGAATTATATCGGTATTAATACGGACCTTTTCGAAGCGTTAAGTGAGAGTAATCCTGTATTTTATAATATTTTTGCCGTTCATTTAGCGTCGGTCTTTACGTGGGATATGATATGATATGATAATAATTGTATATAATGTAATTGGTATCTCGCTTGGCGTGGATGCTTCGGGCTTGCTTCGCTCGGTGTACCCCACAGTATGGAGGAAAGAAACTAGGTTGTAAGTTACTAGCTTTCTCGGTAAAGACGTGAAAACCTCTGACCAATTGCCTTGGGTATTGTGACGCCTTTTACAATCTCAAGATCGAGACGAATCATGTTTAGCGATGAAACGTATAGCTTTTCATAATATTATGTTTTCGATTTCTGCGTAATGTTAGTCACTTTCCAGTACCTAACTCCTACGGTGTTATCGTCGTTTATTTTATATTTTATGTCATTAAATGTGCTTCAGTTTGTGAGGTATATGGAAATGCTGTTCGAAGTGCAGGCAACTTTTGTAGTTTCATTGTCGTATTGAATAAAGTCATAAATACTAATAAATTAGTCTTTTACTACCTATCACCAGACGTCCTTATTTTTTTAATATATGAGCTCATACTATGTGGAATATTGTTTTAGTATCTACAATAAATCGATAAAATGTTAATTTGGAATTTTACAAAACTGTACAGAGCTCAGCTCTGATGACAGTACTATATGTATTTATAAAGTACATAAATTCGCAGTCCCAGATATATGGAAAGCAAAAGCGCTGAAATTTCATTTTGGGCCAATTCGAAAGTTTTGTAGATCCGGCATTGCCTCAGTTCCTACAATAGAAAAAAAATCCCACTAATATTATAAATGCGAAAGTATGTAAGTCTGTTTGTTTGTTACTTAATCTGATCACATCTAAACCATTGGACCGATTTAGATAAAATTTAGGATATAGATGGGATAGATGTTATCCCGGAACATTGCATTGTGTGAGCGGAGTAAACAAACAAACTCATTTTCGCACGATCGATTCAACTCAGTTTTAATAGTCAGGATAAAATGCTATCAGCAATAAAGGTGTAAGTATAAATATTAAACGAATACGAACAACATGAAATTAAAAATAAGTAATTAAATATTATGTTTATAGAACTTTACAATACAATACAATCTTTATTGTACACCAGAAATAGTAAGCGATACAGAAAACAGAAATTTATTTCTCAAAAGAAATTGTTACATTTCACTTAATGAGAACTTATACTAAATCAAGGACTAAATAAATAAAAGTTAGTCAGATGCATGTACGGAAACAAAGAAAAGTGCGATTTTCAGGAACCCCTGATTTTTCTGGCTGATTATTTAGTCTGGTTTTATCCGGTCTATTTAATTTAATACTTACATTTTGTAATTTACTCACATATGCTGCTGCTTGGAAAGTTATGCTATGGGATAATCAGATAAGATAGTTGTATGCATTTTGATGGTTTTATAACTACAGTTTCCAAGTGTAATTGGCGCCAAAACTATTTTTTTTTTTTTTTACTTTGCCTCACAGTCGTCTAGTCTAAGATTTCGGTGCGAAGATTTATGACAAATATAAATAATATTAAAACAAGAGTATATTTAATAAATGCCTTAAAAGGGGTTTTAAAGTAGGGAACGGACATTTTAGTATTTGGTTTTGATAAATTATGCAACGTTTTGAAATATTCAATGCTCAATAAGCTAGAATCCAATGCATTGGTTCCATAGACAAAGTTTTTCTCTTATTAAAAAATAAACTGTCAAAATATAAAATGGCCACGGGTTCCCTCGAATGAGCTCGAATGTGCGTTTCGAATTTAATTTTGTTTATCAATTCATTACTCAATAAGTTTTTGATTTAATTAAATTTAATAGTGATTATAAGTGAGATTTTTGATACCAGAAATGGATGGAGATAAAGATCGCAAACGAAAGAAGGACAAGAATCGCGACGATGATGCTCGTAAGGAAAAAAAGTCTAAAAGGGCTCGTTCTAGGTCTCGAGAGCCAGACGACGCTAAAGACATGGATTCGAGACGCAAACGAAAACATTCCAGGTCGCCGTCCCCCGCGGTCAAGCGCGAGAAAGACGACCGAAAGCGCGAGGGGCCTAAAGAGGCTGAAGTCAAGAAAGATGTTCCTGAAAGGAAACCTAAGGATGCAGACATGTTGAACACCAGAACTGGTGGAGCTTACATTCCCCCCGCGCGCCTGCGGATGATGCAAGCACAGATCACAGACAAGTCCTCCATGGCTTACCAACGGTTAGCCTGGGAGGCTTTAAAGAAATCTATTCACGGTCACATAAACAAAATTAACGTTGGCAACATAGGCATAATAATCAAAGAGTTATTAAAAGAAAACATAGTGCGCGGGCGCGGTTTGTTGTGCCGTTCTGTGATACAGGCACAAGCAGCATCACCAACATTCACTAATGTGTATGCTGCTTTAGTATCAGCTGTAAATTCTCGTTTCCCGAACATAGGTGAATTACTACTAAAAAGATTAGTTATCCAATTCAAAAGAGGATTCAAACGGAATGATAAACCCACTTGCATTTCATCTGCTTCATTTATAGCGCATTTAGTTAACCAGCGAGTAGCGCATGAGATTCTTGCCTTAGAACTGCTCACGTTGTTAGTGGAGACTCCAACAGATGATTCTGTTGAGGTGGCTATTGCATTTTTGAAGGAATGCGGACAAAAGCTGACAGAGGTTTCATCTAAGGGTGTTAATGCGATTTTTGAAATGCTACGCAACATTCTTCATGAAGGACAGTTGGATAAAAGAGTGCAGTACATGATTGAGGTTATGTTCCAAGTGTGGAAAGACGGGTTCAAGGACCATCCTGCGCTTATTGATGAGTTGGAGCTGGTGCCTGAAGAAGAACAGTTCACACATCTCCTAATGTTGGATGATGCTACAGACCCACAAGATATCCTGAGTAAGAAAGTTCATATTATTTTGTCTTTATGCATAACACAGTTATTACTACATCACTATTTATATGACATTGTTTTTTTTTGTAAATTATAATTGGGTTCATTAATGACAATATTTGTGTAATACGATTATGTCACTTGGCTAAAACATAAAGAAAATTACTAACCCAATCCATTAAAAAATTTCAGATGTCTTTAAACACGATGAGAAATATGAAGAAAATGAGGAAAAATACAAGACACTAAGCAAGGAGATCCTTGGGTCTGATGCAGAATCTGGTGACGAAGATGGCTCTGGTGAAAGTGGTGAAGAATCAGATGAAGAAGATGAAAACGAGGAACAAAAAGAAGTTACTATAATTGATAACACTGAGACTAACTTAGTTGCATTACGAAGGACTATATACTTGACAATCAATTCAAGTTTGGACTTTGAAGAATGTGCCCACAAATTGATGAAAATGCAGCTGAAGCCAGGACAAGAAGTTGAGCTCTGCCACATGTTTCTTGACTGCTGTGCGGAGCAGAGAACATATGAAAAGTTTTACGGTCTCTTGGCGCAGCGGTTTTGTAACATAAACAGAATATACATTGGGCCCTTTGAGGAGATATTCAAAGATTCTTACTCCACAGCTCACAGATTAGACACAAACAGATTGAGAAATGTTAGCAAGTTCTTTGCACACCTTCTGTTCACGGATTCCATAAGTTGGGAGGTTTTGGAGTGTGTGAAACTGAATGAAGAGGATACAACCAGTTCCAGTCGTATTTACATCAAGATTCTCTTCCAAGAACTGGCAGAATACATGGGACTGAAGAAACTGAATGACAGATTGAAAGACCCGTGAGTTTCCAACATGGGGGGTGCTACCATGCTTGTTTACACTGCTGCCCTTTTAATAATAAGCCAGTTGGGCAGAATACTTCCCTTATTTATTGTTATCTTAGCATGGAGGCACCTCTGTTCAGTGTAATTTTATATTAATACTAGCTTTTGCCCACGGCCTCGCCCGCATGGAATTCAGTTATTGCTCGCTGTTCCCTTGGGAACTGTGCATTTTTCTGGGGTAAAAAGTAGCCTATGTCACTCTCTAGCCCATAAACTATCTCTATGCCAAAAATCACTTCGATCCGTCGCTCTGTTTCGACGTGAAAGACTGACAAACATGCACACAAACACACACTTTCGCATTTATAATATTAGTATGGAAGTATGGATTGTCTTTGGTAACTAGAGAATCAGATCTTATGAATCGTTATAAATTTAATTGGTTAATTGGAAAAATTATTCATATATGCCTAGAGAGAGAGAGATTTCTCTATTACAGTGTCTCCCACTTCCCGCTTTAAAACTACAAGGTTTATGGAGGATGCAGGTCACTTCCAACTGAAGCAACTTGAGGTCTATGGGGTTCTATATTCTACAGTGGACCTCCTACGGCCGATATGATGATGAATTGAAAATATCAAATGAAAAGCCATGCAGGCATTTTTGTTACTGTTTTATCATTATGCAATGACAGTAAAAAAAACGCTTTATTGTAGCCCTGAAAACCAGATTAATTTTCGATTTACTGTAAAATTAGATTTTTTGTTGCTTTAAAACAAATAAATAGTTAGTTGATTGAGTTGCCGGATAATGACGTCAAAAGTCACTATTGCCATTGAAACTCTATGCGAGAACTGGTTTTGACAGCTCATAAAAAGTGTGTCAGTTGATTTGTGGTCTCAACATCCCTACTGGCCCCTAAATTTACTCAAAGTAGTTTTTTTCTTTTTTCAGAACTTTGCAGGAGGCGTTCTCTGGAGTGTTCCCGAGAGACAACCCCAAGAAAACCAGGTTTTCTATCAATTTCTTCACGAGTATCGGTTTGGGAGGCCTCACTGATGAATTGAGGGAGCATCTCAAGCAAATGCCAAAGGTAAACTATGCTATGATATTATCAGCCTTTTTTTAATTTTATTTGACTGGATAGCAAGAGTGTGGGTCTCCCGATGGTAAGAGATCATCACCGCCCATAAACATCTGCAACACCAGGGGTATTGTAAATGCGTTGCCAACCTAGAGGCCTAAGATGGGATACCTCAAGTGCCAGTAATTTCACCAGCTGTCTTACTCTCCGCGCCGAAACAACAGTGCAAGCACTGCTGCTTCACGGCAGGATTAGTGAGCAAGATGGTGGTAGCAATCCGGGCGGACCTTGCACAAGGTCCTACCACCTGTCTAGATCTGTCAGAGGCCTGTTTTGAGACAAGGTGTATGACACAATGGTATAACACACATATCATTTAGGGTCACTGGGTATATAAACCGCCTGTAGAGGTTTCTCTTGAGGTAAACAAGGGTGTTTTGAAATTCATCTATCCTAAGATTAGGGCTTTGTAGTACAGGATGCTTTCTGCGAGTACAAGAGTACAAGATATCAGTCCAAACCTAAAAGTGTAAATTTTCTGTTGTCAATTTGCAAAACGACAATTTGCAAAGCAAAACATCGCTATTCACCTTCAACCGAAAGGACAGAACAAAAATACAGCTTTAACAATATTTTAATTTAATTATGGTAATACAATGTCGAAGAAGCCGTGGTGGCCTAGTGGTTTGACTTTCGCCTGTGAAGCAGAGGGTCGTGTGTTCAAACCTCAGCTCGCACCTCTTGTGAGTTTTCGAAATTCATGTGCGGAATTACATTTGAAATTTACCACGAGCTTTGCGGTGAAGGAAAACATCGTGAGGAAACCTGCACAACCCTGCGAAACAATTCAATGGGGCGTGTAAAGTTGTCAATCCGCACTGGGCCCGCGTGGGAACTGTGGCCCAAGCCCTCTTGTTCTGAGAGGAGGCCTGTGCCCGACAGTGGGACGTATATAGGCTGGGATGGATGAATGGATCAAAGTCATGTCATTTATCTTGTCTTGTATCTTGTGTAGGTTGCCTGGAAGAGATCGCTCTTAAGCGATAAGGCCGCCTATTGCTTACCTTGTAATTTTCTCTGTGTACCTATTTTTCTGTATTGCTTACTATTTTGTGTGTACAATATAGAGTATTTGTATTGTATTGTAAATTATTATGTGGTCGACAGAATGTTCCACCGGCCATAACGGAAATCAACGTGTCCAGCTCATCTAGCTCAAGTAGCTCTGATTCGGAGTCAGATTCCAGCACTTCAAGTGATTCAAGTTCCAGTGGTGAGTATAGTAATAGTAACTAGTAGCTAAGAAAAACACATTATAATAACGTATAACGCAAATACAAGAGGTATTTTATATTGTCACATTTAGATGACGCAGTTATATTTATTAAGCCACAAATTTTATTAATTACAGATGAAGAAGAAAGTAATAAAGAGAAACGCAAGAAGTCTAAAAAGGATAAAAACAAAGATAAAGCACCGCAGAATCCAGAGGAACCGGATAAAGATAAACCTGTAGAACGATGGGGCCATGACGGGTTCTACGACACTTACGGCCAGGACGCGCGCCGCGAGCCCCAACCGCGAGATGGAGACTTCGTCAGACCAAGGGATGTGCCCCGCAGAAATGACAGAAGAAACGACGACGACCACAGCCGAAGAAACGGGGATCGCGGTGATGACAGAAGGAATGGCGATCGCGGTGATGACAGAAGAAATGATAGGCACAGACAGTATGAAGAGACTAGATATCAAGATAGACGCGATGAGGGAAGGAGAAGTGAACGAGATGACATAGATAAACGAAGAGATCGAGATGAATCCAGAAGGTACCAGGGAGAAAGGGAAGAAGTTGATAGAAGAAGTAGTAGAGATGATGAATCTCGGAGATACCAGGATGATAGACGTAATAAAAGAAATGACAGGGATGATAGAGAGAGAAGTAACAGAGAGAGTGAAACCGATGTAGACCGACGGCGCAATAGAGATGATGAGAGAAGACACGAAACCGAAGATCGCCGTAGCGAAAGAAACACAGATAAAGAACGGCGCAAAACTGATGATAGGAACAAAAATGATGATAGAGAAGACATGTACCGCAGCAGGAAAGAAAATGATAAAGATAGAAGGGAAAGAGAAGATGCTGGTGATCGTAACAAAAATAACAGAGAAGATGATTCAGATAAAGATAGTGATTCTGAAGAAGACAGCAGAAAGAAAAAGAAGAAAGATCGCAAAAAAAAGAAGGACGATTCCAGTGAAGAAGAGGAGCACAGGCGGAAAAAGAAAGATAAGCATAGTAAATATGAGAAAGAGAATATCGAGAAAGAATCTCGTAAAAAGCGAGAAGAGAGGAGAGATGAAAGCGATTCCGAATCTGAAGACGAGAGAAGTTCAAAGAGAAGAGATAACGAAGAAGGTTGGGACATAAGACGAGCTAGTAGTATACGGAAAGAAACACCTGATCGTTATTGGGATAGCTATAAAGTCGACACAAGGACTGACCCAGAAAGCAGGTCGAAGAGTTACAGGAGAAAAGATCGTTAGCTACAGAATGGTTGTACCGTGTTAGTACAATCTAATTGTATTTTTAAGTAAAATCTGTCGTTCAAAGGGCGTCAAAAACAACACAATAATGTGACAAGTATCCAAATCAGATTGAAAATTCTGGTTCAATTTTGTTTCTTTTTTTTTTCCATTTTGTTGTGTTGCCTTGTGACGCTTCGTCAAAGATGGGATTAGAGTAAATTATGAATTAAATGAATGTGAACAACTTGGTGCTTTGTATTTTGTTACCATACCCATTATTGTTTCACTTGTACATTGGTCACTCCCCAGTCAGGAGGTAGGGAAGTGGACAGCGTGAGCAACTACACACACACTTCCGGCTTCTACTCGCTTCTTGATTTGAAACTACCAGTTATTTTGGCATTGGCTAACTTATTGTCCATCATCATCCTTTAAACGTCACACTGCTGCAAGCTTCTCAGAATGATAGGGTTTTGGCCATAGTTTCCAGACTCAGCGCGGTTCGGGAACTTCGCACACCATTGCCTCGCTTCACATTTGGGCAAGGGCCGATCCACCGTTGTGGGCACGGTGGGCATGCCCACAACCCTAATAGACTTGTGACGGTACAGTACACTCACGGTCTATCGAGATGCTTGGATGGCCAAAGTTTTCATGCGCGGAAAAAGGAAAATAATCAAATTTAGAAGTCGTTCATGCATGAGTCATGTCATGGGCGAGTTCATGCTCTGACTCGCACTTGACCGATTTTCGGGTGGCCGTGACCACAACCTTTTTTGAGCCCACATATCCTATATTGTTTGCACTTTATGTAAATTGAATTGATATTTTGATATAAACCATAGGCTATCCGGCTTCTATCCTTACTTTGACTAACCTTACCTTATAAAGCTGTATGTCATAATAAAACTAAATCAGTGCTGTCATGCTGTCATTTACTGTCATATTCACCTACGCACGTGACGCATGACTAACGAACGAGTGAACGGATTTAAGATTCGATTCCAACGCTTAGTGACTTCCATAAGATACCTATATACACTGCTAGCTATGGAGCCATGCTTGCCCTGTGAAAAACCCGACAGCAAAAAGCTAATGGAGACACACACAACAGTCGATTCGAGATCGGGTTCTCCACCTTCACAACTTTCAGAATCCACACACATTTTCGCTGCATCAGCACCGTTGGTGCCTCCTAGGGTTTCCGAAGAGGTCCAAGTTAAGACCCAGACATCAGCTCCTAGTTACTTTTTCTCGTTGAAGGAGAATGACGCACCGCCGTTTAGAAAGCCGGGAAAAGAAGCCTGGCCCCATATACTGACTGGGACGATTATGACCGAGGCGGAGGTTATAGAGATGATCGCAGCGGCCGATTCTGAGACGAACGGATTGAGGAAATTTATCGGTAAGAGTATGAGCATAAACGCATAAACTAATTATACGAGAAATGGTACAAGTATTACCTCTGCCTGGTAGCTACCTAAGCGGTGTACACAATCTCGCTCCACCATATCAAGAGTTTTTGGAGTCTTTTTGTTTTTTTTTATTTCAACTCCAATAGAGAATGTTAATAGGTGTGCAAAATCACTTGAAAGCTTTGTTCCAGTAAAGCTTTTACGTATACAAATACATTTGTTTTTATTTCAGTGAAAAATACCAAGTAGTTATGATTTTATACGCATTCAAAGTTCGCATAAATATCGAGTCCCGCCAACAGCCGCGCGACAGCGTGTGACGTCATTTTCCAACGCTCCGCGCTCCGCGTAGTCGAGTCCCTAGTTATCAGCTGTACCAGTAGGTCCAATGCGCCGTGTTTTGTTTTGTTTCATCGCTTCCAGACCTTACAGTTGTGTACATTTATTTTAAAAAACCGGTCAAGAGCACGTCGGGCCATGCTCAGTGTAGTGTTCCATAGTTCCCGACCGTCAGTCCTGTCACAATAGGCGGACTTAAAATGCGACTTTTTTAGTTATAGATAGGTAATAATAACTTAGTTAAGTGTAAATTTGAACATGAATAAATAAATAAATAAAAACTGTGTATTTCACAATAAAAGTAGGTATAAAAACAGAGACTAAGTAGGTATAAAATTAACATAACTAAAACTAATTTAAATAGCTAATTAAAAATTAAATCAGTCTAATTTACAAAACTTAAGAACATCTCAACTGATTAAGTAGAAAACAATTAACGAATTTTGTTTTCATAGTTTTAAGACGTGCGGTTTAAAAGGTAGAGGGGAGGGGGGAACATTTTTATGATCTTCGGAGAGAATATCTCCGAAAATATTCATTTTATCAAAAAATGGTTTTCGCAAACCCATATTAATTTTCAAATACCTATCCAATAATACCCCACAACATAGGGTGGAACTAAAAAAAAACATCCTCTCTTTACTTGTAGGTATGGGAGGTACTTACCCAAAAAAATTTTTTTTTATATACCTATTTCCGCGTAAATTATATGTATATTGAATATACTCACGCTAAAGGCCTAAGTCGGGTTTCTCTAATAAGTCGGCCCTTACGTCAAATGGGCTTGGTTTTTTTTTTAAAGTACTTCTTATAGTGAAGAATATTTATGTTGAATATGAACACCCTACTTATAACAGGAACATTTTTGATAGGAAGTACTGCCTGAAAAGTTTTGATATTTAGGCAAGTAGTAGACCAATATATAAAATCTGAGAAAAAAATTTGGAGGTGTCACTACACACAATCGTACATTTAACTAACACCATGTACTCGTACCTAACATATTTATAAGTAATATTAACAACTGATGGATCCGAGTTATCTGAATAAATAAATTTTATTATTATTATTATTACTACTTCACAATCACATATTCTTTTTATTTTTTTATTTGGTCTTTTATAGTAGTTAATTTTTTGAAAATCTATAGTCCATTTGATGTAAGGGCCGATGACTGACTACGAAAACCCGACTATGGCCTTACAGCTTTCTAGTACTAACGGTCTCTGAACTTAGCCCCAGACAGACAGACACGCAGATTGACGGACAGACATGGCGAAACTATAGGGGTTCCTGGTTGACTACAAAACCCTAATAATGGATGAAGGATTCAAAAAAGGACAATGGGATGATCTATCTAAAGTAGATAGACTCATGGTGCTCATTATTTAGTGATTTTGACATCCATTGGATCGAGAAAAAACAACTTTTTTGGCGCACTGATACAGGTATTTGTACCTACATTTTAGCACAACACATGATTTTCTAGTATTAGGATTGAACATTTTTTTTTAAATATTCATAAATTAGTGAAACGTAACGCAACTGTACGGAAGAGCGCGACCAGACTGAGCGCGAGTGTTGTACTATGACGTCACGCGCATCGAGCGCGGGCTGAACGTCGCGCACTCATTTTAAAATTCAATATCTTCGAAACTAATTGACGTATCGAAATAATTCTTTCACATATATTTTTTATTTTCAACAGAGAATACCGAAAGCCAAAATTCAAAATTAGTGAACATTCTCTATTAAACCAATCTTAATTTGATTGCTAGCGACATCTCTTGTCCGGGTGAGCGGTCAGCTCCAATGGAGTGCTGAAAGTTTCTCGATGAGGGCTAAAGCATAGATGTCGCTAGTGTCACGGTTTAAGAGACTAAATAAGAAATAAAAAATAAGCTGAGATGTGGTGCATAGATTACTACCTATGTACCTCGTGAGCGCAGCTCGTGAGGGTGCTGTCTCAGCCAGTTACGCAGCTATTGACAGCAAAAAGTAGCGAACGTATCGGACGTTTGGGGCCACCATGATGCCTAGCGACCTGGGGACTGGGCATTGCATGGGCTCCGTATGGGAAACACGGTACCTTCCTACTGGCCTAGGTAGTAAAGTACCCCCCAAATCCATTAGTCGCAAGCACGTTGGTGTTTACCTAGATACGAAGTCCTTTTGAATTAAATTGCAGGCAGCTTCCTGGTAGAGAAGAAAATAACAGAAAATTACAACATCTCCGAGAAGCAGTTCCTAATCAGCTTGCTGACGGAAGCCATAGACTACGCGGCGGAGCGGGAGTTCAGCGCGTTCAAACTGGCGGCGCTGCTCACCGTCTACTTGGCAACGCACTTGTACTTCAAGTGGTACTTCTGGTCGCCGCCGGCGGCTGTGTGGGCGTATTTTAAAGAGATAATGATACGGCACACCATAGAGGTATTATAGCTAATGAAATAACTTGAACATAGTCGTTTTTAGGGTTCCGTAGCCAAAATGGCAAAAACGGAACCCTTATAGTTTCGCCATGTCTGTCTGTCTGTCCGTCCGCGGCTTCTCTCGGGGACTATCAATACTAGAAAGCTGTAATTTTGCACGAATATATATGTAAACTATGCCGAAAAATTGGTACAGTAAAAAATAAAAAATTTTTTTTTAGAGTACCTCTTATAGACTTAGTCACGGTGTTCATATCATAACTGTGTCTAGGTACCACCAATAGTAGGTAAGATGTATTGTGTCAGATTCGATGTGAGGAAAGGTTTATAGCTCGGATAAAATGGAGGCTACAATAGCGAATCTCACTCTAGGCGGAGGTTATGTCTGGGGACCGAAGTCCGAAGGACGAGCGTCGGAACTTGTAGGTATAGGTATGTTGTATTGCGTCAGAGTTGAGAAACTTCGATGGCGCCATATAGAATTGGATTTTCTATGTTTCTTCACTAGATGGTGCTGGGAGTCTCCACAGTGGAATCATATGGCAAGCTTCGTGTGCGATAATGCTAATGATAATGAGCGAACTGTAATTGTAGACCCGGAATGAAAAAAATTAATGTACCCACCTGATGATTTAAACCCCCATGTAATTGCCATAAGGGTCCGGATTATCAGATCGTGCATTAGCTTCGTTTCAGTCAGCAAATACGGGGTCGTACTTACACAAACCGCCCCCCCCCCCCCAAGTAGTGCAGTAAATAAAGGTAGTGGACCCAGCAGTAATTCCTCAGCCCGAAAAAACTTGACAGTATGATAAAGTATCAATAAATAAAGAGTATTGTATAAATATCCAAAAAAAAAAAAAAAAATGCTCCGTTCAAACTTTCTTCAACATAGACATACTCATGTAACGTATTGGTGTTCGTATATGAAATATAAAAAAAATATATCCCAGCAGAAATTAAATTAAATTACTAATATAAACAGATTTGTGTTTCGTCACTACTTTGAAAAAATCTCGTATCTCAAATCAATACGTGAACAAAATTGAACCTTGACGTAATGGTCATAAAGTGCACTCGGAAAAATTATCCATTTCGAGATACGAGTTTTTTAAAAGTAGTGACGATTTTTAGCTTATAAATACCTAACTTAGGTGTTTTTTTTTGGATTTTTTTATATTTTAGTTACGGCTCATACTATACAATAACCAAGCAAAATTTCATCGACTGAGGAATTAATGCTTGGGTCTCCATACAACAACTTCCTTCATTTACTGCACCAAAGCTTCCTGCCATGATATCAATAGTGTTACTGTTTTTTGTCCAGGACTCCCCTGATGGTGAAGAAGTGTTCGAGCCCGAGGAATGCTACGACATCCTGACTCACTTTCACACCACGTACCTGAGCAACTTGCCGCTCGTGCATTTGGTCACCTTCCGCGCTCATAGACTCAAATTTATGTGGCCTTTTAAGCCAAAGGCTTAGAGCGTGTGACTTTTGTTTTGAGTCAATGAGGATGGATATGGAGATATTGGGCAATTTTATAGTACACTGGATGAGACTGCTTTGTCAAGCAACAGTAGCTTGCTAGAACATACTGTAGAGGCCGCACTAATACGATAGATTCCTAGTGTAATCTTTAAAAAATGTTGACAATTAGTACAGGTTTTGTTTGTGGAATATATAATAATTATATGAATAATTTTAATTTCTTGTTTTATTTAACTACTGATTTAAGTCTGCATCTAACTTAAATGGCATGGAATCATGGAACCGTAAGCCTAAAATCTAAACTGTTATAAATAAATAAATAGAGGTAGCTGAAACCCTTGGAAGCTTGGACATTGTTTTAGTTTGAAAAAAAAAACTCTTTGAGTCTTGGAGTCTTATTTAATAAAACTTGAGCTCTTTTTGAAGACTGGAGTCTTATAAACAATATTTAGAGCTCAAGTCTTTCAGAATTTGGAGTATTTTGTAAAAAGACTTGAGTCCTGCCAAAAAGAACTTACAAGACAGTCTTTTTAAAAGAACTCATGACTGAGTCATCTAAATCCATAGCTGTAGTTTGAAGTAAATAAAAATAGCATTTTACAAATTATTGAATAACAAGCAAGGCTAACTGAGTCCTAATCCTGAAAATCTACTCAAGTCTCGAAATTAAGACTAAAAGACTTGAGTTTGTACAACACTACATTGGATAGTCTTGGCGATGACCAAAGATGGTCAACATCTAATTAGTAATGTATCAAAGTGAGGTCCTCTACATAATAATATGGTTATTATAATAAAACCAGGTCTCTTAAAATTAATATATTTAAACATTTACAGCGCTTTTCAGTTGTTCCTTCAAGTGTTTAGGCAACTTCTTTTTCTTTCTCTTTTTTACTTTGCCCTCACTCACTCCCTCAGATTTAGCTTCTTGCTTTTTTGCTGGTTTCTTTTTCTTCTTTTTACAAGACAAAGGGTTAGGGTTATGGGGTTTTTTCTTTTTAAATACAACTTTCTTGGGTTCATTTTCTTTGATGCCCAAAACTTCCTTCATCTTTTTAAGAGTTTCATTTTGTGGTTCACTTATTAAAGGGTTTGTTTCAAGATTTTGTCCAGCTTTGTCATAGCTAGCTTTGGATGGCTTTTCTAGGGTAGGTGATTTATTGTGTAGATATAAGAGTGGCATTCCAGGCTTCAGCCTAAGCTTCTCTTGCAAATCGCGATCTTGTGTTGCTATTATGTAATGTTTCAAATTCTTCTTACCAACCATAGACAATATGCAATTAGCACCCGATATGGCATCTTTGTGCCCACATTCATGGATCCCAAATTGTTTGAGAATAGTTAGTGCTCCATGGGTCTTTTTTGCAATCTTCTCCGTCTCAATTATGATGCATCTAGTTGTTAATAGTTTAACTTGGCTGTTGAGATATTTTGGGACTTGCTCTTTTATATTGATGTGTTCCTGAAATATGACAAGGGATACATTATTATTATTTAGAAGCCTGCAGAGGTGGCCCACTGCTGGGTAAAGGCAGGGGGGTGTCACTACGCCATTCCGCCGCCGAGCTAAAAGTGCGTACCGGGCCTCCCCAACGTTGAGGCGATTCAGTGGTTGCCACGCACTGACCCGTGGCGCACGCGCGCGCCTCTTACGCAGTACGACTCAATTTACGTCGCAAACGCGTGTCATATTTTAATTGGCAATATGTATCCAAAAAAATACTGCATTGCAGCCGATTGTCGGAACAATCAAAAAAATAGTAATTGTCAGTTTTTCTCGGTTCCGGCAAGTGAGAAAGATAGCGAAAGGTACGGTATTCATTACTAATTTATATCTACTGTAATGGTACCTACCTAAATCTATAACAATAATTAATGAATATACACACAAATGTTTTATATCATATACTTATTTAAAATAGGTGGTAGGTAGCTACATATACATATAATCCATACCTACATCAAAAGAAAATCACGTGTCGTGTATACCTGTGTAAACTGATTTATATGTTCGGTATTCATTTACCTAATAGGTAGGTATAACAGTTTCTGCATGTGTACCTGGCGTGGTATTTATACTTATTTGATTTCGACGACGCGGCTGGCTCGGTCGGTAGTGCATCTGCCTCTCGAGCAGCGGTCCTGGGTTCGAATCCCGGCAGTGGCAAGTATTTGTGTGATGAAATCGAATATTAGAATCCGTTTAGACAATCACAAGACATGTGAATATTTCTCGCATGAGATGTACATATTACCTGCCTCTTTCTGTGCACTACTGTGAGAAAGTGACGGGTGACGTCTCGCAACGAGAGTCACTAAGCATAGTTGCGCTGGACTAGAGTGGTACCTAGCTTATTCTTACATAATATTCGACCCTGCGCCATAGAATAAATAAAAGTGCAACCGCTAAGTAAATATTATAAACAGCATAAATCTGATAGTATAATAGGTAGGTATTCCATTAAAGTATTGACAACCCTATTTTCGGAATATCTGACAAGGTGTGGAATAATGTCGAACTTCACGCGGCGCCAGAGAGCTCAATGTCGGCTGCTCGCGTGCGGTCCGTTTGTTAATAATAATTATGTAGGCACATAAAAAGGCGGCATTTGTGAAAATCAAAACAGAGAGACTTCTGTACTTGTACTATTATCTATTCTGTGGTAAAGGCATCCCCCCATGTTCTCAAGGGATACATAAAGTATGTATCATAACATAATTAATTAACCTCACAAAGCATTTGCAGTTACAGAATCAGCTTAACCTCTACACTGCCAGTCATTATGACAGCCAGTAAAATGCCTCATATTATGTCATGGTCATCTATACATGACCAACGTTCAACTCGAAATTAATCCTGCAATGGGATGAAAAATCAAGTTGATTTGTTGCTGGTTTTTCTGTAACATACAGAGCATGTGACTTTGTCTGTTTTGTGGCGGTGAAGAGGTTAAATAGAATTTGTTAACACATCCAATGATAGGGGGCATTTGATTTTAAATATGTGACTGCTAAAATGAATAATGTGCAGACTATTGAAGAATATAATAACCATATAAGTTATTTCAATAATGCATTGAATATGCAACCCTAGTGCCAGTGGCACACTGCTGTAGCACAACCTATCAACGGTGGTCAAAGGGTGAACTATAATGTATTACTGTAAGCATAAGGGTCGATCAACTTTTTCTTGTTTGTTGTTCTATCCCGTTGTCCAGGAGACAACAGTGATAGTTTCTTAAAAAAACTGTTATGATATATGCTACTTTGCCGCCTTAAGGAGAAAAACCATAAGTGTCATTTTTTGCAAAATTGACTTTTCACCAGCCTCGTACTCAGTTTTTTTTTCTGAGTATGAGGCTGGTGAAAAGAAAATTTTGCAAAAAATGTCACTTATGGTTTTTCTCCTTGAGGCGGCAGTACTAATGTGCTTAGGAGATTGTCCGTTAAATGATAGGCTTGTAACTATGACAAAAATGTACACTCTAGGAATTATAACTACAGAAAACATGGAGAAACTCATGGTTCTAAAGAGTTGTCCAGGTGACGTAACCATGGCAATTTGGTACAGGGAAAAGTTGATCGAACTATAAAAGAACTAAGTAATATATACCTAGCCTAGATTACTGCTCCTTGTTTGCGGGGGGCTCGGGATAGTTTTCCTGCCAGCGCATGCTCTGCTCTTTAAGCGTCAAGTGCGAGTCGGCGCTGTCGGCCTCGGGGTCCGGCAGCTCCTCCGGCGGCACCGCGATGTCCTCGTCAGGGAGCTTCTCCAGCCGCCACTCCTCATCCACGACGTCGAGAAGACGACCGTTACGCCGGTATTTACTGTCCATTCTGAAGTATGATTGAAACTTACAATGTGTTTAAAAATGGGGGATAACACTCAGGGGTTTATAAAGTTACCGGAGAAGGAGCAGAAATCTAAACCAGGGTTACAATGGTGTAAAACTCACGGTGAATGCAGCAAAACAAAACGTCCCGTCAATCAACACTTGATACGGTTGGTGAAAACCAAAGTTGTTGTAATAGAATTTAAGATATTTCTGTACTTTTTTGTACCGCGTTATCTTCATTTTTATGTGTTACGAACCTGGTTTTCGAAGCTTTTATATAGCAATTTTAGAATCAATCCAAACAAGCAAAACACCACACACCACCACGATGTAAGGAATAGACAATCTGTCATCTGTCATTTTTATTTTATTAAATGAAGAAAAAAGTAAATGGATTCTAGGATTTTGGTGCTAGCTGTTATCGTGCAAAGGCTACTTAAACTGAAAGAGTAAACCCATCGAAATAGTAAGTACCTGGAATGAACACTCCAAAAACAGACGAGCAAAAACCGACCCAAACCCATTGACATAAGAACTAAGGGCCTCCGGTCCGGGTGAAATAGCAAGCACGGAGTCAGTGTGTCCCTCTCTAACTATTGCCAGGATATAAATAATAAATAATTAGTAAATTTTAGTTTCGTGAGCGATGCCTTTTAAAAATATTGAATAAAATGTATATACATTTATAATAAGCAATAATTACACAATAATAATAATAATAATAAATTTTCATTTCAGATAATTTTTTACAATCATCTATATAAGTACAATATATATTTTTTTTTTATGAAATAAGCTTTATATCTTTTTACTTGAGCTAATTTTAACTTGATGGTAGGTTTTATTAATTTCTCAATGGCCACACCAAACAGTAAGATGGCGCCTTCGTTATTGAGACTAGGGTGACAATCTCTTCACGATGTATTGAAATGGCTAATATGTAATATTTATTATAATATAATATTTTATACCCATCATACGTATTGTCTAATACGAATGATACATACATGCATAAAATAATAATCCTACTACATTATAGTATATTATTATTATAAATTTTGAAAATTTCCAAGGGAATTTGGAAAAATCCTGAAAATTTCAATTAAAACTACCGGACCGATTCAGTTTACGCGTGTGAAGCCGCTGGTAAAAGCTAGTAAATAATGAATAAGTATATAATTAAGTGACAACAGTGAGTGAGTGAGTTTAATTGTTTGATTTAATTTAGTTTTATTTAATATTAATTTTTTAATTTTTATTTCATTGTTGTAATTTGTAATCATCATCATCATCATCCCAGCCTATATACGGCCCACTGCTGGACACAGGCCTCCTCTCAGAATGTGATTGTGGTTTAATTTAATAAATGATTTTTTCTGTAGTGACAACTTAAGTCTTCATTCATTTATTAAACTAAATTAACTGACTTATGTATCCACTTTTTCATACTAGTTGTACCTATAGAAAAGTGAATACTTCTGTTACTAGCACCGACGTACATACCTAAAATTTATTTGCTCTAGTCTCTACCAGCCGTATCATAAGGACTTGGTATACAAGTAATAAAGAATCTGGTTATTGCTACTTAGTATATTTTTCTGACAAAGAAGTACTAGGAGGAAGGAATGTCTCATTAATCGCATAAAATTATGGTTATGACCTACTACTAATAGAGTGAGATAAAATAACCCTGTGGTAGCTATCTCTATCGCCAAGCGATCGGCTCGCTATTCCTGCACAGTGCACCTTCCAGGTACTTACTATTTCGATGAGTAAACCATAGGCTAAAGATGCAATTTTTTAAAGTGACTTTGTGACGTATCGGATCCATAGACAACTTTTGTGTGAAACGTCTCGCTCTCTCGCTTCCATGTTTGTTCGTGGTCATTTTGCATTTCAGTGCTAGATTTTCCAGATTAGCATTTAATTGATGATTTTATTCGTGTAACTGTGTAATTAATGAAATTTGTGGCATCACGGCGACCTCGTGAGGACTTGTCGCCCAACAAAAAGCGCATATCGGCGATATAATAACAGGGAGGGTACGTCTTATTCCATGTCCTCATAATCTAGTAAATGCGTCATTTTATCGAATTTTACCTAGACCGGGTTTGTGGCAGTGGTAATAGGCTTATATTTTGGTTTCGTGATTGAGTTGGATGGTTTTGAGTCAGGGAAAACTAGGTGCAGTGTTCTTGAAGGCCTCCAGCTGATTCGGCTGAGGGCGTCACTCGGGTCAATTGGTGCCGAGACTAGACTGGTAGGATACGTATTGATACGGCCAGATACGGTTAGTCATCATCATAACAGACACGTTTTCGTGTGTGCCCGATAGTAAATCTACGAAGTCTCGGGTTGTGATGTGGAAAAATGTGCCAAATAATCTGTGATAAAGTGTCAAATCCCTTTTGTTTCTTTGTGTCGAGCGTGACGATACGGCGCTAGATAATGATCTTGTTTACCGTTCTTTATTCCAGTTCACATTGTAATCCTGTGCATACAGACTCTGCTCTTGTTTGTTTGATCAGATTGTTTTTTTAGTCACCAGTTCTTTTCATGCTAAGGAAGTGATCATTCAGCCATATTTTTTATCATTAATTGCATTAAGAGGCTCTTACTGGATGTTTGTGAGACAGCAGAGTGAGTGGGAACTTGTCAATGGTTTCTAATTGTGTTTTTGTTGGATTGCTAGCAGGTGAGTTTTTGATGAACCATCATAGTAATTCTTTTCACCTTATTTACTTTCCTGAGAAAACAGCTACCTATCTAACTTTCCCCAACCTATTTCACAATGATAAGATGAGATAGTAAAGATTTTTGTTGAAAAACAAATAATGAAAAGAATAATTTATATTTACTGCCTAGAGCACTTTACAATACCTACTTGAGTAGTGATAAGTAAAGTATGTTAATTCTGAGTAACTATTTCTCCAATAAAAATAATGTGTGGTATATTTTTTACACATACAGTCACAACCGTTTGTAACAATATTATATAAAGGGACAGCAATATTTGGTTGTTATAACTAGTTTTACTTTGGTATATGAGATTGTGTTGAGACTTTTTTTGGTTATTATATCTGATATTTCGCTATAACTGGTGTCGCTAGAAACGTTTTTGACTGTACACTGAATGAAGAAAAAAATTTGGGTCAGTCAAAATTTTCTTGTTTGTTATTGTTCCATTGCCTAAGTAATAGAATAATAGTGACTAAGTTTCTTAAAAAAATATATGCTGCTATAGTATATGTTACTAATGTTTTAATAGTCCAAATAATAATGGGGTTATAACTATGACAAGAGTGTATGTTAGATGTATTTTAACCATAGAAAACATTAAAAATTACACTTATCAGAAGACATGGTTGTGGCAAAGAGGTACAAGAAAAAGTGATCAACCCAAAGTTGAAGGCCTTTGAACTCTCTTTGGCTTACTCTTATTTCTTATTTAAGAGTTACACTCTTGTTGCTTTACTCAAAGCTGCCTCCTAAACCTCCTTTATACAACATAATGGCTACCTTCTCTTTTAATTTGCTTTGTATAATCAATTCTCCGTCTCCCTCTTTTTCGCTTCCCTTCCACTTTTCGTTCTAAGATGACATTTATGAACTCATCATGTCTTTTCCCTCTCCGATTCTCTGTTGTTTGTTCTCTGTTGTTTGTTGATTCTCTTTGGCGTTAGACAGCATTTCTTAATTATTGCTCTGTGGTTTTCTGCTGTTTTTTTTAATCTGTTTTTAATTGTTAAGAATTCATTGGACAGTGAATTGCAATGAACTGTTCATGTAGTCTCTGACCTACATCGCTATCAGCATTTTACTGTTATCATGAGTTATATAGGTCACTCTCACGCTGTTGTGTCTGGCCCTTGAGATTATTAGTGTTGTTGCCCTGCCCTAGTCAGTTGTTGTATTGTCAATCAACTTTATGAGCTTCAGACTAATAAAAACTGGCCAGCTGGCCATGAATGAAGTTCACGTGTGAGCAAAGTAATTGTTTCATAATTAATAAAAACTGGTCACATATTACAGGTACTACCAGTCCTCAAATTTTTATCTCCCCTCCCCAGAACCTGTTTAAAGGCACTATTAAATTATCAACAGGCAATGAGACATAGTTACTAGGTCTCTTATTGTGACACGAGGCTTGTGCCTTGTATTGGGATGTATATAAGCCGAGCCACCTAGAAATAGAGTTGTATCAGATAATGTATGCACTCTTTGGTGTGTCAGATATTTATAATAATAATAATAATTCATTTAATTCGAGTAACTTAGTGACTCATACATAATTGTGTTAGTAAGAACTTATTAGCTAAGTGTTAGTTACTGTACTTACATTGATTTCAAGCAATAAATGATATTGCTGCTGGTGACTACATAACCGGCACTATACATATAGGTAGTTTAAAAAGTCAAAGTCAAAATATCTTTATTCAATTTAGGCTATAACTAGCACTTATGAATGTCAAAAAAATCTACCACTGGTTCGGAAAAAAACTGCATTGCTTCATGTCATGATATTAATTAAATAAATAAAAGTAAAATAAATATCATGGCATTCATGGGACACTTGATATTTATCTAGTCCGAAAGAAAGCAATGCTTGTGTTATGGGTACTAAGCAACAGATAAACATACATAAATAGATAGATTATTATTTTTTATTATTAGCCTATTATGTCTCCACTGTTGAGTAAAGTCCTTCCCCCGGTACTTCCACTGCTCTCTGTTTCAAGGCCATAAGGCGATGGTTGTACAAGGGCCAGTCCTTCAAGAAGTAGTCCAGTTCATCCCACCATCGCTGTCCAGGTCTGCCAGGTCACCTTTTCCAGTTGGTGGGCGTCCAGTGGTGCTTATCTTGGCCCACAACTCATCCAACATGGCCCAGTACCACTTCAGCTTAGACGCCATTCAACCTACATCAGTGATTTGAGTCATGGAGCGCAGGGAAGGCACAGGGAAATAGATAGATACATACTTAAATACATGGGTGGATCAACTATTCCTTGCTGTTGTTCTGTCCCGTCAGCCAGAGGACAAAAGTAGTATAGTTTTATATAAGAAATGTTGTGTCACATTATACTAACATGTTTATTAGATGACCAGTAATAGAAGGGGGTTAAAACGACCACAAAAATGCATGTTTGGTAAATTTTAAGCCTATCTGGTTTAAAGAGTGACCCAGGAGACCGTAACTATAGCAACGAGTGGCAAGAGAAAGTTGATCGACCCACATAATAATAATAATAATAATAATAGCCTATTATTCCTAAACTTAGGGTTACAAGAGGTCCCTAAGTTCGGTGTGCCTTTTGGCATAGGCCTCCTCCAATTCCTTCCAATGGAACCTGTCCCTTGCCACTCTCAGCCAGAATGGTCCCGCTGTCTGTTTCAAGTCATCTTCCCATCTCCTGGTTTGACGACCCCTAGCTCTTTTACCGTCTCTGGGTTGCCAAAGTGTGACTTGCTTGCTCCATTTATTAATGGGGTGGCGTAACAAATGTCCAGCCCATCTCCATTTTTGGGCGTCTATCTGGGTAAGAACGTCTGTGAGTTTTGTTCTTGTTCTTATGTCTACGTTCCTGACTCTGTCTTTGATTGTCAACCCTAGCATCGAGCCACATATTAAACAGCAATTATTTATTGGCAGGCGATGGCGACAAACAGGAGCGGTGGGTCGCGGCCGAACGGAGCGCCGCAGACCAAGGTGTGCCAGTTCAAGCTGGTGTTGCTGGGCGAGAGCGCCGTGGGGAAGTCCTCGCTGGTGCTGCGCTTCGTCAAGGGACAGTTCCACGAGTACCAGGAGAGCACCATCGGCGCCGCCTTCCTCACGCAGACGGTCTGCCTCGATGACACCACCGTCAAGTTCGAGATTTGGGACACCGCGGGGCAGGAGAGGTTAGTAATATGAAAGAAAGAAAATACATTTATTTAACGCCATAAAACAAACAGAAACAAACGATAAACGATTTCAATACAAATTCTTATAACTGACATTTATGTAAATTATAATGTAATGATGTATTGAATGAATAAATAAACTAAACAAAGAACAAATAAAGACATACATGACGCTAAATAGGTCCCCACTCAGCATAATAGCCGTGGCGCTGATTTTCAGTGAGGAATATTGTGAATTTGTTTAAAAAAAAATACCTCGTTGAGTTTCTTGCCGGATTCTTCTCAACAGAGGTTTTTTCCGAACCGGTGGTAGATTTTTTGACGTTCATAAGTGCTTGTTGTAGCCTAAGGGGGCGTCCATAAATTACGTGAGATGTTTAAGGGGGGGAGGGGGTCGAGTCAAATCTCATCTAATCTTACGTTGGAGAGAGGGGGGGTCTCGGCAAATATCACGCAATTTTTTTTCTGATTGAAACTTAATCCAGATTTTACATGCTTACGATTTAATCTTAATCGTAATACGTAATATTCACTAATTCGTTTGAAAGAAAATAATTGTCAAACCACCATATTTGTTTTATACCAAATAGGTCAATTTAATCTGAATTTACAGTACAGTGCAGCCCGTAAAACATCTCACGTGAGATTAGGGGATGGGGGAGGGGGTTGAACAAAATCTCACGACATCTCACTAGGGGGGGAGGGAGGGACAGAAAGTTTAAAAAAACACCTCACGTAATTTATGGACGCCCCCTAAATTGAATAAAGATAATTTTGACTTTAACTTTGAGTAGAGTTGAACTCAAAATAACAATGACAAAGCACAACATTCCTGACACGTAGGTACAGTGTAATTCTGCAATCAACTTCCGTCAGCAGTGTTTTCGGATAACTATGACATCGGGGCTTTCAAGAAAGTGCTTATATTTTGATCATGAAACTACCGTGAGACTCACTCATATTAAATGATATTTGAGCGGTGGCGCGTAGTGCGCGTGTTGCGGCAGCCGCCGAGTCGCGTGCTCCAGTGATGAAGGGTTTCGAAATAACCCGAAACATGTCGAGCTAAACTCGATTTAAGACGTGAGTTATCCGTTCAATATCATTTAATAAAGGGCTTATACTTTCTTAAAAGGCCGGCAATGGACCAATGACTGACGCACTTGCTTGTTTGCCTCCATCTCAATAATGAAAAAAAAAAACAACATAACAAGTATAATAAATAACATGACAAGGGTTACACTTATAAATGTCATGAAATCTACCTCTGTTCAGAAAAACCCGGCAAGAGGCTCGAGGAGGTATTTATTTTTTAAACAGATTTATAATTTTGATTCATTATTTCCATCATTCCATTTTATTTCATCATAAAAAAAAATTTGCTATTCAAAGGAAGGGATCGCCATTGCGGATACGAACTATTTCCAAATATCCCATGATATAATTCAGCCAGTTTCCAAAACTTTTTTTTCTTGTAAACCGTTTTCAAAGTTTTGCCCTTTACGGTAGACCCCCTGCTGCTACATTTTTACTGTATTGCCAAAACCCCTAAAATCCGGTTTTTTTAGACGTCAAAGTAGACCTCTGACAAATTTTGAATACTCGATAGTACAATTAAGGTCATAATTGTAATTTCGCAAATGAATTTTGAAAAACAACAGATGTGCGAGCCCGGATTTGAACCCACTATCGAACCGAACCCGGGATGCTGTTTTATTTATTTTATTGTAACATAATTCTTGTGGCCGTGGTGGCCTAGTGGTTTGACCTATCGCCTCTCAAGCAGAGGGTCGTGGGTTCAAATCCCGCCTCGCACCTCTGAGTTTTTCGAAATTCATGTGCGCAATTTACCACAAGCTTTGCGGTGAAGGAAAACATCGTGAGGAAACCTGCACAAACCTGCGAAGCAATTCAATGGTGCGTGTGAAGTTCCCAATCCGCACTGGGCCCGCGTGGGAACTATGGCCCAAGCCCTCTTATTCCGAGAGGAGGCCTGTGCCCAGCAGTGGGACGTATATAGGCTGAGATGATGATGATGATGATGAACATAATTCTTAATAGTTCTCTAGAGATATCGTCTAAAGAATATTTAAAGAAGAAACGAGTTTATTAATTGTGACATTGAAGGGCCTGTATCTACTAATCAATTTAACAAGCGAGGTGTAACTAGGGTTGTCAACTTTTTTTATACCTAAAATAAAGTATATGTACGTCTGAGAAGAGAAATTAAACAGCATTTTAGAAAAAAATACATTATTTTATTCTTTTCATGTTTTAAAGACAAATCTTTGGGTGCTTCTCGCACAACTTATCAATTTAGTTTCATTTTTAAAAGCCTCACAGACCTCGACAGAATCAAAACTAAAGTTAAGATGATATCACTAACGGCAGATTCGTTCTGAACCACCACTATTGTGACTATATTATATGCTGTAGGCACTGACTAAGTGTGTGCTAGTGTTAGGCAATGTTGATGCTGAAAATAGTATTTTACATACTTTATTTCAGTTCAATAGTAAAAAGTATAATGTAGTGAAAAACAGTATAGTTTAGTTTTTAACAGTATAGTTGGCAACCCTAGGTGTAGCGCGCCATAGTAAACACATCTTGACTTGACATCCTAAGTATTTGCTTTGTACTATTCTTGTGTAGGTAGGTACATATAGTAATGCACTAAACGAGTCTAATGATGCAAAGGAGTTTAGTCCTTATTACGTACGCGTTTTGAGATGCAATAGCGTAAGTTGCTTGTAGCTATCTTATCTCATTGAACGAATATCGTTCTTGATGAGTCATTGCTTACCGACTTACTAGTGCGGAATGTGTTCACTATGTTCTGAGGAATTCTTATTCACGTCGCAAATAAGTAGGGTTTGTTATTGTTATGCACGTCTGTCTGTGGCGTCGTAACTCCTAAATGTGTTTTTTAACAAGATAGCTGGGCCTAATTGCATAATAAAGTACAAGCTAGTAGTATTAGTGAATTTCAATACAAAATCTACTATTAGCTTATACTTTATTATGCAATTGGGCCCTGAAAACTAATTGTTCTGTAATTTGTCTGCGAGAATATATTTCCCAAATGATTAATTTCCCAACTATTTCATATGGAGTGTTTACCCCCCCACGCAAAAACAGGGGTGTTATAAGTTTGATCGCTATAAGTTTCTGTGTCTGTCTATGGCACCGTACCTCTTAATCGGGTGGATCGATTTGAATGCGTTTTTTTTTATTTAAAATCAGGTTTTCTGGCGTTGGTTCTTATATATAATACAACAAAATCGGTTTAGCCGTTTTTGAGAAATTGAACTTTGAAGTGACAAAGTCGGGGGTTTTCCAACTTTTTGTTGGTTAGGTTCTTTAAACCGTAAGTGTTTAAGGATTGTTATAACCTAACTTATCCAATGCGATTCAGGAGATACAGGATAGTCCTGAAATATATACCGAATTGTTTACAGTTTCAGAAAAAAAATCGTATTTTTATCATATCAGATAAAAAAAAATGTTCATATAATTATGGATCTAATGTATTTTTATAACGTCCTTTGTACAGATATCGCAAACAAAGCAAAGATATCGATACGGTCAAAGTTGCAAAAATATGTATACAGGGCCTTAATGTTAAGTGCATAAAGTCGTGTATACATATTTTTGTAACTTTGGCCGTGTCGATATCTTTGCCCTTGACTGTACCATATGTTCTGTTAATAAACATTCATTTCATTTCAAAATGTGTTAAAATGTCGAAATGTGTACCTACGAATATCGTTTTGAATAATATGTTTAGGGCCTGTCTCACCATTCATTGATAAATTTTATGCGACAGATTTATGTGACGCTGTCTTTGTTTATTCTGACAAAACAAACAAAGACGGCATCAGAGATATCTTGCTCTTGCATATATAAAATGTATGAATTCGTGTTGAAACAGTCCCTTAAGCCTCATTTAGACTGCGAGAGCTCGCATGTAAGTTTCACGGATGACATTTGATATGAATATCTGGATCCCCGTTGGGGCCGAAAAGTTCTCGAGTGGAGGCCGCGGATCGGCAAGCGCAGCGTGGGACGTCCACCAACGAGATGGACGGATGACCTGGTTAAAGCCGCGGGTTCACGGTGGATGCAGGCCGCTGCCAACCGAAGCCACTGGAGGTCTATGGGGGAGGCCTATGTCCAACAGTGGACGTCCTACGGCTGAGATGATGATGATGATGATGATCTGGATCTTTGGAATAACTGGATATTTTTTACTCCCGAGTATTACAAGGGGCTTAATCCCAAAATTACAACCGCTAGATTAAGGGGCTGTTTCACCATCCATTGATTAGGGTTAACTGACGGTTAAATGCGATGCCGTCTCGGTCTATTCGAACATAACAAATAGAGACGGCATCACATTTAACCGTCAGTTAACACTAATCAATGGATGGTGAAACAGCCCCTTAGACGTAGATTCTTCTGGATACTTTAAACTAGAGACATGAAATTTAGCTCGAGTGTTGTAACATTAATGAAGATCAAGAATGTCACATTACAATAGGGATGACGACTGGGTTAAAAATATATCATTCTATTTAGTCCGACAGTTAGATTATGGAAAAATATGGGACACGTATTTTTTGGTTGATCTATTTATTAAAAATCGACAAAGGTATAGATTATAGATCATCAAACTTCCGGAGTGGGGGCTTGTGACGTCACTATAAGGTAAAAATCGTGCCATATAGTGACGTCACTCGAAACTTCTCTTAAGGACTGTATCCTCGTCATTTTCTGTTTGTCAAACAAAAAAAAAAATTTGTGCACAATGTTTTTAAATTGAAGCCGTGGTGGCCTAGTGTTTTGACCTATCGCCTCTCAAGCAGAGGGTCGTGGGTTCAAACCCCGGCTCGTACCTCTGAGTTTTTCGAAATTCATGGCGAAGTAATTCAATGGTGCGTGTGAAGTTCCCAATCCGCACTGGGCCCGCGTGGGAACTACAGCCCAAGCCCTCTCATTCTGAGAGGAGGCCTGTGCCCCGCAGTCGGACGTATATAGGCTGGGAAGATGATGATGATTTTTATATTATTCACCTGACGGACTAAACAGTTTTTTTTAGTCTTCTAGCCTATTCACTTGACGGATGCGCAAGCGAAATCCTCGTGTATCTCTATGTGTATTACTCCGATAAACAAAAGTTAGAGGAAGACGCGATAGCGGCGAAATTAGCATGTTTATCAGCGTTATCAGTACATTACACCCGCACTATATTTGCATGTTTTTGCCCCAATGCTTTGTCTTGCTCTCGCTGTGTGACCTCACTGTAACCCAGGACAATCAGGAGTCAATCTCTTGTTAATAAACACTCTTTGTTTTGAAAAATTAGGTTTAGTGCTTGTTAGACTCAACCACGCCGGCCAGAGTGACATACCGTAAAACGAGGCTAGTTTTCCCCCCCACTGGGTAAATATGCTCAAGTTCTGTATTTTGTTTAAGTGTCTTGAAGGTTTTTTTTTATAGGCAAACCGCGTAACTGAGTCCTCGCCTGCGCGGTAGAGGGGCGCGGGGGTAGGACGACAAAGGGGACTGAAGGAGGTGCGGGCGGCAGGCGCTTCTTAGCACAGCTCATTCCGGTCGCCGCCCGCACCTCCTTCAGTCCCCTTTGTCGTCCTACCCCCGCGCCCCTCTACCGCGCAGGCGAGGACTCAGTTACGCGGTTTGCCTATATTCGACTGGAAGGCTAACGAGCAAGTGGGTCTCCTGGTGGTAAGAGATCACCACCGCCCATAAACATCTGCAACACTAGGGCTATTGCAGATGCGTTGCCACCCTAGAGGCCTAAGTTGGAATATCTCAAGTGCCAGTAATTTCACCGGCTGTCTTACTCTCCGCGCCGAAACACATTAGCGCAAGCAGTGCTGCTTCACGGCAGGATTAGCGAGCAAGATGGTGGTAGCAATACGGGCGGACCTTGCACAAGGTCCTACCTGCTACCCCACTGGGTAACTATGCTCCAGTTCTGTATTTTTAACCCCCGACGCAAAAAGAGGGGTGTTATAAGTTTGACCGCTATGTGTGTCTGCGTGTCTGTCTGTGTGTCTGTCTGTGGCACCGTAGCTCTTAAACGGATAGACCGATTTGAATGCGGTTTTTTATTTGATAGCAGGTTTTGTTTAATTGTCTTGAAGCTCGAAGTTCTGGTACCTGATACACTTCCAAATAAAGTGGCAACACTGAACTTCAATTTTTGCTTCGATATTTTCTTTTTCTTTCAGACGCCGTACAGTGATACGATAGAGTGCAATGATAATGATGGGGTAAAAATACACGCCTCCTAATATGAATTATGAATGAAATTAGATTCAGGAGCATAGTTACCAAACATTGCTTCTGAATTAAAAATTTAATATATAATAATAGGTACATTAAGACTAACAATTGTAATATTTTGTGTGGCAATAATGTTTTAACATAATATGTTATTGTTAGTCTTAATGTACCTATTGGTTGTCTTGATGTATTGTTTGACATAACTTTTTTATGGCAGTCGAAAGGATCCCTTTTGACATTAAATCGTTTTGTTTGTTAAAAAACGTCAAGACCCAGGAGGCTGGAAATGGCAGAAATAATTATGTAACGGTATTAACACTAAATCGATGCCTCATCATCATCTCAGCCTATATACGTCCCACTGCTGGGCACAGGCCTCCTCTCGGAATGAGAGGGCTTGGGCCATAGTTCCCACGCGGGCCCAGTGCGGATTGGGAACTTCACACGCACCATTGAATTGCTTCGCAGGTTTGTGCAGGTTTCCTCACGATGTTTTCCTTCACCGCAAAGCTCGTGGTAAATTGCGCACATGAATTTCGAAAAACTCAGAGGTGCGAGCCGGGATTTGAACCCACGACCCTCTGCTTGAGAGGCGATAGGTCAAACCACTAGGCCACCACGGCCAATCGATGCTTATTCCGCGTTATTAAAATAATCGTACAGCAACCGCACGTCATTAAAGAATGACAAGGACTTGTGTTTTGTGAGGCATACCTGTTTGTGTTCCGGCTGGGTCAAGTTCACAGTAGTTGCTGCGGCCGAAAGCTTGTAAACACGGGCTCATTAGTCGATTAGGTTATACACACCATATTGGTACGGTGACTGAGGTAGCTATAACCCACCAACTATATACCTGACCCTTGTCTTAGCATAATGCTGAGTCGCTGGCCGTTTCACTTTTGCGGGGACACACTAAATTATTATTTCTTTGATTTGCGTTTGCTGTTTATTGTTTTAATTTTGTTGTATTTTTGTGTCTTTGTGAATGTGAATGAATGTCTTCTTACTTTCCTTGTCAAGATCAGGCCAGCAGGGCTATTCCGAAACTCGAAGTTCGTTTCGTGCGGTCCCTCTCGCTCTCGTATCAAATAGTATAAGTGTCAGAGGGACCGCACGACACGAACTTCGAGTTTCGGAGTAGCCCTGTTGGTACGAACGAGGAAACAGGTTTCCGGATGTATAAGTCATGCACAGTAAGATGTTTGCGTAAAATTGCTGCGATGCATAATGTTCCTGTATCTTCAAAAAGTAACATGTCTGTTTTATGCTATAAAATGGTAATTACTGGTCATTCACAATAATGCGAGGCGACCACACCCGGCGCCTAATTAATTAAGCTTAGCTGTTAAAAAAAAGTTGGAGTGATCTTGCAAGTTATGTCGGATAATATTATTTTACCAAGAAACTTGGGGTAATAGTAGTTTTATTAGAATGCGTGTTTGTTAAGCTACTTAGGGCGCTATTACCTAATTGAAATCATATCAAATATTAGGACTGGAACGCGAAAAAACCTCAATTTAAGTACTTACCTAATTTTTTTTTTTTTTTTTTATCTCTTCACGGGCAGATTTCGAATTTGTATGATTAGGACTAAAATATACTTCGAACTTGGGTCTATCCACTGTAAAAATGCTGTAATCGAAGAAAACACATCACTTTTTCACTTATTATTATTACTCATTGATTTCCGGATTCTCCGTGAGGTTGGGGGTTCTAACCAAAACGTTTTTTGCAAATAATTAGTTTCACAAATGTTCCAATTGACTAAATGCATATTATTCGAAACTAATTCGAAGTTAGTTTCATAAAAATCCTGAAATATTTAATTTCAGGATTTTTATGAAACTAACCAAACCGAACCTATGGGTTCTACACCATCGTCTTGAACTAAATCCTGATTAGTTCACAGTTTCATTTGGCCAAATGAAACATTTAAAAATGTAATACCCTTCGGTGGCTCTAGACATGAGTCTCCTGTGCCTTTATAGATAACTGGACCTTGGGACTGCTCTATATATAATCATAAATAAACTAAATCGCTGCAAGACATACTCGAGTATATGTACTGGTTGCTAATGAACCGATCGGCGATCGGGTTTGCAGCCGGTTTGGTGGGCAGGCGCGCGCGCAAGAAATGGTCTCGACTCGGCTCTCGGACCGCAGAGCGGCGCAATAAGCGATGCGCACTTGTATTTTAATGTAACTAATTAGTTTAATCAATCGTTATCTTTCATTTTGAATCCTGTAGTTGTTGCGAGGGATTAATTGATAAAGGAGTGAACACATTCTTGTTAAGGGACTCGTCTTAAAGAAATCATTGCGTTAGCTGTGTTGTCTTTATTTACATTTTAATGCCATATTTATAATAAATAATTGCTGGATTCCAGATAAAGATAACTTAGTGATTTGAAATCTTCTTTTTGGTCGAGAAAATCGTGTGTTACTGATAGTTTAACAAGCGCCCTGCAATATTTAACGACTCAAAACGTAGTAATGATATTAATCTTCACATAGACCATTTAGGATTAAAATATTTATTTTTTAAGCGGACTTGGAATCAAATAATCTTAAAACTTATTTACTAACGATTTATTGCCGCGAGTTAGATCAAAAAAGTACTGTTTAGCTTATCTATCATACCTCAACTTCTATGTCAAAGTATTTCTTGTGTTATGAACAAATCAATATTAAACTGTATTTTCTTCTCCAGGTACCACAGCTTAGCGCCCATGTACTACCGAGGTGCGCAGGCGGCTATCGTCGTTTACGACATCACCAATCAGGTACGATCACACCTTGCAGTTGGCTAATTATGACCAATCACAGACGAGCTTTCTTGTGTCAACGGTTGTGCATGATTCAACTAGATTCTTTGTTAAAACAAATATATCATTCTATTTACTCCGACAGTTAGATTATGGAAAAATATGGGACACGTATTTTTTTGGTTTATCTATTTATTAGAAATAGAAATAGAAAAACGTTTATTCACACATTTCACAAATTACATAAATAAATACACAAAATAAACAAGTATAAAGAAATGACAGTATTTGTGAAATCGCGAAACGGTCTCAGCTCAGCATAGAACTGTACCCTCGTCATTTTTTGATTGTTAATACATTTTTGAAAGAAGGAAAGATAATCATTTTATTCGTGATATCCAAGGTTTTTTTTTAAATAGTGGAAAAGGGAAACAGACAGTAATTGTCGATTATCATTTCGCTGATTTTTTTAATATTTAAAACACCAGTGACTGGGATGCTGGAATTAAGATGGCAAACGACAACATGTCAACAACCTCGCGATAACTAGCTTGCTAGCACGCCGGGTGTTCATTCAACGCTAGTATGCAACAAATACCTAAGTATTGCAATAAATTTATGAATAAAAATAGGAATTGTACTATTCTGCGAGTACGAATAGCTAGGGTGCGTATCTAGTAGCATAATTTTTGAAAGTCGTAAATTAATGTAATGTTTGTCTTATTTTACCCGCCGATTTTTTTTTAAATTTTTGACTGTTTCTTTATTTTCATTGAAAAAAAGAGTTGTGTTATGACAAACAATTCAAAATTTTCGAGAGTCGATATATGGATTCAATTTGCGTTAAACCAATCCATGGCAAAAAAAACAAAAGGTTTGATAATGACATAAATTTTAATAACCAAAATAAATATATATGACTTTTTTTAAGTATAAAAAAATACTTTGCTTAGATGCCAGCTGTTGAATGTCTTTCTGTAAATATGAAGCTACAGTGAATGGTGTTATAGATATACATGTCATCAGAAATTACTTCTAACAAAGGAAATTTAAATATTAATATTTAAAAAATTAAACTTTGAAAAAAGCATACTTAAAGATTATTTTACGAACGCTACCATGATATTTGACGAATGAAAAATATCCGTATTCAAAGTCAAAATCTTTTCATTCAATTTAGGGTATAACAAGCACTTATGAACGGCAAAAAAATCTACCACCGGTTCGGAAAAAACCTCTGTTGAGAAGAATCCGGCAAGAAACTCAACGAGGTATTTTAAAAATAGATTCACAATATTTATAAATGATATCTGTATACTATACATTACAAGTATTTAACACAATTTTATTTTTAACACAGTAGGTTTAGGTTCGCTATTTGAAGGGATCGCTAATGCGGATCGGAATTATTTCCAAATATCCCTGTCCATGATATTCATCATATCCATGATATTCGTTGCATTACTGGTCAATCACCATCACCATCACAGTAAGGCTTCAATATAGTTCTGTGTCCACAGTGTACTCGTGAAGTACTCATTAACGCAAGTTCGGCTCCGTGCCCGAGCTCACCACTTTCACACTGTTTTTGGGCGACAACCTCAAGGCCGAGCCGTGGCGTGCGCGTGCCTGCTAATGCTAAATAAAGCTACAAAACGGACCAAAGAACACTTGACGGTGCGAGAAATATTGTGCGATTTGCGATACATTGCCGTCCGTGATAACTGATAGTCTTACTAGTCAAATTCAAAATATGTTATTCAATTTAGGCTGTAACTAACGCTTATGCATTTAAAATTACCACCGGTTCGGAAAAACCTCTGTTGTGAAAAATCCGGCAAGAAACTCAACGAGGCATAGATAAAATCTCAAAATTTCAACCACTAGGCACTAGGCACGTGTATTTTTTGTGCAAATTTTACGGGAATTTTTCGGGACTTTGTGCCAGATTTCAATTCCACTGTTAAACCGGTAGATTTACGCGTGCCAAGTCGTGGGTAACTGGGCCAATCAACTATTTGGGATGTATTCATGTACACCATCTATTGAATTACAGAAAAAACACTCACAAAAATCTGCAAATGTTTGAAAAATGTCGCGGACAGATTAGTGTCGGTAAAAAAGTTGATTGGCCCAAATAATAAGTTTAGTTGACTTATAAATTCGTAGGGGGCCCGCAATGTATAACGAAACTATGATATTTTCTTCGTACCTACCCTGTAAATGAAGGTAGTCTTGGTAAGAATTAAATTTGTGTTTAAAACGAGGGTAATGTCTTTTGTAAAGCCTGTCCATAATATAACAATGGTTCTGAATTACGTCACAAATGTATGTTCTTACGATTGCAATCGTTTGCTTGGTCGATCTTTTAGTTTGTAGCTAATGAATAATGATCGATAGGTTGCGTGGCACTTCAAACTATATTTCCATTTAAATACTTAAACGTTAAAGATTTTTGAGAATTTAGAGGAATCATCCGATGGACGATGGATGGATTTAGAGGAATTTCAGTTGACTGATTTGGTATATTCAAGGTTTTTTTTTTTTTTTTTAATTTTGTATTTTAACAGAAACTGACATGAGCTTCTAAGGGTGTGTAGGTGAAAAACAGGGTCGGTATTTCCATGTCGGTATTATCCGAGCCGGTAAACACTGCCAACTGTCAACTGCCAAATGCCAACTGTCAAAACGATTAACTTTTTACACACACGACCTTAGAGTATACATAAGCAAGCTATAGAGCGCGCGCATTACTCTTCCTCCTTTGTGCCAAGTGTAAGCAGATGTTCTATGGATACCGTCACGTGGACATAGCGTTGAATAGTGATGTGCAATCATTGACGTTTTTACGTAAATAACAACTTAGTGTCACTAATTTATTCTTTATTTTTTGACATGTAATTTAATTTCAATAAAGAAGTATCTATTCTTTTTTACAAGCTTTTATTTATTATTAAAAGTAACAGGTATTAAATTGTATAAAGTGACTTAAGAAATCAATAAAATACAGGTATGAATTTTACATTACGATTTTTATTTTTGTTAACCTAATAAACTATTTAGTAAGTAACTTAATTACAAATTGCCATGCAGCAATTATTTAGATAATTTACTAAATCAGGCGTTATTTTGCGGAGAATTTCTTTGCTCACCCGCGACATTAAAGAACTCAAGGTCGCGGGTGAGCAAAGAAATTCTTTTAGTGCAATCATTCAGTTCATTCGGTGCGCAATTATTGACGTAAGAATTAAATAACAAGACGAATGTTTAATAAGTGTTTAATATGTAAGTAATTTAAATTACTGCCCCTTAAAGAGGGTTAACTTATTAAACACTTGTCTTGTTGTTGCAGTGACTGGAGTTTTACGAATAAGGTATTTAATTCTAATGTCAATATATTTTTGAATGACAGCACGCACCAAATGAACTAAATGATTGCTGCATGGCGGTTGGTGAAAGAAATGTTCATGTAGACACATAAAAATATCTTTTCCTATAAACATTTTCAAAGTATTTACAACTAAACTAAGAGCCATAATATTGGCATTCTTTTTGAGAGACACGTTTTTTTTTATAACTGTCTCCGCTTGCATACAAATGTTTATCACATCGTTTGATGGATATATTAGACCACCCCTATCTTTCAACATGATAAATTTGTGGATATGATACCTTTCTTTCGATATGAGAGCATATTTGCATTCCTCACAAACGAGTGACTTTCGCAAAAATCTGACTACATAACCAGCTATGTAGGAAATCACTTGTTTGGAAGGCTCAGAAAGGAAAATCTCAGGTAATTCTAAAAAATCTTCAGAATCAGCTATTAACTGGGAATCTGTTATATCTGTTTCTTCTGCTTTTGATCTATATCCTTTGGTTGTTGAGTTTATGTGAACAGCTGATGAAGAAGAGTGCAGTAAGGTTATGTTTTCTAAGGGAAAGCAATTCCCTTTAAGAGATTTTCTTAGTTCCATATGAGTCAATAGTTTTTTATAAATCGCTTTAAACTGTAATGCAGATGGGTTATTGTTAAAACCTCCATGTGATCTGATTGCTGAAAACAGCAATTCAATGTGGTCCTGGCTAAATTTGTACATGGGAATAAATTTTAATTTTTTTTCTCTTTCAATCAGCCGCAAATATAAATCTTTCATACTGGCAATACAGATGCAAAAGCCTAAGAAACCCACCTTATTTATACTCAAAATGAGTTTTTTTTGATCAATCGTAACCAAATTTTGTAAATATTCAAACGTTGAATCCAAAAACATAAAATATTTTACTTTATTTTTTTCATTGATTGGCTGTTTATAATCAATATTAGGGAATCTGTGAAAGTTAAATTTATCAAATAAATCATTTAATATGCGTGTAAATTCAACGGTGGCTTCAGAGTTTTCAAAATTTGAAATTCTCAATTGTTTGTCGCAAAATTCCAAAGCCTTAGATACACTGTTACTAAATAATTGAACGGCCAATTTCACTTTCATTTTTTGATCCTTGAATGAAATGTGCCGACACGTCAGTTTGTTAGCCAAATGAAAGGATTCCTTTTCTTGTAAATCATACAAATCACAATAATATTTCCATTCTATGTGACCACCCTCACCATTTTTAAAAACTTTTTTGCTCTCTAATGTGTTTCGAATAAGTTTTACCATGTGACATGGATCTAGAAAAATTACTACTTCTTGGCCTGTAGCAGGATGTAAAAATTTTGTCCTAAAATTTTCAGGGCTATCAAAATTACATCCAAGCAACTTTGACATGGCGATATTTGATGGGCACCCATCAAACGTAATCGAAACAACTTCAATACCAACGTCATGACAATTTTCTAAGCACAAACTTACTAGATTGGCCTTTTGTTCTGCTGAAACTCCGTTGACAAAGAAATAGGCAACGGGTAACTTCCAGCTTTCATTGATAGCAACCAATAAAAACACTAAAACTTGAGTCGCTAACTTGTTGGAGTTACCAGAATAACCTGCACCAAAATCAACATAGCCATGAAAACCATTTGAGTCATATTCTTCTAATTGACGAATTGACATTTCGTCAAATATTAAACTACAAATTACTTTGCTCCCAGACTGTTGAGTTTTTTCACGTAAAACCCTAAAAGCTTCTTCAGTGAAACCTGGAGAAGCATCTACAGTGCTGTACCATTTCCTGACTGTACTAGAATGAGGAAGGCAGGTATTAAATGTATCTCGCACATAAGCATATGCCTTGGGTGAGTAAAAGTGCAAAGTCAACGCGAATGAGCGTAGATTAGGTGAATATGTTTTGTTTTTATGACACAATCTTTTGAATAACTCGGCAGCAGATGCACCACATACCTCAAGAATGTCACTATGCTCTTGTGTGATTATTTGTTTTTCACGGAGCTGTGCTAACATTTCCGTCAAAGACAATATTTTCTTTTTTAGACGATGTCTTTGGACATAGAGAGCATTACACCGTAATCGCCGTCGCTTCGCAATTTCACGTAAATGAGTGATTTGACGTTTTAGTTTACGCTTACGTGGTGTATCACAGTCCACAGATGGGGCAACCACATTTTCTTTTAATTCAGACACTGCTATAGCTTCACTCGTAGAAGGTCCTCCTAGGCAGGTACTAGTAATATCATTTGTAGATAAATTCGACAACGGCTGTCTTGTTGATGACTCCACCATTTTTTCTTCCATTGATGACACTGCAGAATCTTTGGCTTCATCCTAAAATAAATAATAATAAATAAATATCATGGGACAATTAACACCAATTGCCGTAGTCCCAAACTAAGCATAGGTTTGGTTGGGTATAGGCAACAAAGGATAATCGCAATCATAAGACTTGAACTTTTTTAAATAATTTATCGAATCAGGCGTTATTTTGCGCAGGTCCATATCAATGACCTAAAAGAATTTCTAATTTTAATATATTTATTTTAAATTAATTTTTTGCTCAAAAACATGTGCACAATAGACAGACTTACCACAAGTTTCAGCTCTGGTATTGCACCTTCAACCAACTTGCGTAATCCACCCTTAGTTTCGGAAACGAACGAAGGACTAAAATGCATTGAACACACGAAACTTCGGATGTTGGGCTCCCAGTTGGGCTTTTTTATTGCTGTCACCCACTTATTTGTCATTTCACGGTTTTTGGGAAACCTAAAAAAAATATAAGAAATATAAGACATAACAATCGATCACTTGCACATCACTAGTTCTAATGCAATGAAAGTTTGAAGCGGGAGGCGCGGAACCACATGTTGTGTTGACCCGCCCGCGCGCCTCTCGCACCACCCTTTCACACCCTTACTAATTATCATAAAATCAGTGTTTTGTGGACAAAATATTACTTACCGATGAAAGGAAATATCATTATTCTTCTTAGTTTGCTTCCTTGAATCATTTTTGCAGCTGGGCACTGCACATTTAACCATGATTACTTAATATTTTATTAAAAAACGTAGAGAGAAACAATCGGCGCGGGTGTCTTAGCGTGACTAATGCCGTCGCTCTTGCAATTTGGAGTCTGTTCATACACGTGCCTACCGTTCATACTCGCTAACGCGCGCTCTATAGCTTGCTTATGTATACTCTAAGCACACGACACATTTTTAATTCTGGACTATGGAACAACCCGTAACCGACCGGACTGTCGTAATTTGACGGTAAAGAAATCTCTCATTTTTTTAAATTAATTGATGCTACTTAAAAATCTGTACTTTTTTCTGTTAATTAAAAAGGTTACCTATTCCTTTCTATAAAAAAAGATTCAAGCATTTCTAAAATTTGCATCAATTCCCCCATTGTGATTCCAAATGTGTTAGACAATATAAGGCAACTGTTCGCGGCTTACAGGCAACCAAAGGGATATCGTAATCTAGTTACGAAGCCTCGCCACTAGAAATTACTAAACTAATCTAATCTGAAAAACATTAATCAACTTATTATCCGCCTATAAAGTCGTCGAAGAAGGGCATCGCACCTTTTAACAACGTGCGTAGTCCGAGTTCGGGATGGTGCCGTAAACAATAGAAACCGGCTCGAAGGCCGTCGGGAGGTCGGCCATGTTTGCGGGCCGTTTAACGCGCTCACGTAACGCTAATGCTTACAGAGTCTAGCAACTGTTCTTCAGTACGAGTGGAAGGTAACTAACTGTACTTGAATGAATTAGAAATCATCCTTACTATTATTAAGGGGAAAGTGAGTTTGTTTGTTTGTTTGTTACACTTTCACGCCGTAACGCAGCGACGGATCGTTGTGATTTTTGGCATAGCGATAGTTTATGGTCCCGAGAGTGAAATAGGCTACTTTTTATCCCGAAAAAATGCACAGTTCCCGAGGGAACAGCGCGCGATAACCGAATTTCACGCGAGCGACGCCGCGGGCAAAAGCTAGTGAAAAATAAATATAATTGGACACTAATGTGTTTTGTAAAGTACACAGTGAAAAACTAGTAGGAAAAGCCGGAGATTTTTTCCCTCTATTCTGAAACATCAAGCTCTAAGCAATATAATTTCAAAGTTTCAAAAAATAATTCCAAAAAAGTACCTTTGGTAGGCAGGAGGCTATCTGTACATCGACGTAGCAAGTCTCAGTAATTTAAATGAGTGAAATGTATTCAAATAGTGTCGTTCCCTAACTAGGTAGGTAACTTTGGAATGCGAAGTCATTATCATTCGTTACATTCACAGCTTCATTCAGAATCACGCGCATGCCTAGTTATCGCATGTCCAGTGATAAACGCATTCCATGTGGCATACGGACTAGACAGCTTCCGCGACACGTCCATGTGTCGCGAACAGTGCTGTCAAAAGGGGGTGTAACTTTATTAAAAAACGAGAGAATGATACAGAAACTCGTATCAGTTATTTGTAAAATTGGGGGACTACTGGATGTGGTGGCACTAGTGGCAGTATGTGTTCACATAGTAATTGTATGTGCATGGATAACTGAACCGAACTCCGCGCGAGCCAGAAAAAAAATAACCTATGGCACTTTGGAATAATTTAGAAAGAAAAGAAAGAAAGAAAGAAAATTATTTATTTATAACAGCAATGACACATTAAGGTTAGGAAAAATAACAATAAGAAGTGTTGCCGCGTTGTTGTTTTGTGTTGTGTATTTAGCATTCTAACAGTGAAAGAATTTATAAAATCGGTCCAGTAGTTTATGAGTTAATTTAATTCGTAACAAATATCCAAAATACAAAGCTTTCCTCTTTATAATATTAGTATAGACATGGAGTCATCATTTTAGACCTTTACTAGACCCATCAAATTCAACGTATACCTAATGAAGTGGTCATTTTGATTCATATCTTCGTCTCTTCTTTTTCTTTCAGTGCCTCTTCAATCCTGAAGGTTGGCCGTTAGCTTTTTGTCTATTAGCAGCCAGTCGGAACATCTGATAGAGATTATGATGAACAAATAATTTCTAGTACTTAATAGTGTAAAAAGTCCCAGAGCTGTCTTTATCTTCAGAGCACAAATCCTCATTCCACATACAGTTCCTCTGCGAATGCAGCAATGTGTGTGACACGTGCTTAGTTTTGTTCACTCTGCTCGTACTCTCTGCAACTCGATACAGCTGTAGCTAAAGATTATAAACAGGAGCAATAGCTAAAAGCTATCTGATAATGTTACGGCGCTATCGTCGGGCCTTGAGGGCTCACTTGATTAGTAACTTTTAATTTTGATTGTGCTCTTCTTTTTAGATGTGTTCTTGTGCTACCTAGATATACGATAGACGTTGTACAGAATATAACTTGTTTATTTTTTTCCCGTAAGAACCTTCTACAAAATTATTAATTATTATTATTATTAGGAATATTTCCATTGACATTTTGCTTTGACATTGCTTTCATTATACAGGGTGTCCCAAAACTAGCACGTCACAGTGACACCAGAGGTAGGCCAGCTCAAAAGGACCCTAACCAACCTAACATGACCCCAGTAAAAGTTGCACGGTTTTCGAGTTATTAACGAAATAAAGATTTTTGGGGATACTCCCCTTTGTCTTGACATTTTTAGTACCAGCATCGACTTGGAAAGCTCTTAATAACAGTTTTTTATGTGTATCGAGTCACGAATAGTTACTTCAGAAGTACAAAGTGTTATTTTAGCAGTAACTGCCGTAAAATGCTGAACATAACTTCATTTATCTTGATTTAAGTTATCTCGAAAACATGAATTTCAACTTTAACCATCTGCTATGAAAAAAATGTACTAGAAACGAAACAAACAAATAACGTCAATAAATTAGGCATGTCATGCAGATTCAAAAATGGTATGACCCATGTATCTTACTGCAATAACATTGGGCATTATTATCACTTTGCTGATGCCGCAAGCCGTCACTGTTAAGTAAAAACATGTTACATTACTAATTTATTGAATCAGGCGTTACTTTGCCGAGGTCCATATCAATGAACTGAAACAGTCACCTACTTTGCTCACCATCGACCTTATGATAGCTACGTTTATACTAGAAATGTGTGTTCATTCAGTTCCTCCTCCTTCACACTGCAAAAATACACACCAATCACACAAATCCATCTATCACCACCACCATACTACACCGACGCATTTCGAACTCAAACAGAGCTCATCTTCAAAGCGACACAATCATTCTCAATTATACTAAATATCTGGTAGCATCATCGCATAAAAAACGTCACTACTTTGAAAAAAGCTCGTACCTCAAAATCGATGATTTTTTTGAGTGAACTTAATGTTCGTTGAACCAAGTCCGAGCCCGACCTAGGATCACAACCCCTTTCGTGCATCCACAACCTCAAAGCCCTCACGAACATACCCGGTTCTTTAGGATCCGGTCCTAGCCTTGAAAAGGGAGACAAACATTAGTATTTAGCCTTCGTGCATTTGGGAAAATAATTGCATCAGATAATAGATGAGCCATCGCTGTACACAGTATTTTTGTACCACTAGCAAGGACTGCTTTCGGAGCTCCAGTTTTAAGTTAGTTTGATAGGGCTTCGCTAAAGTGGTAAGAATGCCTAATGTTGTTGCAATAAGATACATGTGTTATACCATTTCTGAATCTGCATGACATGCCTAATTTATTGACGTTATTTGTTTGTTTCGTTTCTAGTAAATTTTTTTTCATGGCAGATGGTTAAAGTTGAAATTCATGTTTTTGAGACAACTTAAATCAAGATTAATGAAGTTATTTTCAGCATTTTACGGTAGTTACTGCCAAAATAACACTTTGTACTTCTGAAGTAACTATTCGTGATTCGATACACATAAAAAACTGTTATTAAGAGCTTTCCAAGTCGATGCTGGTACTAAAAATGTCAAGACAACGGGGAGTATCCCCAAAAATCTTTATTTCGTTAATAACTCGAAAACCGTGCAACTTTTACTGGGGTCATGTTAGGTTGGTTAGGGTCCTCTTGAGCTGGCCTACCTCTGGTGTCACTGTGACGTGCTAGTTTTGGGACACCCTGTATGGCATTCTTAATAATAAAAAATTGTAACTGTACTACTCTCAATAATTTGCACGCCTGCATGCAGGCTCAATACATTGGGTAAAAAACTATAACGTAACATCTTTATAACTGTGTTCTATAAACATTTCTGATTTCAAATAAAAAAAAAAGTCTTAAATGGCGTTTAGCTCGACATATTTCTGGCTAAACTTGATTTAAGACATGAGTTATCTCTTACAGTATCATTTAATATTAATGAGTCTCACAGTAGTTTCTTACGGTAGTAAGTTCATGAAAAACATTCCTCGCAACACATCCTCGCACACATTTGGTAGAAAAACCATCTGAGGCTGACAGCAACAGTCGCTCCGAAAAAAAAAACCCGACCGTATATTACAATTGCTCGGGATTTTTTGAACAGACACGTTATCGAAAGCTATAACTGCCCGAGTTCAAGGGCAGTTGATAGCGGGCGTGACTCACGGGCACTTCACAAGGAAATCCCCCTCTGTCTTGTTACTAGTCAATTTGATAAGGTTCGTAAATCACTAATTATTAGGCCCGTTTGCGTAGATGGACCAAATGTTTACAGCTGTCTCTAGTCATAATACAATCACAGTTATCTTTCTGGTAGTATGATTAAACCGGGCCTCATACGACGACTGGATTCCCCAGTGAAAAAGCCCAGCAAAATGCCATTTGAGAGTGATAAAATTCTGTCTCTGTAGGTGTGAAAATATAGTTTTGTAGCAGCAAAACTATTTATATCTTAAATTAATTTTTTGGTCGCGAAGAAAGTCTGATATTGGAAATGTATTTGAGTTGTAATTTTGTACTACATTTTTTTAATTCGGCACAATTTTACATTTCCGAGTGTTGTGTTTAAAAAAAAAATCTTAAATTTTGACGAAGCTTGTTGCGGATGTATCAATGTGTTATTTCAATGTTTTATTTATTAATAATTTGACGAAGCATGTGGCTGAATATTTCTATGTTTTTAATTATTCTTCTTTTAATAAACAATATAAGTAAGCGTCAATAAAAAAAAAATCTTATCTCTGTTTAAGTTGTCACGTGTTGTTCTTCTAAATACGCTTGCGTTAATCGCGGTTTAGTGTTTTTTGTGGTTTATTTCAACTCATGATTCATGTTTATCCGTTGCCTAAATCCATAGTAGGTACAAGCTTTGCTTAGTTTGGGACTAGGTCAATTAGTGTCAAGTATCCCATGATATATTTATATTTGTCTATTTATTTTATCGTATCAAGGCTTTGAATGTGAATACATGATATTATCCTGCGCTGATGAATTAGAACCTTTACGTTAGTTTAATCGATCGTTTTTCAAGGCAATCGGTGTGTACAATATTTGTAGTGTTCTCGTCTTTTTGACAGCTGTCACTGGCCATTTTTGCTCTCTCTGTGCTTTCACCTTTCCTGTCTAAAGATAAAAAAATACCAGTTTTTAATAAAATAAACATTAAAATAGCAAATAATCGGGTCTTTTGATTGTTTATTTTATACTTCCTGGTCTTGTTTCAGCAGTAGGTACAATTTTCTGGCGTCGCAGTGCGGTGTTTCGGATAAGCTTTCGTTTTGCCAAGGAGGCTGCCAAAGCCTGGCGAGCCATCAATTTTTAGTTTCCCATCAAGGTGGTTAGGCATCTCGACTTGTGGGTCTTACTTAACACTTAACCCTTATATTAGCAGTGTGCACCACAGAGCACATGATTCAAGATTACCTTTTTGTATTTTTTTAATGTAGAGCAGAATAAATCAAAAGTGTTTTTTATTCAGTCTTTTATCTTAAGAAGGCGGAATAGTTATTTGAGCTGTATCATATGAGCTGAGCACTTTATAATAATTAGTGTCTTGACCTATTGATCGATTGGCATATCATGCGCTCGTCTTATTAGATTTATAATAATTAGAGTCACCATTTTATATCTATCTCAGGCAAATAAACGAAGGCATGACTTGCACCGCCTTGTGCTTTGTCTGCTCTGAATCCGTTTTTCCTGTTCACTGAGCTCCATCTCCAGTTTCGTATAACGGGGAAATACCGCAGTGACATTACTTTCATTGTATCTTACTCGCCACTTACACTAAATTACACGTCCCGCTCTGCTTTTAAGACAACTGTAAAACAATGGACTGAAAACAATTACTTTGCTTACGTTGTTTTCGTTTGGACCATTTTGGCTACGGACCCCGGAAAACGAGATGCCAACTGTCACTTGTCAATCTTTTCATCATCTTATGTAACGCCCAGAGTCCTTTATAAAGGACTTATTGTAATTTGACATCGAACTCTATCATAAATGACATAAAGTTTGATGTTCATAAATCAAAAAATTACTTGGACGTTAGGAGGATTTAAAGAGGCGATTGATTTAACAAATAAATTGTGCGCGATTGCAGCGCTCTGTGCCCTTAGTCTAAGTTTTCGGTTACAAAATACGTCTCGATGACGTTCGCGTTCGAATCTCAATTTGTATGGAAACGCGAACATCGCAAACGTTCCTCTAGAGGCGCTGTTCGTGTTTCCATAAAAATTGAGATTTTAACGCTAACGCGATCGAGACGTATTGCGTGAACGGGAAGATACACTAAGCATACTGAGCTAGCGGTGGCAGGTACTGTGAATTAAGCTGCGCTATAGTCATTGTCACTGGCGTCCGCGGACCGGGAGACGAGCTGTCGGTAGGCCTCCAACAAGATGGAGCGACGACCTGGCTAAGATCGCGGGACCGGTCTGAGTGGAGAGCCTTGGGGGAGGCGTATGTCCAGCATTGGACGTCTTTCGGCTGACATGATGATAGTCATTGTAATGTGAAGGGATTCGCTGTCCAGCGTTTCAGTCGTGCGATAAAAACGCCTATACGTGAAAGCGCTCTAATAGTTTTACCTAGCGTTCTTTACTCCACCAATCCTCACCGCTGTCAGAGAGAGGCCTTAAGTATTGCGACTGACCAGTGGGTTTATAGTTTTTGCATCGCCTCACTACAAATCAATATTACTAACTGTTTAGTTAAACTAGTGTATATTTTAGTCCGCCGCCCACTAGTGTCGCGCCACGTTATCGACTACCGACTTAACTTGTAAGTATTCCGTCGAGTTCAAGGGCAGCCCTATACGCAGACGGTTACAATGAACTTTATGTGTAGATAAAACATTCTGCGCCATTTGCATAATATGCTATTGTGCTTTTACGAAGAGTTTTTATGTCCGTAATATAATTTTTGCCCCGTCTGGTTTAATTTTAATGGTTTGGTTACTTTTTTCTATTTTATTCGCATGTTGTTCTGTCCCGTTACTCAGGTGATGTCAAGTGATACACTTTCTTAGATTTGTTTTCTATTAGCATGCTTGGAGATGAGCCATGAGGGAATCGCCTTTGAACTGTCACAACTCCTAACCACAGTATATATATAAGCTAAAGCAGTATGGAAGCTACGAACAAATCGATCGAAGCGAACAGTCACACAGACGCACGCTCGATCGATTTGTTCGTAGCTTCCATACTGCTTCCTAACTGCTTTATATACTGTGTCCTAACTTTCAATAAGTTACCCATACCCGGGAGACCTTACCATGGCAGCAAACAAGCTACACTAAAAGTTGATTGACTATTTAATACAATCTTGTTTAGTTTTGGTCCAACAGAAACAACAAACCACATTTGTTTTCAAAATATACAAAAATAAGACTGTTTTTCCAGTGACGTGTTCTCCGTTTGCATAATTTTAATTATTACCGTCCCTCTGTCGAGGTATTCGTCGCTCACATGCGAACAGCCACATAGCGTGCGAAAGCCGGTGTAAAATGAGTAAGGAATGTTCATAGGAGCCTAGGGTATTCGTAGGATACCTGCGAACGAAGTATGTACGTATTATACTGTATATGTAATTAAGTAAGTAATTTACACATAAATTACTTTACTTACTGCGATGACAAATAGATAACGTAACCGACAAAAAGTTGGGAAACCTCCGACTTTGTCACGACAAAGTTCAATATGTCAAAAACGGTTTAATTGATTTTTCATCTCTCCTGTTCGGAAAGTTTAATTTTCATGGGTAGGTAGATAGCCGGGTGGAAAATTGCGTTTTCATCTTTAGGGTGGAAAGTATTTTTTTTTTTTAATTTTTCGGCTAGCCACGGAGTCGAAGATAATTGAGTTACGTCAATGACACTGTTTTTTCGCGTTTCGGCATGGCCATCTAGATGCACGTTGTGTTTTTTTTATAGTCGGCCGTGGCAAGTGGCCAGTTCGAAAAGGTATACCTTTGGAGGTTGTATATAATAAATTCAATTTATTATTATTTTCATTTTTTTTTTGTAGTAATTTACTTTTCTCACAGTCGAAATTAAAAGTAGAGTGTCTAACTCGGGTGAAATTGCCCATTTCCCCTCGAACAAGAGAAATACCCATTTCCCCTCGAGAATTGTATATTATTGTATTGTATAATTCTTTATTGTACATAAGTCATTTGAAAATAACAGTTAAAAAACAAACCAATGAACAATCCAATCGTATTCTTGCATAAGATCACGGAAAACTTTAAATGTAAACTTTAACTGTATGTATATACGTAACTTACTTGTTTTCTCTACTATACTGTAAACTAAAAATACTACCTTAGATATTAACCCCCTTATTCATAAACGACAATCAAACCTATTTTAGTTAAAATGCCACTAAAATTCGTTTGTCCTTATCTGTCACTTCGACATTTGTATTTGTTAGAAAGGGACAAAGCATTTGTTAGTTAACATAGGCTTGTTAAGTTTTATGAATAAGGGGGTAAGTTTCTCATGTAAGTGACAAATTGCTGTACCTTAACACCCTGTACTACGTTTATAAGTGTTCTAGCAAATAAAAGAATTCTATTCTATTCTATTGTTTTAATGAGAAATAAAGATTCTATAAACCGAAATATCTCAGGTGAAATAGGTCACTTTCTACCTTTGGTTATCAATCTACTATTGTTTTGTCAATAAGCGCTTTCCGTAGTTTTTTCTTACTGTCGGATTCGATTTGTGGCATTCGAACATGGAGGATGTGGAACAATGTTTAATTTTGCTATTTCTGTTTCTTTGGCTAGTTGAAGTATAATTTTGATAGTGTTTTATGCGGCGATTAACCTTAACAGTGAACAGTGATCACAATATTCAATATTGCTCTCGTGTCTGACATTTTTTAATGCGCAAGTTGTCTCCACGTGGTTTCTGGAATTTTGCTATCAAGTTGCAAAAACTACAATCACCGTACAACGTTGCCTCTCGAAAGAGAATACTTTGACATTGGCGAAATTGTCTTATTAATTAGGACAGAAGCCATATTTTAAAATAGAATAGAATTCTTACTGTCTGTGTTGTGTCCAGGACACGTTCGGGCGCGCGCGCAACTGGGTGAAGGAGCTCCAGCGGCAGGCGTCGCCGTCGATCGTGATCGCGCTGGCGGGCAACAAGTCGGACCTGGCCGCCAAGCGCATGGTCGAGTTCGAGGAGGCGCAGGCCTACGCGGACGAGAACGGGCTGCTCTTCATGGAGACCTCCGCCAAGACCGCAATGAACGTCAACGACATATTCCTAGCTATCGGTGAGTGTCAAAGTCGAAATCTCTTTATTCAATTTAGGCACTGGTCCCACCGGCGGCTACAAACTATTAGCGAGTAAAACTATAAACTACAAACGAGTGGGCGAGAGGCGAGAAGCGAGTATAGTTTTGCTAGTTTAGACGCTCGGCTATAAGCGAGTGTTTGCGTGCGACGGGCGATTACTCGCTGCACTAGCTCAGCTCGAGTACCGTTGAGCTAGTTTTATAGTCGATAGCTTATCGCTGCGGTCAACTAGTAGACAGTGGTCCCACCGCCAGCTATCGGCGAGCTCGGCGGTCAACTAGTAAAATTCTGTACTAGAAACAGTTGGCAATCGGCGGGCGGCTAGTAAACAATTGTATGGAATTATCGCTTACTCGCCGGGCGGTGGGAGAGTATCCTCGCCGGCAGTGTGAACAGCCAGCTATGAACTATAAAAATATAACTCTCTCTTTTATGTACACGGAAGCGATTTTTTTTTTTTCGTTTCTTGGGCTAGAAAATAGCCGATAGCTCATAGCTTACTAGCTCGCGGTGTGACCAGTGCCTAAGGCTATAATAACAAGTATTTGAAAATACAAACTGAAACATAGATGGACAGAAAAACCAGAAAAATAAGACCAACACTGGGAATCGAATCCAGGTCCTCGGCATTCCGTGCCACGTGCTATACCGCTGCACCACTGCTGGTCCATCTATGTTTCAGTTTGTATTTTCAATTTAGGTTTCACGGGATGACCGTAAAAGTAAAAATTTGGAATTGAAATAAAAAATACAAAAAGATTAAAAAAAAAACAATCTATAACAAGCACTTATGAATGTTAAAAAAAATCTACCACCGGTTCGGAAAAAAACATCTGTTGAGAAAAATCTGGCAAGAAACTCAACGAGGTATTTTTTTTTGAACTAGATTCACAATATTTATAAATTATATCTATATACATCACAAGTATTTAACACAAATTTATTTGTGTGCTTCACTGTTGTATAGGTAGAAAATTTAAGAACATGTTTAAGAAAATTACGGGCACTTGAGGTATCCCATCTTAGGCCTCTAGGTTGGCAACGCATCTGCAATACTAAGGAGTATTCCAGTGTTGCAATGTTTATGGGCGGTGGTGATCAGGAGACCCACTTGCTCGTTTGCTATCCAGTCGAATAAAAAAAATCGAAAAATGACTGATAGAGGTGGACGTTATTTCACGTCACCGTATACTGGTGACGTGCTGAATAACCAAATCACTGGTTTCACGTCAAGCGACATGTGCTGATTCTTGTAACGAGCTATTTTTGACTTAACTGACATTGTCATTGTTGTGTTAAGATTGTTTTTTTGGAATCTTGTTGTATTTTTTATTTCAATTCCAAATTTTTGTTACTTTTACGGTCATCACGTAAAACCTACTTATATCGAAAATACAAACTGAAATATGGATGCACAGAAAAACCAGAAAAATAAGATCAGCGCTGGGAATCGAACCCAGGTCCTCGGCATTCCGTGCCGCGTGCTATACCGCTATGCTCGCTATTATGATCTTGTTGTACAGTCTACTATTTAAATATAATAGTAGAGAAAAATAAATTATCCGTTATTTTGACACTGTGTACTATTTTTTGCCTTTAATAAGCAATTTACTTTAATTGCGAAAAAAAAAGATGGCAACCCTAGTAGTGTGTCGCCCCCTGGGCAGAGCTTTGGCTAATGCGCCTTGTGTGTTGCAGCGAACAAGTTACCAAAGAGCGAGGGCGGCGGCGCGGCGGCGGCGGGCGGCGCGCGGCGCCTCGCCGACGGGGACCAGCCGCGCGGCTCCTCCTGCTGCAAGTGATACGAGACACAGGTTGCGACACCGTCACCACCATCATATTGCGACAATGTCACACTTAGAATAAGAATCGGCGTGAAAGCGTAACAAACAAACTCACTTTCCCCTTTATAATAGTAAGGAAGGATTGGACTGATGGCCGATAAGGTCAAAAGGTTCTCGAATGGCATCCGCGGACCGGGAGATGAGCTGTCGGTAGGCCTCGAACAAGATGAAGCGACGACCTGGTTAAGATCGCGGGATCAGCACAAGACCGGTCTGAGTGGAGAGCCTTGAGGGAGGCCTATGTCCAATAATGGACGTCCTACGGCTGAGATGATGATGATGATTATTTATTATTAATTAGTCTTCCGGCGAGACCGGCAATACTGTCAATAAGGCACGAGTTATCAGGTCGTGCATTCCCCTCCCGTCGGATGTAATGGTAAAACAGTAATAATCCTACTAATATTATGAAACTGCACGTAAAGTAGTATGAGACTTATCACGCTAAAACATCAGTAATATTTACCTCGACGTTTCAATCACATTACAGTGGCCGTGGTCACGTGGTAATTTCCACTCAAGAATGGTGCGTGAAGCGGTTGAATTAAAAAAAGCATACAAATTTCAAGCGGAACGATGGATATAAGATATAAGCTTTCATCTTCGTGGAATTCCGTTGTAAATAAATGTCGGCGTCGGGATGAATGTTCTGAGGGACGGTCGGACGTTGTTAGTGTTGTGTGTCGGTGCGATAGGGTGACAAATAAAAATGACCAAGTAGGGTAGTTCGAGATACGAGTGCCGGCACCTTTTGTGATCAAGTGCGGATGGTTCGAAGGACTCGCGCTGGTAGGCAAACTTGACACACCAAATTTTAATCTACTCGTGGCCACGGTCTCTGTAATGTGGCCGAAATGTCGAGGTAAATATTACTCGTGTGATTTAGCGTGATAAGTGTTTGTGTTATTTTGACTATGAGTGAAAATCACGAAAGTTTAAAATGTCAGTAGGAGGTAGTCAAAAAATATTTTATAAACCAGATAAATTTCTCCATATTCCAGATGAAATCGCATCCCGGCGCGGGCGCGCCTGCGGGGTGAGCGTCGGCGCCCTACACCTAGCTATAAATAAAATACACGTACGAGATGTAATTATTAAAAGATATATTTAATTTGGTTCAAGTTTAGGCGGTTGGCACGTTAGGGAGCGGTTAGCTGTTGGGGCGTGTGCGGCCGCCTTTACGCGTCCCCCCTAGCTATAAATAAAATACACGTACGAGATGTAATTATTAAAAGATATATTTAATTTGGTTCAAGTTTAGGCGGTTGGCACGTTAGGGAGCGGTTAGCTGTTGGGGCGTGTGCGGCCGCCTTTACGCGTCCCCACTGGAGGAGAGGTTAGGCCCGGTTTACACACGCTACGGCATTACGTGCGTTCGATCATCTAGCTCCACGGCACACATTCACGCATGTGTAAACTGGGCTTTAGATAGCGCAGTCAAGTTTTTGTGACTTGACGTCATTTGAGTTGAAGAGTTAAGCTTAAGATCCAATTACTTGGATACTAAATGCCAAACAATATGGCGTAAGGTTTCAAATCCAACGAACTTGGCCATTTGGCCAAAATACACAAGGACACGTTTGAACGTTTCGTTCTAATTAATATTGTCGATTGCCGGCACTCGAGCGAAAAGACAGAAAGATTTGACTGCAATTCAATTTGCGTAAATTAACCCCGAATGAGATTTTTCAAGAAAACTTAGTTCTTATTAAAATAAGTGTACTGTAATTATTAGATACAGCTACGGTGGGGACGGTTCTTAACATGTGTATAAAAGTAGATACCTATCTAATGCCACGTAGTCAACTCGCTGAGATATTTGATCGAGCGTTGAAGAGTTGCGATAAATAGTTAGGTGTTAAGAAAGTTAATGCATTGTATATTATTGTGGTACGAACAAATGTTTCAGCGGGCACTAGTTAACAGTTCAACGTAGTTTCTGACAGTTATCAGGAATGTATAGCTCGGCCTTGACATACGAGGGTTACAATGCGGGGTTTGAAAAGAACTGAAATTTAGATTTGACTTTTGATAGAGTGATGTACGTGACGCCACATGCGGAACCCTTATATGTTTTTGGCTCCGATCGGTCCCCGCGACCGCACACGCCCCTTGGTTTAGTCTAATACAGTTAACGCAATTACTTTGGTTAGAAAACTCTTTACGGTTCTCAAACTACACTTATTATATTTTAACCACGAAATATTACTTTTACACGCTTGTTTTGGTATCCCCAAAGTATAATTTACTCTTACTTCATTACTGTCAAAATCGTGGTGAAGGTGCATTTACATTCGTTCTCCATTCGCTCATTCATTCATCATTCATCGTCAATACTTTTAAGTGACAGCTCACAATGTTCAAATTTCCACTTGGCACTGTTAACTCGGTAATAACACTCGCTGTCTCTGTCCAAAGCTGCATTTGGCCATATGAGTGACGGAGTAAGCGGTAGTTCTCGTAGTGGCTGTTAATGCGTTCGGAAAGTATATAATACTTCGACGAGCTGGATTATAGGGATGTAATATTAACGTCTTATCGTATTTTAAATAAATTTTTAGATATCTGATAGCTTAGTGGCAGATGTCTTTACTATAGATAGCACAAACTTGACCAGTGCAATTTAAAAGTAAATTATTCAAAATAAAATTATAAATATTCCAAATATGCGCATAAATAGTATTGCAGCTAGACGAGTGTTGTCGGAGCAAATGCTAGAGATTAAGGGACTTTTTCACCACTTTTCGACTAATTTTAAGTGTCAGATAAAACTAATGCCGTCTTTGTTTATTCGGACAAAACAAACAGAGACGACATCACTGATATCCGTCACTTAAAAGTTAGGCAACAAATGGTGAAACAGGCCCTAAAAAAATATGAGGAAAGTAAAGATATCTGCCACTTCGCTGAACGATCACAGTTCCCGGGTTCATCGCTCCATATTTTAGAATAAATTCCCCATTCGCGTCCCGCCCTACACGCCGTGTCTACGAAGGTCTACAATCAAGTGATATTAACACTTAGTAGATATTACAGCTTTGCGATTTAACATAAGAATTTTCAAATGGGAAATTGGTTTTCTGTGGCGTTATTTGTAAGTAGATATACCGGTGTACACTCTGACTTTATCAGTGAACTTGTTAGCCACAGTGCATTACAAATTTCTCGAAAAAAAATCGATGAAACAAAACTTGCTCGAAGAATAAAATACCAAAAAGTTGTCTTTCCAGGCCAGGTTCTACAAGTGAAGTAAGGCAGTGTTCGAGGTACGTGGTTATACCGGTATATCTACTGATTCAAATTAACGGCACAACTAAGCCAGCGCCCGCCGGCCGTGTAGGGCGCCTCGTCCTCTCATCAAGCACGTGCATTATGTTAAACTAGACTTACATCTCAGCTAGGAACTTATTTTATATACCTAATAAAATAATCATTGGACAAATTTGTTCTATATTAATTGTATTAGTATATTTTCTGTATGATTATATATTTTTAAGAGAAGTGTATCTAGATTGGGTCGTATGTAACTGTGGCAGTTTTTAAACGTAATTATGGAGGTTATGTTGTATAACTTGTTTGTTGAACCATTCCACTCGCTTGGGTTCCAGCCGCGCGGGCTTAGTGCCCGCCGCGGTCCTAGCATACAGTCTCGGGTGAAGGACCAACCGACACTATTCAGGTCTTATTAACATAGGGTAACGCAAGTGAAATCAGTTTACGGACTTCTTTATTACCTTTGATTTGAGCGTAAGATGTTCAGTTATTAACAGACAGCGTCAGTAAAGCTCCAACGGCGTAGGATCGGGCCGTGTCGGTTCGTCGTTCACCGGAGCGGTCCTACACGATATTAAGCTAAACAGATTGCGTAGTTCCGTGTCACACCTCACGCGAACGATCGCAGGGACGCCTCAAGCTATCGACGAGTTAATTTGTGATATAACCCGAACCGCGAGTAGAATCCGTGCTTTACTTGAAGCAATATTTGTTATTAAAAATCGATCCCGATTTGTATAGTCGAGTCCCGGTATAATAATTATACATAGGTTATAATATAAATGTAATACATATGTGGCGTTTGCGCGTATGCAACCATAGCGCTTGTTAGTCGGTCCTGCCGTTGGCCGGGCGGGTGGCTTGCCTTCCATAGACAGGTTTAAAGAGGTTCCGAGACGATCAGAAAAAACTAAAATTAAAAATTTTAAAAACCCCCGACAAAAAAAACAAAAAACCGAAAAAAAGGCGCCAAAAAAGGACAGTTAAAAAGTAAAAAATAATTATGCACTACTAGCTGTTGCCCGCGACTTCATCTGCGAAGAATTCGTTTATCCCTATTCCGCGGGGACTATGCTGATTTCCCGCAAAATTAGCCTAAGTTAATTTAGTATAAGTACCTAGTAATATTTTTTTTTATCTAAGCGTCGACGGTGTCGGGGGACCGCTAAGGTTAACAGGAAACTAAAGTACGTATGTTGTATTTTTTAAAGTATTAACCTTAGCGGTCCCCCGACACCGACGACGCTTAGATAAAAAAAATATTACTAGGTACTTATACTAAATTAACTTAGGCTAATTTTGCGGGAAATCAGCATAGTCCCCGCGGAATAGGGATAAACGAATTCTTCGCAGATGAAGTCGCGGGCAACAGCTAGTAGTGCATAATTATTTTTTACTTTTTAACTGTCCTTTTTTGGCGCCTTTTTTTCGGTTTTTTGTTTTTTTTGTCGGGGGTTTTTAAAATTTTTAATTTTAGTTTTTTTATTTCATGTTTTTTAAACTTTGGTATATTATTTTTTTAAAGTGTCCTAGTGTATTGAATATCGTGGCTGCAGCTCAGCTCGTGTCGCCACCATTGCATTGTATGTAGAATCAAATACTGATCAGAAGGAATCAAACACGACTTGTCTGTTTTTTTTTTTTTCAAGAGTAGGATACTGGTGTGCTGGATATCCTGGCTGCAGCATCATCTCGTCTTGTTGCCACCACTGCATTGTATGTAGAATCAATTACTGATCATAACGAATCCAAACACGACATATGTGCTATTATTTTTTATAGTGTTCTAGTGTGCTGGATATCCTGGCTGCAGCATCAGCTCATCCTGTTGCCACCATTGCATTGTATGTAGAATCAAAAAACTGATCGAAACGAATCCAAACACGACATATCTGCTATGGTTTTATCAAGAGTGTACTACTGGTGTTCTGGATATCCTGGCTGCAGCATCAGGCCGAGAATTGCATAATCTTGCATAGTTATATAGCATACATGGGTGTTTCAAATTTTATGTCCCGAATATGCTTGAAAGTAAAGTAAATACCCATTATGCGTCTAAGATTCCTACCCCAGCGAACAAAAGAGCTGATGATCTTGAAACGGCTGAACCGATTTTGATAAAACATGTCTAAGAACCATCGCTAGAAAACCAGCTTTCAAATAAAAAAAACCGCATTCAAATCGGTCCACCCGCTTAAGCGCTACGGTGCCACAGACAGACACACAGACACACAGACAGACACACAGACAGACACACAGACAGACACACATAGCGGTCAAACTTATAACACCCCTTTTTTTGCGTCGGGGGTTAAAAACCAACATGCTTCGATGTTAAATTTTACCGTTTGGTGACCTCTTAAACTCGCGCGCTGCCCTCGCGGCCAACTACCTGCGATAGCGTTGACCGGTGCCAGCCTCGCGAGATCTAAATTATATTACATATTTTTATTTATATATGTCGTATAACGCAATCAATGTTGATTTTTTTTATGAAATTGTTTAAGTTTTACATCGCGGCTGTGTACCGCAACGTGCAATCCAGTAGCGCCGCTTCCTCGCCCGCGGGGTTCCAACTGTGGCTTTACATTATACCACGGTGGTAAATTACTGAGCATTTGTCTGCTAAAGAGTTGGTAGTGATCGACGGTGAATTAATTGACGGAATGATGAGAACTGCTCGACGCGTTTGCTCTCAGCTGTTAGACTAGACACTGTCGCAAAGCGTTCAAATTACGGGTAAATTTTGCCTTGCCAATAGCAAATGCATCAAATCTATTATCCAGGACGGTCCGTTACGAGCTCTTACTGATTAAGCGCTTCTCAGCTTCTCTAGAGCGGTTCAAATGTTTGTGATTTACTATAAATAAGTAGGCATAGTAGTTGTTACCTCGAAAAAATGTAACAGGAACCTACGTGTCTAACGAGGTGTACGAGCAAATGTATAAATTAAACCGGGGAGGCGGGGAGCGGTAATTTTGAAAATTCAGTATAAAATAGCGTAGAGCCGCGACCAGGCGTTTATACAGCTGTATAATGAAGCGGTGCTTCACGGACGGACGCTGACATCCCGGTCGAACTGTATGTTTTTGTATTGTGTAAATATTTTGGATTTATTAAGATTATTATATTGAATAAAAAACTATTGTAAATGTATGGAGTGTTTTATTAAAAAAAAAACCCTGATTTTTAGTGCTCGATATGTACTGAAGCAAAGTGAAGGAGCTTTGCAATAGTTCTAATTCGTAAAGGCTCGTCTTCACTGGTCGTTAGAGCCTGCATGTGGGGTGCTGGAGATTTTTGTTTACGCGTGCCGTCGCAAGCAGCAGTACTACGAAACTCGAAACTCGCTCTCCCTCCCTCTCGCTCTCGTATTAAACAGTATAAGTGTCAGAAGGACCGTACAGTCAGCGTCATATAGTACGTAGCTGTCAACATCACCAAATACTTGGATACATCCAAAATAGTCATTACTTACCAGTGACTCAGTCAAAGCGGTCAAATTGTTGGAGACATCCATCGTTTACAAATATACCGGAGCACGCACATCACCACTGATAGCGTAGCAGCCAATGACATTTAATTAAAAGGTTTTAAGGTTTAATCTCGAGTTGAGTGCGAAATAAATTAACACGTTATAAGATTGACTTTTTATTTTTGACAATCACCGAAAAGAGTACCAACTTGTCATCGATCGTTCCGTCTCTTTCGTTTGGACCCTGACGGCTTTTTTCACATTTTTATTTACATTGTCAGAATTACGGATTAACGGATTTCCTTTTAAATATGGCTTGAATCGGCCAGTATAATTACATTATAAAAGAGTTTTTATTTCATTAAAAAGGTCATGACATGTGCATTTTGCACCAAGAGATTGAAAATTGAACACCGTTCACATTCTATTAAAGAGGACTAGCTAACTGGATCATTGGACCTTACACGGTATGTAATAAAGTCAATTTTCCTGTGGTGTTCCATACTTTTGGGTACTTTGGCTGCTACGGTACTTATGTCGGCTTGAATGTTACAAAGTATTTGGCGACGTGCGTGCTCCGGTATATTTGTACACGGATGGATGTCTCCAACAATTTGACCGCTTTGACTGAGTCACTGGTAATGACTATTTTGGATGTATCCAAGTATTTGGTGATGTTGACAGCTACGTACTGTATGACGCTGACTGTACGACACGTACTTGGAGTTTCGTAGTAGCCCTGCTGCAGTACACGCGCCAGCTAGTGTAGACTAGGCCCTATAGTTAAGAAAAGAAACACTAATAATAAATATGAATTTTATTTTTTATCCAAGGACTTTCACAACGATAAAATATAGTGATAATAAGTACACGAAACAACACAGCACATGGCACTCAATAAAAGTATAACCTTAGATATACCACACGTAATTTCCAATGCTCAAAGAAGCTTAAAACAAGTCGAAGGCATTCTTAAGAATTGTGTACATAGTTTTCAACTGACATAGAATTGAAATATAAAAAAAGGCCCTAACCACTCACATGCTTTTGGCAACTCCAGTTGCCTGTCAACGCTCTTATTTTGTAATGAATAGATTTCAACTCGAAATTCAAAGCATGTGAGTGACAAACATTTTCAAAAATTCATCGACATTAAGTAAATAAATTGCATAATTATCAGGTGCCGCGGCTACATGATGATTTTTTATTTGCGTTGTCAATAAATTTAATACTAATACATAATACTCGACCCATATGAATAATAGTTTGTTTTGTGTGCAACTGCGATTATACCTTGTATTAAGGCATACATCACAATAACTAAGTTTCAAATTGTTATTTTCACATCCTTGTGTGTAGTACATAATATGACTAGTCAACTGGTAGCTGTTATTTTTTAAACAAAACTTGTAAGTATTATTCAATAAACACAGTGAGAAATATAGTCGCCAACATTTGCACCCAGGACTAAGGGAGACCTAAGCCTGAATTTTCAGGGACCATTACATTTCCTTGGGGAACTTTCCGCCATTTCTATTATTACACCACCCCAGGATTTAGGCAAATGTCCCTTGAGAAACAAAGTCAAACTGTATTAAAAAAAAAATCTTAAAATATACATAGAATTTACATTAAGATTGACTTACTACCTAGAAACGAAAGTTACAAACAATACTTGTTTATTCGTAAAAAGGAAATTGAACCCTAAAATACGCAAATTACTTTTAAAAAATTAAGTCATAGTCCAACGGGAATACCCAATCACCCGCTGCTATAATTTGTGTCAAGAACGGCTGTTTCTAAAGTCTGTTCATAATGCAGGCGAAAGAAAAAACTGATAAAATAAAGGGCAGTTGACAGAGACAATGTCCGACCGTGCCCAATAAGGTGACGTAACGTTTGTTGGTCCAGGGCTCCAACTTACAAGAGTAAGTTGGACCCCTCGTAAAAGATTACGGAATACTACTAGCGTACGCGCGACGGCACCATACGAATTTCTAATTTCCTGAGGCCTACTGTCGGAATAATAACTACACACTTTAAAATTAAAATGAAAACCAATTCAAATTTCAGCTGTACAATCGATTTTTTTGTTGAAATAAATAAGTAGTTAGTCAAATGAATGTCACAGCTTAGTGTTGCCATACAAAATGTATGAAGAATAGTTGTACAGCCCAAAAATAAATCAATTCATTCTGCTTAAAAATATTAGTGGCACTAAGTTCCACTGAACTGCGCATACCATTTGTGCAGCATCCGTCCAGAACTGGACGTAGTTGTGCAAACAGGAACCACGCACACCCCCCAAAATTGAAATTAGTATGCAACAAGTTACTAAAATGCACTCTATCGAGTTGATAGAAGGTGCATTTTATCTTGTTGCATACTTATCTAAACTGGTAGGTGTGAGTTGGTTTATGTTTGCATAACTACGTCCAAATATACTATGTTCGATTTGGTGAGGGACTTGCCCCAGAAGGCAAAATGTAGGTAGAATATATCCAGACAAAAAAGAGCTGAGGGCCAATTGACTGTCTTTATTTATGCTTTAAATCGTTGTGAATGTGCTTTAAGTAACTTTGGCATTAGTAAATTAAATATACACTTCGCACCCCTAATACAACATTGACGTAAATGGGTTATTCTGTCCCGTTATCCAAGAGACAACAGTGAGTTTCTAAAAAAAAAAAAAACTAGTAAATATTTAATATGTAATATGCTACCAATGTGCGTAGGAGATAGTCAATGAAATAATGGGCTTGTAACTACGACCAAAATGTACGCTCGATGAAGAAACTCATGGTTCAAAAGAGTTGTCTAGGGGACTTAACCATGGCAACAAAGTACAAGGCAGTTGATTGGCCCAAATGCAATTCTTCTCTATTTCGAGATAAATGCGAAAAACTTGTTTTTGTTCGATTTATGATCGTCATCAATAAGTAATTTTAGGAGAAAAATGCAATTATACGTGGTTCGATCAACTTTTTCTTGTCATTCGTTGTTATAGTTACGTTCTCCTGAGTCACTTTTTAAAACACAAGTTTATAGGATTAAAATGTGACAGACATGCACTTTTGTGGTAGTTGTAAATCCCTTCTATAATTGTTCATCTCATAAGCATGTTAGTATAATGTGACACAAAATTTATTCTATTAAACTGTACTACTTTTGTCCCCTCGCTGACGGGACAGAATAACAACAAGAAGTAGTTGATCCACCCAAGTCATTGTTTTTAGAGGTGCGACTTAATTATAATCCGCAGATTAATTAGTAAAATAGTTTTACCTAACCAGTAGGTAGCTTAGAATAGACATCGGTGTAAAGTGAGTGACAATTGTGTCAATTTGAATTAGCCCGTGAGTTGTACTAAATTAAACAAATTTACTCGTAATAATTGCAAGAGCCTTTTTTGTAAATAGGCTTTATAGTCTGTGTTGGGACTGATGAACAGATTTTGTAAACGCAATGAGGTTCTTCGGTTCTACATCAAGTAAGGGAGAATCAGATCTCAAGAAAGAGTGAAACATTGTAATTTTAGTTTCCAACAATTTTGTTAGTATATTCTTAGTCGAAAGTAAATTTTCGTTTACATTTTGATTTAAAACATGATAAATCTTTGCAAATAGAAGTTTAATAATCATCATCATCATCTCAGCCTATATACGTCCCACTGCTGGGCACAGGCCTCCTCTCGGAATGAGAGGGCTTGGACCATAGTTCCCACCCGGGCCCAGTGCGGATTGGAAACTTCACACAGAAGCACCAGAAGCAGCAGCATCAGAAGTTTAATATTTTAACCTAATTTACTTTACATGAAAGTATCAAATCTATTCGAACTGCAGATACTTTAAAGTTTCGACTAATAATAAATCTCGCATTTTTTTTATCTCTGGCCAAATCGTAAAAAAAATATACGTCACACACATGATGATGGCAGTGTCAGCCATGTTACCATAATTTCGTTCGATTAAAGACACTGGTGGTGGTAAAAACACACAGACGGAGCTGAGAAAAAAAACTATCTACTCTACGGTCGATAGGTAATTGTCAAATGGTGGCCAATGACTAATGACTTCAACTTCCAATGATAAATCTTCTAGTATTTTCTATACAAATTCCTTTCTAAAATTGTCAGATTCGCTCAGCTCCGTCTGTAAGCTACGTACGCATGTCTTACATTGTTTAATTCATCCCTCGTACCTCCAGTACATCACGGGATAGATGGAAGAGGTTGGAAAAGCCGTTCAGTCCGGTTAGGGATAGAAATTAGATAGAGCAATCCAGCTGAATGCAGCACATTGGGTTTACTCAAACCGCCTCACCGCCCCTGGTATCTAAGGATAGGCCCCGTTGGAACGTCAAATTTGACATCAAAACTTTATCTTCCCCGTGAGGTCGGAGGGAGTTATGGGAAAAACGGAACTGCTTGCCAGGACTTCGGGATTTTTATTCTTCATTGTCCGCAGTGCTAACAAAGTGGGAAAACACCCACTAAACCGCATTTATTGCTACGGGTGCGAACTGCTCGGACTTTTGGTGTCTATTTGGACCGCGTTCAGCTGAAAACAAAAATCTCTGGAAGTCGCATTCGAGCTGGGAGCTTGCACATTGGGCTTTCTCATCCCCTTCCATCCCGTGCGTAAAACTATACCTAAGCTTATGTTGGTAGAGCATTCCACCTCACAACTCATCATCAAAGTGTTCCCCCATGAGGTCATTCCCGTAGTCCGTGGCCTCCGAGCCGACGAACTGCTGGTGGTGACGCAGCACCTCTTCGAAGGCGAGGCGGCCGTCGCCGTCGTCGTCCGCTGAAGCGAACAGGTGCTCCACCTCTTCGGTTGCTATCTCGCTACGGGCAAACCATCATCAAAAATTAACTGAGGCTTTTTTAAGTCTAACTTTTGAGTCAATCAATTTTTTAGTGTAGCTTGTTGCCAAGGTAACGTCTCCTAAAATATCTATTAAAAGTTTGACTTTTTGAGGTGCAAAGCCACTAAAAGTTAGGAGTTGTGAAAATTTTAAGGCAATTCCCTCATGATCAATTTCCTAAACGTGCTAATTAGGTCCGACCGAGATCTGGGTCTCGGTTTCGTTAAATCTCGAGCCAAAATAGGGCTGGGATCTCTATTTCGGTCTCAGCCCAAAACAGCCCAGTTTCTCGCCCGTGAAAGAGACTCCGCGGAGGCACTTAATTTATATAATTTACACACACTTATTTTTTTTGTGTCTCGGTCGGACCTTGTAATAGTATAAATTACAAAAATTATTCTAACAAAGTGTACCACTGATGTCTCCTGGGTTACGGCACAAGATAACAACACTAAAAAGTTGATTGACCCTTTTACTCAACAACAAGAATAAGATTGTTGCGTGATTGTAAATTAGAACCGCCCTTGGAAACCAGTACTAGAGGATTGCAGAAATTTTGCTAGCCTAGAGGGTTAAAATATAATGTCTCATGATCATATCAGCCATAGGACGTCTATTGTTGGACATAAAACTCCCCCATCATAAATTGGAAGTCTTCTGAGAATTCTGGGTTCTTTTTACTCAGCATCACGAGTATTATTGATTTTGACGAAAAAAAAAACGACCCCAATTTTGGAAATTTTGTGTCCATTTTGTAACGACTCAAATTGTATGAAAAACTGTGGAAACTTTTTTCTTTATCCAAATCAACAGTGCTTATGATTCTGAGTAAAAAGAACCCAAAGTTACCTAATTCTGAAAAAAAAGTAAAGAGTGCACTTAAAATGTAAAAAAGCACAATGTAATATAAACAGCCCAATGGTTACAGAACTTGTGGAGCTAGTTTTTGGATTCCAGTAGGATGTTAAATAATATTAAGTATATGTGTTATTTTTGATTTCCGTTAACTTTAAAGGAACATTAAACAGGTAAAATTAAATTAATTTCTCCAAGAAACTAGTAACCTAACTATTACTCTGTATATAAAAAAAAAGAATTAAAATAATTAGCACATTAAAACAGTGTAAACGTTCTTAATTTATGACGATTCTGAAAAGTTTATTTTTAAATAGCGAAAGACTGAAAAAAAAAACGGAAAATTTCCAGGTTTTGTCACAAATTTTGCATAGGGTCCTCGAAGTGTTCGCACTTAGGTATTCGTCATATGCCATCAAACTACATGTTTTTAACCCCCGTCGCAAAAAGTGGGGTGTTATAAGTTTGACCGCTATGAGTGTTTGTGTGCGTGTCTGTCTGTGGCACCGTAGCTCTTAAACGGGTGGACCGATTTGGATGCGGTTCTTTTAATTTGAAAGCAGATTTCCCAGCGTATCTAAATCGTTTTAGCCGTTTTTGAAACATTAAACTTTGAAGTGACAAAGTCGGGGGTTTTCCAACTTTTTGCTGGTTAGGTTATAGTTAAATTAAGTACAGTAGGTATTCTTACTCCCCAGTACAGTATAACTGCTGGAGTAATTACTTATTTAAAATAAAGGATTTTTTTGTTATTTCATACCTTTGTGTTGCCACAATTCCTAAAATTTAATAAACATCATTTAAACGAATATTTTTTTACACTAGCTTTGCAATGACGACTCATAAAAATTAAAACAAAATTCGTCGTTGAGTTTCTTACCGGGTTCTTCTCAACAGAAGTTTTTAAGAACCGGTGGTAGATTTTTGTTTGACATAAGTATGCATTATGTGCCTGAGTCTAAATTTAATAAAGATATCTTGACTTTGTAGGGGTGCGGGCAACTGGGAATGACCAATTCATGGATCAATCAACTTTTCTTGTTTGTTATTTTGCCCCGTTGTCTAAGAGACAACAGTGGCAGTTCTTTAAAAAACTGTTATAATATGTGCTACTAATGTGCTTTGGAGATAGTCCATGAAATAATGGGCTTAGGCAAACACACGCTTCATGAATTATACAAAAACCACAAAAAACATTATAGAAAGTCATGGTTTTAAATGTTTAATCTTTAAAATTTAAACAGTTAGCCAGGGGACGTAACCATGGCAACGAGGAACAAGAAAAAATTAACAAATTTAAAGGATTCAACTCACGATTACCCAGGAATGCTGGCTTATATTAGTAGTTTAAAAAAAAAAGTGTAAAAGTGCCCATTGCGGCCTATTTACTAAATAAATGATTTGAATTTGAATATAATCGTGAGTTGGACCGTTTAATTTAGTTATTTTGATCAATATTTCTCACGGGAATTTAATTAATATTAAGTACAAGAAAAATTGATCGACCCTCATACGAGCGTTAACCCGAGTTTAGACTTGCAAGAAAAATCTTGCAAGTTGCATTACATTGCGGCGATTGATTGACCACTAAAAACTCGTTCGCTTTACGGTCTCGCAATGTACTTAATGCAACTTGCACGATTTTTCTTGCAAGTCTGAACTCGGCTTTAGGTAGGTAGGTGTGTGTGTGTGTGTGTGTGTGAGTGTGCGTGTGTGTGTATGTGTGTGTATGTGTATGTGTATGTGTGTGTGTGTGTGTGTGTGCGTGCGTGCGTGCGTGCGTGCGTGCGTGCGTGCGTGCGTGCGTGCGTGCGTGCGTGCGTGTGTGCGCGCGCGTGTGCGCGTGCGCGCGTGCGTGCGTGTGTGAGTGTGAGTGTGAGTGTGAGAGTGTGAGTGTGAGTGCGTGCGTGCGTGCGTGCGCGTGTGTGTGTTTGTGTGTGTGTGCTTACTCGTTGTCGGGCACGACCCAGCGGCGCAGCTCGGCGGCGTCGAGGCGGCCGTCGCGGTCCGAGTCGAGGTCGTGGTCGAACTTGTCTCTCTCCGCCACCATCCACGACTGGTCTTGTTGCATCCCTGCAACAAATACAAAAATATATTTTTCACCTCACTAGCTCGAAAATGCTTTCTTTATCCTTCGAAATCTGCGTGGAAAGTAGCTTTTTATCCTCTAGGCTGGAAAGAGTTTTTGAAATTCGAACGTTATCGTGATCGGCTGCCCCCTTGAAAATACATCGACCGCTTACTTTCACAACCTCGTATCTGGCCACAAAATTGCTATAGAATCATTTTTATGCTAAGAACGATAGAGTGTGTATTTTGTTGTATACAATTCGGGTAGGTACGAAGTCGAGGAAGAAAGCGTTGAATAATGACGTGTTCACAAAGAAAATTCGTCATACATTTGTTGAAGTACCTAATATTTAAATCTGTTAATTAATCTGTTATTTTATTCTTATTACTAAACATTTATTTTGTAATTTTACTTTTAATTTTTAGTGCATCTTGATACTTATGCCATGCAATCCTTTTCAAAATAGTAACTGTATGCACAGTTTTTCTTCCATTTGCCATTTTCTCGCTGTAGTGAGGTGAAAAATTGTGTGTTTCGCTCGGCTGTAAAGTTGTTTAGCGTCTCGTGCCTTTGAAACCCTCGACTGCGCTCAGGATTCTTTATTTGAACCACTCGCTTCGCTCGTGGTTCAATCCTAGAATCCTTCGCTTGCTCGGGTTTCAATATATATGCACTCGCGCCAAACAGTCACTTTCCAGCCTTGCATAACAAATAACTATTTCACTTCTCATGCTAGTAAAGTTCGTGCTTATGCTGTATCTAGGCGACATAAAATGACTTTTTATGTTCTAGTGCATAATATAAAATCTTCGTCTAAGACCAAGGTAATCAGGTGTGAACCGCCACAAACGAAAAAGATTCTTCATATTTTTTTCATAATTTTTGATTTATACGAAACTAAAACTCAATCAAAATAAATCAATAAAATTAAAAAATGGAACCATACAATCATAATACACTCGTATTTTGTTGAGAAACACTTTATATATATTAGTCTCGGCTGCAATAGCAATTACTGGCTTCGTAGTAGTTAAACGGACTCAGCCAGCAATTGCCTACTTTTAGGCCACGACAATAATCCACTATTATGTTTCATACCAACACGTTTCAATTGACAAAAGCGAATAAAGCTCCTCACTGAACACGCCGTCACGGACGGCCGAGGGCACTTGAATAATAAAGGTTTGTTGACTGTTCCTCATAAAGGGGCTGTTTTAGTGCAGTAAATAAAGGTGGTGGACCCAACAGTAATTCCTCAGCCCGAAAAAACTTGACAGTATGATAAAGTATCAATAAATAAAGAGTATTGTATAAATATCCAAAAAAAAATTATAAAAAAATAAGTAAATAAAAAAAATGCTCCGTTCAAACTTTCTTCAACATAGACATACTCATGTAACGTATTGGAACAATATATGAAATATAAAAAAAAAAATCCCAGCGGAAATTAAATTAAATTACTAATATAAACAGATTTGTGTTTCGTCACTACTTTGAAAAAATCTCGTATCTCAAATCAATACGTGAACGAAATTGAACCTTGACGTAATGGTCATAAAGTGCACTCGGAAAAATTATCCATTTCGAGATACGAGTTTTTTAAAAGTAGTGACGATTTTTAGCTTATAAATACCTAACTTAGGTGTTTTTTTTTTGGATTTTTTATATTTTAGTTACGGCTCATACTATACAATAACCAAGCAAAATTTCATCGACTGAGGAATTAATGCTTGGGTCTCCATACAACAACTTCCTTCATTTACTGCACTAGTTTATGGATCGTGTACAGAGATCGGAATTTAGGGGGCGAATTTTAAAGACAGGTAAGAAGTTCCTGCATCGATAAACTCAATTAGCTTGGTCTTGGATGTTTAATATGTATTTAAGTATTTATTTATCTATATTTAAGTATGTTTATCCGTTGCCTAGTGTCCATAGTACAAGCTTTGCTTAGTTTGGGACTAGGTCAATTGGTGTCAAGTGTCCCATGATATTTATTTTATTTATTATTTATTTTTCTAAAGGTATACATAGTTCTAAGTTTGGTTTGTAAAAATATGAATTTTAATGGAAATATACAAATTAAATAAGATTTTGGTGGTTTCTAATTATAGTATTTATCTACTCAGCGAGCTCTACAGTATTTTAATTGTAGCATGATGCGAGTGACAGCTGTCAATATCACAAGACTAGAGAGTCAAAGTGTCGAAACTTGAGTCGATAAAACTAATAATTTAATACTAAATATAATATAAATATAAAAACTAATAAATTAAACCGATTATAACGCTAATTTTGATGAGAATATTATAGTCATGGATGGTGTAATGGGTAGACCTTGAAGCAGCATATTAAATAAAAAAAGTCAGTTCGCTTTCATCTGTTTCTAGATAACACACGCCATGGTGATAAGCGTGCATGTACTCGCATGTTTCCATTCATACCGTGGTGTCGCCTATCGCAACACAAATCAAACTCTATATTCTTTTCTTTTTGGTACGAGTATATACCTTTTTAGGATTCCGTACCTAAAATGGCAAAAACGGAACCCTTATAGTTTCGCCATGTCTGTCTATCTGTCTGTCCGCGGCTTTGATCAGGGAGAATCAATGCTAGAAAGATGTAATTTTGCCTGAATACATATGTAAATTATGCCGACAAAATGGTACAATAAAAAATTCAAAAACAATTTTTAGATTTAATAGACGTAAAGTGGGGGTGATTTTTTTTTTCTCATCCAACCTTATAGTATGGGGTATCGTTGAATAGGTCTTTTAAAATCATTAGGGGGTTGCTAAAACGATTTTTCGATTCATTGATTAGTTTGCAAAATATTCAACTTTAAAGTTAAAGTTTCATTAAAATCAGGCGTTCCCCCCTCTAAAATCTAAACTGGTGGGTGCAAAAATTAAAAAAAAATCGGGTTGGTACTGAGTATATCAAACTTACAAGGAAAACTATACCGGTTAAGTTTTCTTGAGAATTATTAGTAGTTTAAGAGTAAATAGCAGCCTAAGGTATAAAACATACCTAAACTTGTAATATTCCGTACAAAATACGAAATTCTTAGAAAAATATGACTTAATTTTTGCGTAATGGCTATGGAACCCTATTTCGGGCGTGTCCGACACGCTCCTGGCCGGTTTTTTTATGTGGTAGAGTCTCACTGGAACCACTTGCTGGCTGCAGTACGAATGGGCCGGCTCGACCGGGTTAGTACCACATTCCCACAAAATACCGGCGTGAAATAGTAGTTTTGCTACTGTGTTTCGTCCGGTGAGTGGGAGATCCGGAGGCCCGACTCCCCTCCCCCTACCTCCCATCCCCTCCCTCTCCCCTTTAGTCCGGCAACGCATCCGCAGTCCTAATAATGCTGTAAGTGTCTCTCTATGGTATCTTCACAATACGCGAAGGTATGAAGATACTAAACCAAAGGGCGGCGGTGATCACTTACCCCATCAGGTGACCCGCATACTCGTTTTCCAGCTATTTAATATTAAAACAAAAGCTTACCCCTGTCACCGATGAACTCGTTGAAGTCAACGAACCCGTCGTGATTCTGGTCCTTTTCCCGCAGCGTCTGGTTCACCAGGAACCCGTGCATCTGCTCGTGCTCCTCAGGGTTGGTGAACATCTGCCGGCGACACAGACAGTCAGACATATACTTCGGTCACAGTATTTATATAAGCTAAAGCAGTATGGAAGCTACGAACAAATACCGCGAGTCTACCGAGCAAACCGTGTCTATGGCCTAGTGCCGTGTAAACTAACGCATTGGCGTTCGCGATCGCTTTCACCATCCCATTCTACCCTCATCCTATACCGTGTGACAGAAAGAAGTGGTGATACGATTGTGATTCCGAGTGCGTTGAACAATAAAGCCTACGAGTACGCACACATGTAGTACGCATTACTTATATGCTATTACTCCGTTACGCTAAAACGGCTGGACGCAATGGATGAAATTTGGTAGGTAGCTGGACGTCTGAAATAACACATAGGCTACTTTTTATCCCAATATTCCCACGGGATCAGGATTCAGGACAAAATCCTAAAATATCAACCGCTAGCATTAAAAAAAAAATTTAGCGCGAGTTTTTTTTTATGCAACGGCATAAAATCGATACATTTTTAGCATATTTTATTGATACAGTTCTAATGGTTTACACGAGCGAAGCCACAGGTAAAGGCTAGTACTTAATAAGCTATTTTATCTTCACCTGTAACTAGGTAACAGTTTTATTTAACTCTCGAGTTCTCCTTCAACAATTTATGTCGCCATTGTTCTTTAATTACAATCACGACGAAAATTAGTCGCACTGTGTTTTTGTGAAACAATTAGGAAACAACAGGCGCGGGTCGATAAAGTTGATTAGCTACACCCTCCACGTCGATTTATTTAAGCGACAACATTTTTTTTATATTTCTAACTAGCTGACCCGGTAAACTTCGTACCGCCTCATTTTTAGGGTTCCGGAGCCAAAATGGCAAAAACGGAACCCTTATAGTTTCGCCATGTCTGTCTGTCTGTCTGTCCGTTTGTCTGTCTGTCTGTCCGTCCGCGGCTTTGCTCAGGGACTATCAATGCTAGAAAGCTGTAATTTCGCACGGATATATAAGTAAACTATGCCGACAAAACAGTACAATTAAAAATTCAAAAACAATTTTTTTTAGGGTACCTCCCATAGACGTAAAGTGGCGGTGATTTTTTTTTTCTCATCCAACCCTATAGTGTGGGGTATCGTTGGATAGGTATTTTAAAACCATTAGGGGTTTGCTAAACGATTTTTCGATTCAGTAAAGCGTTTGCGAAATATTCAACTTTAAAGTGCAAATTTTCATTAAAATCGAGCGTCCCCCCCCCCCCCTCTAAAATCTAAACAGATGGGTGGAAAAATTTGAAAAAATTCAGGATGGTAGTCAGTATATCAAACTTTCAAGGAAAACTATAACGGCTATGTTTGCTTGAGAATTATTAGTAGTTTATGAGTAAATAGCAGCGTAAGGTATAAAATATACCTAAACTTGGAAGATTCCGTATAAAATACGAAATCCTTAGAAAAATATTACTTAATTTTTTCGTAATGGCTACGGAACCCTATTTTGGGCGTGTCCGACACGCTCTTGGCCGTTTTTTTTTCATATTTCTCAACTTTTAAACCTTCCCTGGACTTCCACAAATAATTCAAAACATAAATTAGCCAAATCGGTCCACCCGTTCACGAGTTTTAGCGAGACTAACGAACAGCAATTGAATTTTTTTATATATATAGATGTAATGAGGACTGTGGCACGCTGGGTGGCGCTCGCTAGTATCGTGAACTTTTTTTTTTTATTCTTTATTGCACACCATAAAACAGTACAAAAAATTTATAATACAAACACAGACTCAGGGTAGATAATAGGCGGCCTTATCGCTTAACACCCATCTCTTCCAGACAACCATTTGGGTACAAGAAATTAATGTTTAACAAAAATAGGTGGCGGAAACAGAAACAGAAAATAACAACAAACCAAAAATCAATAATATTAAAATAAACTAAATTTGTTTGACACATATTAAATGTTATTGAACGGATTACTCACGTCTTAAATCGAGTTTAGCTCGACATGTTTCGGGTTATTTCGAAACCCTTCATCACTGGAGCACGCGACTCGGCGGCTGCCGCAACACGCGCACTACGCGCCACCGCTCCACCGAAACATGTCGAGCTAAACTCGATTCAAGACGTGAGTAATCCGTTCAATAGCATTTAATATGAATGAGTCTCACGGTAGTTTCATGATCAAAATTTGTTTGACACCTTTGATATTTGTGTCACTTTTGACAGATTCGACAGACGAGATATCGGTAGATTGCGTTAGTACCTATCGTGAGATCTGTTTTATGTTAACTAGGAGTCGATCAAATTTTTCATGTCACTCGTTGCTATAGTTACGGTCTCCTGAGTCACTTTTAAACCGTAAATTTATATAATTATAAAATTTGCCGAACATGCGTATTTATGATAGTTTTAAGCCCTTTTGTAATATGGATAAGGACACCACCAATCAACTGACGTAATTTTTATGAGCCGTCAAAACACAATTCTCCCATAGAATTTCAATGGCAACGGCGAATTATGACGTCACTATCCGGCAACTCAATCTACTAACTATTTATTTGTTTTAAAGCAACAAAAAATCTAGTCTTACAGTAAATCGAAAATTAATCTGGTTTTCAAGGCTAAAATAAAGCGTTTTATTACTGGAATTGTGCCTTCGAATTATTTTTTAATGGCGTCATCATCCCTAGAGCGTGACAAATGTAAAAGTTGTGAAGCAGTTCTCAGCGCCAAAGATGGGAGCTATGACTCCACAGATGGACACACACATAGTGGCCAAAGGCCGTAGCAGGATAAGGGAAGGAAGAATGCACTTCAATGGCTTTAATATTATGAATCGGCCCATTATTATTAATATTGACTCAGCCCATTATCATGATAAAAAGGCATATTATCTTCCCTTATTCAACTACGGCCTTACAATACCCCCATGCGCAGCGCACCCCCACCCCTTTTTTGCGTCGGGAAAATATAAACACTTATAAAAGTACTAAAAGAATTTCCTTGCTCACCCGCGACCTTACGATGATAGCTAAGCTTATGCAAAATATATGCGTGTTCATGCAGTTCCTCCACCTCCACACTGTAAGAACACACACAAATTAGGTACACAAACCCACCTATCACCACCACCAATTACACGGACGCGTTTCGAACTCAACCAGAGCTCATCTTCAGAGTAACAACCGTACACCATGCTACATGTATGTATGTATGTAGTCTAACAACTTATAAAAGTGATTCTACTTGAGCCTAGCGAACTCACCTCGAACTCGTTCAGATCGAGTTTACCGTCGCCGTTGAGATCGGCCGCATGCCACATCACCTTCTCTTCTTGTACCAGCTGTGAACAATGGTACAGTCAGCTGCAGAGAAAAGGTACCCCCCTGTAACGGCGGTATCCATACTTACCGCCATTACAGGGGGGTCCCCTTTCTCTGCAGCTGACTGTACCACATTAGTGTACCCTCATGAATCTTAGGGCGCAATGGGGAAGATATTCTGCCTTTTCGCAAATGTTTCATTTGCCAAACTGTTTTATTTCCCAACTCAATTTTCTCCGAAACTAGAACTTTTTCTAAGTGTATTTTCTTATGGTTTTCTTTGGTTTTTCTTTTTTTTTAAAGGCAGGCTTACGTTTGCCCTCAATTTCGCTTGATGGAAGGCGAAGATGAGGCCTAAGATGGTACCGGAAAAATTGACCTCGGCAGAGAGTTTTATAGAACATAGTAGGTTAGGTAAGGTTTGTTTTATGAAAGTTCCGAAAAAGATATAGTTTCAGAGGGAATAATAATGTTGCCTTTACATACCTTTACGGTAGAGAAGCCATGAGGCTTATGAACCCCCCTCCCCCTGGGTCTAGGACAATCGTAGATATTTTTCTAAGCTCATTGATTTTAATAAGATGCATTATATTTATCTTAAGAGAATTGATTTTGTTATTTGATTATGTTAGCCTCAGCCATATTTTTCTGGTTCTTCAATGCGATTTTCAGTATAATTTAGAAATTTGTTAGAGCAAGCTGGATGTAGTCTACTCTCACTCTAACCAAACATGTGCGCAATTTAAGAAGGTTGAGTCATAAATCTCGTAGCGTTTAACAAAACAAGCAATGTGGGACAAATTTGTTTACATTTAAACTATTTGAGATAATCTCAAGATTGTGTAAAGTGAAATAAAAAGGGCCATGCTAAATAAGTTTTTATATTAAACGTATGTATATTTTTAACAAAAATGCGTATATGGTAACAAACAAGGGACTGTTTTCAAAGAAAAAAAAAATGGCACAAGTTCAGAAGGGCTACTCCGAAATACAAAATTCGAAGTTCGTGTCGTGCGGTCCCTCTGACACTTATACTATTTAATACGAGAGCGAGAGGGATCGCACGACACGAACTTCAAATTTTGTGTTTCGGAGTAGCCCTTCAGGATTCTGATGTTATAAGAAGAGTTAACTATAAACAATTAGGTCAACTTTTTAACTGACATAAAAAAGAGTAGGTTCTCAAGTCAATGCGTATTTTTTTTCTTTTTTTTTTTTAATGTATGATCATATGACCACACGGAGCTTTATACAGAGGTAGTCTGATTTTGATCATTTTTTTTATCGGAGAGCATATACCCCCGTCAAAATCCCATATACATTTGGAAAAAAAATCTACCCTAAGGGTAGGAAAACAGGGGATGATTGATTGTTCAGTCACTGATTGTAATGTATACCATCCCAGCCTATATACGTCCCATAGCTGGGCACAGGCCTCCTCTCAGAACAAGAGGGCTTGGGCTATAGTTCCCACGCGGGCCTAGTGCGGATAGGGAACTTCACATGCACCATTGAATTGCTTCGCTTTGTGCAGGTTTCCTCACGATGTTTTCCTTCACCGCAAAGCTCGTGGTAAATTTCAAATGTAATTCCGCACATTAATTTCGAAAAACTCAGCGCCGCGGGTTTGAACCCACGATCAGGCATAACTTTTTACAGAGTAGTCCAATTTTCATAATTCTTTTTTTATTGGATAGATAGGGTATACAGGATAAATTTTTAACCACCGAAAAACATATGGCGTGCAATGAATAGATACCTACCAGGGTAGGCGGCGCTAGGACTAGTGACACTCTTCTGTAACGCAAAGTATCAACTGCCTATCCTGGAGTCGCCCCAATGCACCCCAATGTATGCTAGGCTAGCATTACCTCTTTTTTTTATTCGACTGATTGGCAAACGAGCAAGTGGGTCTCCTGATGGTAAGAGATCGCCACCGCCCATGAACATTTGCAACACCATTTTGCATTTGCATTTGGGAGAGTTTTACAATACAATACATTTACAACACCTGGTATTGCAATGCGTTGCCAACCTAGAGGCCTAAGATGGGATACCTCAAGTGCCAGTAATTACACCGGCTGTCTTACTCTCCACGCCAAAACACAACAGTGCAAGCCTGCTGCTCCACGGCAGAATTAGCGAGCAAGACGGTGGTAGCGATCCGGGCGGACCTTGCACAAGGTCCTACCACCTGCACAAACATATCTAACGTAACTGACGTATTCAATAAGCTTGTTCTAACATGAACTTGCCTCTGGGTTCTATGGCCGGTTTTAGTGTCACGCGTACCGTGGTGCGGATCGCTCCGCGCGGGCTGATCAGCCAATGGCTAATGAGCTTCCCGTCCGCGCGGATAGGAAGCTCATTAGCCATTGGCTGATCAGCCCGCGCGGAGCGATCCGCACCGACGGTACGCGTGACACTAAAACCAGCCTAGAGCTACTTGACAAACCATGCCAGTGTCCCCGGTGTCTTCGGGCGCGATGTCCTCTTCGGCGTCGACCCCGAAGGCGTCCTGCAGGTACTCGCCCCACGTGACGACGCCGTCGCGATTGTCGTCCGCCTCGCTCATACGCTCCTCTGCTTCCTCACGCGACAACTTGCTGGACAGACAAAATATTATAATGACACTGTAATAAATAAATAAAGAACGTTTATTTTGGAATGCGGGTTCCATATTACATGAGTTTTGCGAAATTCATGTGCGGAATTACATTTGAAATTTACCACGAGCTTTGCGGTGAAGGAAAACATCGTGAGGAAACCTGCAAAGCAATTCAGTGGGGCGTGTGAAGTTCTCAATCCACACTGGGCCCGCGTGGAAACTATGGCCCAAGCCCTCTTGTTCTAAGAGGAGGCCTGTAGCCAGCAGTGGGACGTATATAGGCTGGGATGGTTCCATATTACATAGGATTAAAAAAAGAATCCTATAATATTTAGAGCTGCCTTTACAAAATTCGTCAGAACTGACAAAAAGCTGAACATTTAAAAAAAAAACTATCAATAAGTAAAAAATTTAGAGAATATCGAATGGAAGGACTCAAAGACCAGATAAATCCAGACATATGGTAGGTAACTCTACATTATGTTCTAATACTAGCATAAGTTTTGTTCAAGAGGAAGAGATTTTTGATTTAGTATTTGTGTAAAAAACTAAGAATTTGTACTCACATTTACAAAATTCTAACTCAATGTAAACATAGAAGGGTGGTAAAAATCATTTTCTTTTTTATTTTACCATTTTTCACATTAATTACCTTTACTTCAATATTTATACAACATAATATTATTAAAAAAATATACTTAAAAAAATATTACCAGGCACAGTCTTCTTCCCACATGTATGTAAAAAGCATGGTTATAATATGCTATATTTAATTTTAATATGCTTTTAACACAGCCAATAAAAATATCACAATGAAGGCAATAAGAGTGTTTTTCTCAGATAAAACATTATCTTTCTTATTGCACATTTTACAAAATCATTATTGCACAAAGAGTGTTCAATACAAAAGTAATAACTTTTCTATTATCATACAAGGTTTACTCTTGTATTGCTCACTTTTAGACATCGGTTACACTCATTCTGGCATAACATCAGTCGGTCATTCTGGTTTTCTGTCATTTACAATGTATAAGAATGTTATTTAAAACATAATTTTTAACAGCCCCAAAGGGCTACTACAAAATTCGAAAATCGATATTGTACTGTCCCGCGGACGATTATATTATTTAATACAAGAGTGAGAGGGACGGTACAATATGAACTTCAAATTTCGTAGTAGCCCTGCCTGCCTGGTCCGTCAGTCTGTAATGTTACACAATAATTCTCCCGTCATTCTTGCCAGAATGATGGACTTAACTGACACCAGAATTAGGATGTAGCCAATGTCTTATACTTGTGGTTCAGATTGATAAAAATTATACCACTCAAAATCCAGTCAGCGAAATCATACGGACAGATGTTATGAATCAAACAAATCAATTTTTGAATTTGATAAAAAAATTCGGCATTTAGTGTTAAGGTAAAACCGCTTCAAAATTAAGTGATACTTCTGTTTTCTGAAATTGATTTGCAAGGCAAATTAAGTCAACACCTAAACTTAGATCCTAACTTTAAAATGTTATGGAAAATTGGTAGTGATAACAGCATTTTTGAGAGAATCTTTTTAATTCTAATTTAATTTATAATAATGAGTTTAAGGGGCTGTTTCACCAGCCATTGATTAGTGTTAACTGAAGGTTAAATGTGATACCATCTCCGTCTATTCAACCAAAACATAGAGATGGCATCAGATTTAACCATCAGTTAACACTAATCAATGGATGGTGAAACAGCCCCTAAATTTTTTTTTAAGTCAATTTGTAAGTGAATGTTTTTTCCCATGTCTTTTTTAAAACTTTTTCATGTTTGTTCAGGAATACCAGCCATAAATGATTAATGGAAAAACAGAAATTTTTGTTTGTTACAGAGCTATTCTAGTGGTGGTAAAATGGTGCTAAAATTTCCCCAACATCTCATCCCAGCCTATATACGTCCCACTGCTGGGCACAGGCCTCCTCTCAAAATGAGAGGGCTTGGGCCACAGTTCCCACGCGGGCCCAGTGTGGATTGGGAATTTCACACGCACCATTGAATTGCTTCGCAGGTTTGTGCAGGTTTCCTCACGATGTTTTCCTTCACTACAAAGCTCGTGGTAAATTGCGCACATGAATTTCGAAAAACTCAAGAGGTGCGAGCCGGGATTTGAACCCACGACCCTCTGCTTGAGAGGCGATAGGTCAAACCACTAGGCCACCACGGCTTATTAAAATTAAAAAAAAATGCAACTACTGTACGAAAAGATCCATTGATTCCTCAAAATATTTTCTTAAACATCAAAGAATGTTTGACATTCTTCTTAATGCTTGCAATGAAACAACACATTAAGCAATTCAATAATACACATTCACATTGAAATTTCTCAATAAGCTTCAACATCTGTTTATCATTTCCTTATCAACATTTCTCAGTAACCTATTCCCATTACACCACCTCATTCAAATGTTATCTGCATTAACTTATTCAATATGAAACCTTTAAGCATGAATAAGAAATAAATGTCTTTTTCAAAATATTTTGTCAGATAAGTTCGTTTTTATCTTGCTTTCTCAATTTACTTCAGTAAGGTAGTTGAGAAAGCAAGATGATTACGAACTTTTCCGACAAAATACGATGACAAAACATTATTCACTACATGTACTAGCTAGTCTGAAGGGCTACTCCGAAACACAACGTTCGAAGTTCGTGTCGTGCGGTCCCTCTCACACTTATACTATTTAATACGAGAGCGAGAGGGATCGCACGACACGAACTTCGAACGTTGTGTTTCGGAGTAGCCTTCCAGGTAAAAAAGGAACTCACCGGAAGGAATTGAGTATCCACTCTTTAAGTTCGTTCCTGTCAATGAACTGATCACCATTTACGTCCATCTTCGGCAGCAGCAGCGCCAGCCGCCTCTTAGACTCCTCAGGACTAAGCTTGTCATATTCTTCAGCTTCCTTCACACTTCCTATTGAATAATAATAAGTCACAACCAGCACAACAGGTATGAAAACCACTAGCGCGCGTCTCATCGACATCGCGACTGGCTTATCAGGCTATTAAACCCAAGACATTGCAAAATTTAGCGGCATACCACCCGACGCAAAAAAAAAAGTAAACAATGCACCTAAGATGGCTTCGTGATCGAACTCCGAGTTGTGTCCGGAGTCCCCGTAATGGTCGAAGTCCCGCGCCCGGTAGCTCCCATCGCCCTCGCGCTCCTGGGTGTCCACGCTGTGAGAGTGCACCGCGGCAGAAGCACAGTTCAATAACAAATTCTGGGTCAGGAGGAACATAAAAGACAGGATGAACGCCGAAGCCATTTTATCGCGATCCGATTTCCGGTTTTTTGATTCAGTTCGTCAACGGCTTTATTATGCAAATCTCATTATATTAGGTTTATTTTCAGAAATAGCGTTTCGTCATTGAAGCAAAATATTAAGCGCTGCTGACAGACAGGAGTTGACTGTCCGCTTGACAGCTGAGGACTCGTGGGTGGGTTTTCATTTCATTCGGGAGAGATATGATTTACGATTGGTTATAGCGATAACAACTCCTATGGGTCTAGTCTGTCATTGGCCGGGCAAACATTTGGGATGTCATGGCTAATGGTAGCGTCACGAATTTGACTTTTAATTGATCGTGAAAGATTCTCGTAAAAAAGCAAATTACATTTAACCGAGTTCGAAACAGGTTTTTTTAGGGTTCCGGAGCCAAAATAATGAAAACGGAACCCTTAGTTTCGTCAAGTCCTGTATAAAATCTGCCTGTCTGTCCGTCCGTCCATCCGTATGTCAATGCATTTTACTCGAAAACTACAAGAAGAACCTATCCACGAAACAGAAAAAACTAGTTTTTTCTATTCCGTGAACCTATCAATGAAATTAGCATTAGGTAGGTACTGATGTCTTGTCAAACCCGCTATTTATTTTTGTAGTTAAATTACAAAAATAAATATTTATTTATAGGGGGGAAATTTAAAATTTGATATGAAAGTAGCTCTTACCGCTTAGCTACCTACAAATTTCTATAGAATCCTCGGTGCTGGAGTCTGCAGGGCTACTCCGAAACTCGAAACTCGAAGTTCGTGTCGTGCGGTCCTTCTGACACTACTGTTTATACGAGAGCGAGATGGACCATACGACACGAAGTTCGAGTTACGAGTTTCGTAGTAGCCCTGAAGGGCTACTCCGAAACACAACGTTCGAAGTTCGTGTCGTGCGATCCCTCTCGCTCTCGTATTAAAATATAATATATAATAAAATATATATATTAATAAATAAATAAAATATATAAATATATAATATAATATATATATTAGTATAAATGTGAGAGGGACCGCACGACACGAACTTCGAACGTTGTGTTTCGGAGTAGCCTTCCTGTTGTACTTCCTGTTCGTACAATCGCGTTCATATATTTTGATCAAAAGATTAAGAACTCGACTGTATTTACCAGGTACAGTCAGTGTCCTGACATAAGTGTTTTTTAACTCCAAATTTTTGTTACTTTTACGATCATCCCGTGAAAGTCTATATATTTCACACAAAAACAAGCTGAAAGATGGATGCACAGAAAAAAAAACGAAAAATAGACCAGCGCTGGGAATCGAACCCACTGCGTGCTATTCCCCTACACCACCGCTGGACAGGAGACTAGACACGAATTCCTATGCACCAACATTTCAACTTGCATTCTTTTCAGTCACTTTAGCAGCGACACTAACGCCATCTATGTTACTAGTTTCTCATCGAGATACATTAAACACTCCCATCGGAACTATCCGCCCACCAGGGACAAGAGATGTCGCTATTAAGCAATCAAATTAAGATTACTTTTTGGAGTCTTTTTGTATTTTTTTATTTCAAATCCAAATTTTTGTTACTTTAACGGTCATCCTGAGAAAGTAATTCACACTTAATTGCTTACTTTCACAGTTGCAAAGTACCGTAGAGTAAGCGTTGAGCTCTATCCTAGAAAGGTAGGTACTTTTAAGTCGCCAAAAAAACAACAATTTCTTCAATAACTTTAATACATATTAAAATTAAAAGAAAAAATAAAGATGAATAAAAATAAAAGTTCAACATGAAAATATAAATTTAACAGGCAAAAAAAAACAACAAATACACTTAAAATAAGTTTACAATAAATTGCGTGCAGTAACGATAATTTGTGTTATCCTGTGGAAGAGCGCGTGGTGCGGGTAGTTGAGACAGAACTTCGTTAGGTGCGTGTTCAGTTCCCCGACGAGGTAAGGCAGATGGGTGCTTGTGACTGGGTCCTGTGGGTTCAGGTTCTGGAGAGCGTATTCTATGTAGCTGTAAAAAAAATATTAGGTACGTATGACCATTTGACATTTTACGTGGGACACTATACAGGCTACTTAAAAAAAAAAACGTATGACCATGTATGACGTACTATAATAATATACTTGGTTTGGATAGGTATTTACCTAAATGTAAACAAGACAACGTCAAATTGGTGTTTTAAATATAGAAATTCCCTCATTGAACTATCTAAATACTTAAATTTCGTCAGTACTTGAAAAAAAAAAACACGTATCTCAAAATCGATAATTTTACTGAGTGAACTATAAGAATGAACATTATTTCAAGAGTCAATTTTGTTGAGGTTGATTTGAGATACTACGAGATTTTTTTCAAAGTAGTGTGTATCAATATGAAAATAAAATGAGTGAAACCAAAACCAACGTTTTTTAGTCACGAGAGGGGCTTACAGTTTGCAAAGCACTGGGCATCTGCCCAGAGTTCCAAATAGAAAAGAGAGGCCAGAACATAAAGTATCATATTCGTGTACTGGCAACATTACCCAAGTAGCAATAGCTATATAGAAACTGCATTTAGGTTCATGATTGTTGCGGCAGCCGCCGAGCCCCGTGCTCCAGTGATGAAGGGTTTCGAAATAACCCGAAACATATTGAGCTATACTCGATTTAAGACGTGAGTTATCCGTTACAATATCTTTTAATATGAGTGAGTTTCACGGTAGTTTCATGATCAAAAATGCACACTTCCCGAGGGAACAGCGCGCGATAACCGAATACCACGCGGACGGAGCCGCGGGCAAAAGCTAGTAAAAAATATATCGTTGTGGGGATTATATAGACACCTATAGATTTCACCCGCGGTTCCGCTACGGCGTGAAAGACGGACAAACATACAAACACACTTTCGCATTTATAATATTAGTATGGATATGCGCTCTTTGACCTCTTACTACACTCAGAAATATGAACCAACCTGCACTTGAGTTTCGTTTCGACCACGAGGTCAGTGGCCAGTTGTTGCAACAGCGAGAGCAGCACGGGCTGCGCGAGCGCACCGCGCGCGCCCAGCACGGGCGCGCCTGCGCGGCACGCCGCCACCGCGAGAGACAAGTCCGTCGCCAGTAGCGCCTTGCTGAAGGCCCCGTTGAAGTCCCCGTCTTTGACGAGCTTGTTTATTTCGGCTGTTATCATCTGTAGCGTGATATCATGGATAAGCAATATAATTCATTTTGCCAATAGTATTAAAAAAAACACATGAAAAACACATGGAAAATTCTTCTACGAGCCCTATGTCCCTAATGAGGGATAACAGGATCACATCATCATCATCATCAATAGTATATTAAAATAAAAACCGACCAAGAGCGTGTCGGCCACGCCCAAGATAGGGTTCCGTAGCCATTACGAAAAAAATCAAGTAATATTATATGCGTTATTTATAACACAATTAAAACACTGCAGTCTTAACATCTATTACCAGAAAAAGATCTGAAAGTTCTGCATTCTAGTCTTATGATTTGTTTATAAGCTCAAATTCTGCTGATTTAAATAAACAAACAATAAGACAGTCATAACATAAAACATACTGTAAAGGAGGTTAAAAATACAAATTGATCTCTTTTGATAACCCAGGCTTTTGGTTAGCAAAGCCTTTCGACCTCTTCAAAACCCTCGAAGGTCTACCCTGACGATTACCATGCGATCAACAGCGGAAAGCGGAGTCACAGTGAGGTTGCTGATAATACTGGAGTAATTGGTAAGCCCTGAGGTTTCAGGACTGGCGCACGCCGAGTGTTCGGAGCTAGGAGAGTCTTCGCGACCAGAATCGGTGTCCGACACTAGAGGAAGCACGCTGGTGAACTCCTCGCGCCAGTGCTTCAACTCGCGCTCCAGGACCCTGAAGACATTTTATCGTCATTAAAACAGCCGTACGACGTTCACTGTTAGACATGGCTTCCCTCTTAAAACTCCAGAAGACTAACTACTAATGCGAAAGTGTGTTTGCATGTTTGTGTTTTTGTGTGTATGTTTGTTCGTCTTTCACGTCGAAACGGAGCGGCGGATCGTCGTGATTTTTGGCATAGATCGTTTATGGACCGGAGAGTGACATAGGCTGCTTTTTATCCCGAAATAATGCACAGTTCCTGAGGGAAAAGCGCGCGATAACCGAATTCCACGCGGGCGAAGCCGAGCGGAAAAGCTAGTTGGTTAATAAATAAACAAATCACAGATATAGATAAAAATATAGAGATCCAGGAGCTGGTGGCTGAACCCAACATCATCGGCGTAACAAAATCACACAGACTTCGCTGGTTCGGCCACCTACTGCGAATGGGGGAGGATCGGGCTGCCTTGGTCTTGGCGTACGTGGGACGACATACTGGTCGCCGCCCGGTTGGGCGACCCAGGTACCGCTGGGAGGAGTGTCCAGGCGGATCTGCGACGTCTTCAAGTCGACGACTGGCAAGAGGCTGCGCACGATCCGGACAGATGGCATGCTCTCGTTTCGGAGGCCAAGACCCTCTTTGGGTCGCTGAGCCAAATTAGTTAGTTTTAGTTAGTTAGTTACAGATATAGATTACAATCTAGTATTTATTTAGTTAAGTACGTTACGAGTCACGGACACGTCTCAAAAAGTGGCAATGGGCAGACCACAACTCTAGAAGAACAGATCACCTGTGGATGAGAAAGGTCCCCAACCCACCATGGTTTCAACCACGTTTCAACCAATATATAAGTTACTCTCCCAATTTATAAGTTACTCTATGGTTTCAACTTACTTCTCCGTGGTGGCAGCAACCACGTCCAACACCCGCTCGGCATCGGTGCAGGCCTGTTGCAACAGGGTCTGGTGACGCTGCAGCTCCGCTTGCAGGCTCTGCGAGGTCTGGTGCAGAGCATCTGCGGTGCACGCTGTGTTCTCTTCCACTGCACATTTGGACAATTTATATATGTATGTTTGGACGACCGGATGGCTAAGTGGTTAGAGAACCTGACTACGAAGCTTGAGGTCTCGGGTTCGAATCCCGGCCGGGGCAGATATTTGTATGAATAATACGAATGTTTGTTCTCGGGTCTTGTATGTTTAATGTGTATTTAAGTATTTATTTATCTATATAAGTATGTTTATCCGTTGCCTAGTACCCATAGTACAAGCTTTGCTTAGTTTGGGACTAGGTCAATTGGTGTCAAGTGTCCCATCATGATATTTATTTATTTATGTAAATACTTTACTGTATATAAAACACAAAATAATACAAAAAGAAAACAGCTAACCAAAAGAGTACAAGGCGAACTTATCCCTAAAAGGGATCTTTAACTAAACTATAGAAAGGAAAACTCAAAGATGGGCGAACAGTATTTATGCACAGAACAGAATTAATGAACAGTATTTATTTATTAATTTAGTAAGGATGTCGAGCAAAACTCGACTTAAGATGTGTTATCCGGGTCAATATGTTTAATATGAGTGAGTCTCTTGGTAGTTTTATGGTCAAAATTTTGTATGGATTGAATGAAGGCACAGAGCTGTCTAAGGGCATACCGACCGGGCCTTGAGGCATCAAAGAATATGCTGCCGTTGGAAAGTAGGTATTGTTAATGTTAATGATAGCAAAAATTCACTATTTGTAAGCTTAGATTATATAGTACTGTATAGTCTAAGTTTGTAAGCGAATGTATCCGACTTTTGGGGCACATGGCAAAGACAGTATACTGATAGCACTTCTGAGTAGCGGTACCTACCAATTTGTACATACATTTTATGGCAAGATTTTAGGACTGGATTGGTTCTATTCAAGCTCATGATTTAGAACTGTGCATCGGGTCTTGGTGCCATCTAGTTAATAATTAAATCAACTCGGATCGAATACAACATCCTATATCGTACCATATCGCACTAACAACGTTTCTCAAGTCAGATTCATAAAATACAACTTTCGACGCTCTTCCTTCCGACTTCGGTCTCCACGTTTTCGCCATAACATGGATGGCGGGATACATTTTGGAGTGTCTATATTTGCTCACTAGATGGCACTAATAGTTCCTGCAGCAGGATTAGTAGATCTTACGGTCGCTAAAAGCCGTCGCAACCAGCTTGGTGACGTGTTTGAGCAGCTGCCGATGCGCGCGCTCCATGATGGGGACGTAAAGCGATGACACCTCCACGCTGAACAGCGAACGGATCAGCTCGCGCATGGACGCCGTCGTCGCGGACACTATGCTTTGCTTCAACTCCTGGAACATGGATACTTTTTAGAGTGGATTTTTAGAATGGCGTCCGCGGACCGGGAGACGAGCTGTCGATAGGCCTCCAACAAGATGGAGCGACGACCTGGTTAAGATCGCGGGATCGCGGTGGATGCGAAAAGCACAAACCGGTTTGAGTGGAGAGCCTTGGGGGAGGCCTGTGTCCAGCTTTGGACGTCTTTCGGCTGACATGATGATGGTGATGATGAGAGTGGATCCAGAGGGTCACGGGGGTCATGACTCCCTGTGGCGGTCATGGCTGTGAGGCGGGGTCTAAGACGACAGTATTTACATACTTTTCAAAACTTTTTTTATGTTCCTGCGATAAAAGAGAATTGATTTATAGTTATGACTGGAATTCGAGCCCCTGGGACATAGAATTTGATCATGTGACCCCCCCCGGCTATAAAATCGGATCCGCCCTTGAGTGTTCACAAGTGCCGGGACGGGAGGGGTAGGTATATATATTTTTTTTTTTTTTATTTGACTGGATGGCAAACGAGCAAGTGGTCTCCTGATGGTAAGAGATCACCACCGCCCATAAACATCTGCAACACCAGGGGTATAGCAGGTGCGTTGCCAATCTAGAGGCCTAAGACGGGATACCTCAAGTGCCAGTAATTTCGCCGGCTGTCTTACTCTCCACGCCGAAACACAACAGTTACCAGTTGCACTCCTCTGGCGTAAAAGAAAAAAAAATAGTCAAAACAAGACTAAGATACAGAATTGAACCCATAAATGCACCTCCTAATATGCTATAGATCCAAGATGCAATGGGGTGCATTGAAAATAATTCTGCCGGCATGAAGAAAGAAAGAAAGAAAATAATTTACTCATAACAGCAGTGACACATTACAAAGATCATGAAAAATAATAATAAGAAGTGTTGCCGGTATAAAAAGGTCACAGTGACAAAGGTGACACTGTTGTGTTCAAAATTTTGCGTGACAAAAATTCCGCGGAAACACGGACTGTGCAAACGGTGGTGGGGAAAGATGTCGATCGCTGCTCTGGCACTGCTCTTCCGTAATGTTGCGAGCTCACCTCGCTCTGCAGTAGATCGGTGACGGCGGCGCAGATCCGGCGCTCCAGCGAGGGCCGGGCTTCGATAGCGCTCAGCAGGCTCTGCGCACCCCCTTCCGCTCCTTCATTGTCTCTGATTTATAAATAAAGTATTTAGTGGCGGCTGCTGTTGGAAACCATCGCGAGTGCTGCCTTCTGGCCGAAAGAAGTCGTGTTCTGGCGGTTCTGGGGCACCAATGCCTTGCCATGCTTGCGACGTCGGGGACGGTGACTTTACGGGGTCACGCCGTTTTGTCACCAAATTAGCCTTGAATATTATTGATTATTATGTATGCTGTAAGGTATTTATTGTATGGGCCAAGTTGCCCGAAATAAATGGATTTTATAATTATTGTTATTTGTTAGGTACTTGCATAGGAAATCGAGAGTCGAAATTAAAGAAGAGGAGTGGTTGTCCAATCTTGCTAATTATATTATAGCTGTTATTTAGTTGAATTTCATCCATCGCATTGATTTCTAATTTGTTATGGATACCTAATGTTTTATTTTAATAGAATAAACATCCAAGTACAGTTAGCTACAGAGAAATGTGACCCCCTACGATATAGTATGACCGCAGCAGGTTCACGTTGCTCTGCCAAACAAAAAAGCTTGTACATATTGTATGGTAGTTTTATAGCAGCCCTCTGTTCAACTAACCTTTGCCGTACGAGTTTCTGTATTAGTTCTCCGAGCGCGTCCATGAGCTCGTCGCCTTGGGGCGGCCGCGCGCACCGCAGCTGTTCCATCAGCTCGCTCAGCACGCGGTTTTGCTCCTCGCACATGTCTACAGAGTATTGAGGGTTGTGGAGTTATTTATAAGTGGATAGTCGAACGAACGAGCGCTACAATGTAGAATTGTATACAGAAGTCCCCCGTGAAGACGGTTTTTTTTGACCACAATCACACCTGACGGTAAGCAAAGACTATGGGAGCATGCTTGCCTAACAAATGTCATCATCATCATCAGCCGGAAGACGTCCACTGCTGGACAAAGGCCTCCCCCTTAGAACGCCATAATGAACGACAACTCGCCACTTGCATCCACCGGTTTCCCGCAACTCTCACGATATCGTCAGTCCACCTGGTGGGAGGTCTGCCAACGCTTCGTCTTCCGGTTCGTGGTCGCCACTCGAACAAATACAAACAAATGTAGCGATCAGGGAACACGACGCAGATGCAGGCATTCACTCGTCAGCAGTCTAGATAATAAAGGACGTGCAAAATCGCTAAAAGCAGTGGCGTAACTATAGAGTGGCAGGGCAGGCAAAGACCCCAAGAGGCCGCGCTCTCAGAAATATTTTTTTTACATTGTACCTGGGTATTTTATTTCACTTAGTACGTGACGATTTTTACTGATAGGGCCCCACCAAAAGAATTTGGCACGGGCCCCAGATACTCGTAGCATAGTTACGCCACTGGCTAAAAGGTATCAGGAGCGGGACTTTCCAGTCAATAGTCGCCATAGGTATCCAAGCCATATCCAAGTTCTCGGTTCCCCATATCCCAAGTGGCAAAAATGTATCTTACAATGTACCCTTTAGTTGTTCGATACATCCATGAGCGAGTACTATGTTTACCTTTTAGTGTGTTTAAAATGGTTTAAATAAACCTTCATGTGAGTGTCTATCCGCCTCTAAGGTTGCAGAAAACCGCAAAGATCATGACAGTATCTGATGTAAAATGTTAAATAAAATTCTCTTACCACTCAATTTTTCAACTTTCCTTTCCAAACTAATAAAACCATCGTTGGACTGTGCGCCGTTTTCCACAAAACTCTTCGCTTCTGTGTCCACACTTCCAACATATTTATCCAAATTTACATAAACTACAATTTCTGATATAGAGCTAAGAGATTTGGAACGCTTCATTTTATTTACTGGAATTTCGGTGAACTGAACGGCGCAATGAGAGATCGGTTGAAATTGTGAGGTATGCAATGACATTGTTCATCAAAGGAGGTACGTCTACCCGCTTTAGAAATGTCAGTAGGTACGGTCGAATCTACCCCCATTTCAGATTTGATGTTAATAGGGAAAGGAATATCACTGCAATTTTCTGCCGTCAGAGTGCATCACTAGCACAAAACCGTAAACAGTTTTTGGAGTATCTTAAATTAATATCTATTATATCAATTATTTTTTGGAAATAAAGCTCTATCGTTACCAAGTGACACTTCATTTCATTCAGTCATTTTGCACTTGTATGAATTTGTGATTAATTAATCGTACCTATTGGGAATGTACTTTAGAAGACAAAGATAATAATGTTCATGTAATTTTCGAAAAAAAATATTAACTCTTGTTCTATTAACGCATTCACTGCCCTGCCACCTGACTTCCACAGGTGCCACCGACGCACATGTGCGTTCAAGATGTATGAATAATTATGACAGCGGCACTGAGTTACGAAAACGCATATATGCGTCGGTGGCAGTGAATGCGTTAAGAAAAACTTTTTGTTGTGGGACTTTAAATTTTCCTTTTTTTATTTGAAACATTATTTTATTAGGCGTGTTTTTAATGCGAATAAATGAAACGTGACATGTTAGAAATGAAATATCTTTTATTTTTACATTTCTTATAATTTATAATACCTAAATTACAGTAGTGACAAATACTTAACAATAATCATGTTAAGAGTAACAAATCGTAAAAAAACATAGCTCATCTTTTAAGACGGCAAATAAAAGAAAACAATAACAATTACCCAATCTCAGCAAAACAATATGATAGTCATAAATTATAGCAAAGTTCAGCTATAACTAAACATGACAATTATATACAAGAAATGTGCAGGTGTTGTATGAATATTCAGAAACAATAAAATACAATATCAGCCATATCGTGTGTAATATTGGTGTTGAGATTCTGTCATTTTAAAACTCAATTTACTGTGTTATATAAATAGTACCATAGACAAAATAGCAGACACTTTTGTACGCTGTTAAACAAACTTTTTACGTTGTGTTGTGAGTACTAAGTGATCCAGTAATACGAAAGTATACAGTTCGCATCAAAGTTAGAATCCATGAAGTTAGTAGCGTCGCAGTAAACGTTTAAAGATGTCTGTCAGAGTTGACCAGGGGGACTACTACGATATTAAAAATTAGAAATGCGTATTGTATCGTCCCTCGCTCCCCTGTTAAGTACTATTAGCGTAAACAGAACGGCACAATACAAAGTTTGAAAATTGCGCCGTACACTGTTTAATTAATTAAACATTTACTTTTGACACTCTTTAACTGCTGTGCTAATACATTCGCTGTTACGCCTTTCTTTAAATTAGCAGTTGTTTAACTTTTTTTTACTATGCAGCGTCCCATAGTAGACACTTGCCCCCTTATTCATAAGACTTAACAAGCCTATGTTAACTAACAAATGCTTTGTCCCTTTCTAACAAATACTAATGTCGAAGTGACAGATAAGGACAAACGAATTTTAGCGGCATTTTAACTAAAATAGGTTTGATTGTCGTTTATGAATAAGGGGGTTGGTCTGTAAATGTCTGATAATAACCCCTGTTTAATCATCTATGGATTAAATTTATTTGACGGATAAATGTGATGCCGTCTCTGTTTGTTTTATTCGAATAGACGGAGACGGCTACACATTTATCCGTCGAATAAAATTAATCAATGGGTGTTGAAACAGCACTTAAATGTAATAAAGTAACAACTAAAAAAAAATACTCCATCGATACCATGGTTGGCCTTTGGTCGGTAAATAAACAGACAACACTTTGAAGTTTGTTTTACAGATACAAGTTGACAATGTGTGCATTTACTCGGGAAAGAAGAACCTTTGGTGTCAAGAGCTGTTTGTTTTTTCTTCACTAATGAATATAAAATATGATTTTGGACAAAGCTCCAGGCACAATTAGGTTCTATTTTCCGCGGCCTATCAACAATGATATTCATTCTGTTCTGCATTTCGTCACTACTTTTAAAAATACTCGTATCTCAAAATAGATAATTTTCTGAGTGAACTTTATGAACATTACGTTAAGGTTCAATTTTGTTGACTTGTTATTTTAGATACGAGATTTTTTCAAAGTAGTGACGATTTGTCTATCGAGATATTTATGGTTATATATATATTCCACATGTTTAAATAGCTACCTATTTATACTAACGCCCAGTCTTTTAAGCATAAGGAACATTTATACTTAACGCGTTGACTGTCACCAGTGACTTAGATGCCACAAACGCATATGTGCGTCCAATAAGTGCAACGTTTTATGAGCACTGGATATAAATGTGGATAGCACATATGTGTTTATATACGTGTTTAGTCAGGTATAATTAAATAATCTCGCTTAAATATAGTCCCAGATTTATTCATGTACTTTATAAAGTACAAAAATGTTATAATCTAAGGCTTACACGAATAGGCAGTATTTTGTTTAGCAGCATTGCTATTTACAAGGCGCTTTATAAAGCAGGGCCCAACTCATCAAGTTACTTTCAACGCGTTCACTGTCAGACCAGTGAATTAACAGGCACAGAAACGCACATGCGCGTTCAAATTACTCTAAAATTATAAGAGCACAAAAGTCACAAAGACGCGTATATGCGTTCCCGGCAGTGAATCTTAATTGAGAAATGTTTAAGCATGTAACTTTATGAAATGGACTCTGGATTGCATTGTAAACCATTAATATTATATTGGGGTGACAAGTTGTCACTAGCATTTAAACTTTAATTATATCGGAGACGTTAAATATGGCTTTTTTAACGCCTCAGCACCGCTTCCATTAAAATCGGTTCATAAGTTTGAAAGTGTAAGCAGACAAACAAGCTTTTGGAATACGTTTATCTCTGAATCATACCAGTCTCAGTCAATTAAATAAAACATACAGTAGAGTTAACTATCACACACCAGAATGGACCTTTCCACAGCCAATTTCACGATGGTTTTTTTGACAGATGGAATATCAGCAGGACATTTGCAGTGAAAAGGTTTTACCCTGGTACGTAGTTCAGTTTGACTGTACATACAATAAAAGCTTATATAGTACTATGAACTATAATACTGATAGCTTGCCATGAAGCTACCTACTGCCACAGTATATATATAAGCAAAAGCAATTTGGAAGCTACGAACAAAATGATCGAAACGAACACACTCACACAGACGCGCGCTCTACACGGCCTCTAAGGGGGTCTCGCGGTACTGCAGTCGCGAGTGCGCGCGTCTGTGTGAGTGTGTTCGTTTCGATCGTTTTGTTCGTAGCTTGTATACTGATTTGGCTTATATATATATACTGTGCTACTGCTATGTACATCACAGGCCTCTCGGCCAGAGTCAAGTATAGGATAAGCATTTGTAAAGACCCGGTGATCACTACTCACTATAAAGGCTGATACCAACAACTGTAGGAGGTCAGTCTTAACAATACATTGAATGCTACAAAGCGACCTGTTTTTGGTAACCCTTTTTGCAGCACGCAATGTACAATCAACTAAATTGATTCCAAGGCTATTATGGAACCTTGTCAAAAATTAAATGTAACGTAACGATTAATTGTCATTTAGTATAAATACAAAATCATCAACATTTATTTCAGCTTTTAAGTTTTTTAGTCATGGGATTTCTAAGTAGAATCAGCAGTCGTTTAAAACGTGTTTTTCGAACTTTTTACATGAATGGCCAGGATCATAAATTTGTGATAAATTTTGTAAATTGATGACAGATAATCGATCATGAATGGGTCCCAAAATAGAGATCGTGCCCGTATGTGCATTGTGTCCGCAACAGATGATTCTTGTTTAAAACTACCCTCTTAGTAGATAAATCATTCTTCTAAAAGGTATTTTTTGAAGAGGCCTCGTTTGAAATACCTGCATATCCCGCTTAAAATTTACTTTACCTCGAAACATCAAATTGGAAAAACCCAAGTACTATATAGTCAGATTATACCTTTACACTTCCAATAGGAATAAGAACTAGAGTAGATATTTTCGAGGCCTTGATAGCAATTCTTACCAATAGAACAAAAAAAATTACATTTAGAAAATGTATACATTTGAAGTCAACTTTAGCTGAACCCATCTCGCCGAAACGCAATTCGGAAGTGACGAGATTTCAGCTATAGTCATAGTCGCGAGTCTAAGCACTTGTGACCATTAATATAAGACCCGGGGAACTACGAAATTCAAAAATCGAAGTTCGTATCGTACCGTCCCTCTCACGCTCGTATTAAATAATATAAGCGTCAGCGGGACGGCAAGATACGAAGTTCGAATTTCGTAATTCGTAGTATAAGGCCCGGCCGCAACTACGCGCATGTCTTTTGTCCATTGCGTGCACTGCTAAGTGACCAATCAGCGGAGAGTGTCTAGGCTGCGCAATGAAGAGAAAAATGCGAGTTATTCCCAGCTGTCCACAGTACGAGCAAAGCGTGAACAACAAGCTCAGAAATGCTCGAACTGGGTCCGATTGCATAATAAAGTACAAAATACAAAATTGCTAATACTAGCTTGTATTTTATTATGCAATCGGGCTCGGGTCGCGTTTAGTCGTGGCCGGGTGACCCGTAATGGCTAATAATTGTAATTTGTTACGTCAATCAATGTTGTCATATAAAAAGTCCGTAATGTAATGTAAAGCTATCTCACGGCACTAGCGACAAGTCCGGAGCTCGCAACCGCGGCAGTGGCAGGCGCAGCGTCAGCCCTGCAAGCATTACAGAATTTAAATGTGATGAGTCCGAAACCGGATGTGAAGTAGAGTATAAATAATCCCTACTAATATTATAAATGCGAAAGTAACTCTGTCTGTCTGTCTGTTACGCTTTCACGTCGAAACCGCTGAACCGATATTTATGTAATTTGGTATAGAGATAGTTTAAGCCCCAAGGATGAACATAGGGTACTTTTTATTCCGGTAGAGGGCGCCATTGCGCGATAACCTAGGTCCGCGCAGACGAAGTCGCGGGCATAAAGCTAGTCATTAATAAATTAGTAATAGGGATGTTGACGCCATTAAAAAATAATTAAAAAGCACGACCCCAGTAAAAAAAACGCTTTTTATAGCCCTGAAAACCTGTTTACTGTAAAATTAGATTTTTTGTTGCTTTAAAACAAATAAATAGTTAGTTGTTGTTAGCATGTTGCGAATGACTTTAGTGTACCTAATGTAATGTAGTATAGCTTAGTTTATATACTCCAATTCAATAGAATCTAACAATCCTGTAGACACTTCCAGCCTACTAATATGAACACCGGGCTGCCTACGGCTTTGTGATGTGACTATTATTTTTTTTGATTCCTTTTAGATGATAATTGCAACAACAGGGACATTTACAATCAAGTGTGCCCATGTTAGGGTGTCTTAAATGTGTAGAAAATTGTCAGATTCTATTGAATTGTACTTTAGTTTAGATTACATTAGATGATTAAGTCTTAGTTTGTAGGTATAGGTTTTAGTTGTTTTTATTTTCTTTGTAGTTGACTGTTAGTGAAAGTGCATATCTTGTAATTGAATTTATAAAAACACAAAATATATCATACCAACGGAGACTCGGTTAGTTGATTGAGTTGGCGAACAAATAGCGACTTAAGACGTCATAAGTTGCTATTGCCATTAAAACTCTATGGGAGAATTGTGTTTTGACAGCAGAAAAAAAGTACGTCAGTTGATTGGTAGTGTCAACATCTCTATTTTATAGGGTACTAGACTACAAACATTTTTCTAAGATAGTGTATCACTACTGTCTCCTGAGTAACGGGACAGAATAACAACACAAAAGTCGACCTTTTAATGGTCTGACTGAAAAACAGCGTCGCAGGTTGCCACAACATTACACCGAGTGGCGAGCGGGGCCCAATTTATACTTTTCGATTCGATGTTCTTTTTCCAAGCTTTTCTTTAGCTTGCCCTGTTTGTTTGGGTCAAATCTTGGAAGCTAAATTTGACCCACTTCCAGTTTTCCGATTGACTTGAACTTTTGGTTTTGTTGTTTTCTTTTTGTATTATTTTGTGTTTTATGTACAATAAATTATTTACATACATACATATCGACGGGTGAAAGGCTATTTGTTTTAAGCGCCATAGGAATACGTTGTCGCTTAATACAAATAGCCTTTCACCCGTCGATATACGTTCGACTGTTGGGCACAGGCCTCCTCTCAGGACAAGAGGGCTTGGGAACTTCACACGCACCATTGAATTGATTCGCAGGTTTCCTCACGATTTTTTTCCTATACCGCAAAGGTCGTGGTACATAACAACAAAAAGTAGCCAGCAAAAAAAAAATTATTAAAATGATTTCTTTAAACAGAATGTTTTTCCGTGTATCGAATATGTTTCTCTCTCTCTCTCTCAGGTACCTGCGTGTTGGCCAGCGAGTCAGCCACTATCAGCAGCATGCGGAACTTGCGGGCGAGCGCGTGCGTCGGGTGCGCGGACAGGAACGCCACCACTTGCTTGTGCAGCTCGCGCACCACCACGGGCAGGTGCTCGCGCGTCACCGCGTTAGACGTGTCCAGGTTCATTATCGCCTCCTCCAGGTACCTGGGGGACCGACGGTTGTTACATAGGCTTTGTATTCACGTTTTTAGTGCCGATGGCTTGCGATAAGTAGTCAATGTCTACCATCTGGAATAATCGATAAAAGTACGACTGCAACTGAAGTGTTAATCACTTATTATATTAAGTGACATTTTCATATCCATTAACATGAAGCTTTATTATTCAGTGTCCAATAAATTATTTTTCTTTCTTTCTTTCTTTCTTTCTTTTTAATGTTTGTTCTCGGGTCTTGGATGTTTAATATGTATTTAAGTATTTATTTATCTATATAAGTATGTTTATCCGTTGCCTAGTACCCATAGTACAAGCTTTGCTTAGTTTGGGACTAGGTCAATTGGTGTCGTGTCCCATGATATATATATATATATTTTTTTAAATATCAAAAGGACTACAATAAGCACGATTAATATAAACTTTTAAGACACAATACAATGGGAAATCAAATCATTGATGATCCACGCACGCGAAATCGCGGGTAATCAATCCTTAACTGTACAGACGGCTTAAATTAGCAATATGTATGTGTGTGTGTGCGCGTGTGACCTGTGTTTGAGCGCGGTGTCGCGCGGCATGTCGGCGGCGAGCTGCTGCACGAGCGAGAGCAGCACGTGCTGTCTCAGCTGGCAGGGCGGCGCGAACACGCGCGCGGGGTCGGCGGCGCGGCACGCGGCCATCACCAGCGCCAGGTCGGACGCCGACAGCGCCAGCTGGAACGCGCCGTTCACGTCGCCGCTGCTTATCAGCGACTGGATCTGGGCCACTTGCATCTGACGAATACCAAAACTGACATGAGCTTCTATAGGCGTGTACACGAAAAACAGGGTCGGTATTTTCATGTCGGCATTATCCGGGACGTTAAAGAGAGCCACTCGCTTCCTTAACCTTTTAACCGCCGCAAAAAAAAAAAACTGAAAATCGTTCCATATGCGCCACTAAATGCCGACATGGCCACTATGGCACTTTTTTTTAACGACTGCAAAACCACTGCTTATGCAACTTTTTGGTTAAACGTTATAATTAATTTTTTTAGCATTAGAAAGAAGGTCTTAAAAGCGGTCTTGACGTGTCTTATTACTAAAACACTTTTGAAAAATAAGTCACAGCAAATAAATCCCCTTGCAAAAAAAAAAACGGGCACCTATGGTTTTTCAGATATTTAAGCATTGAAGCTTAGAAAGTAAGCTTTCATGCACACAAAATACAAAAACCATAGGTGCCCGTTTTTTTTGCAAGGAAGTTTATGTGACATTTTGGTATCAAATACAAATCATCACTACTTTAAAAAAACTCGTAGCTCAAAATAGATATTTTTTCTGAGTGAACTTTATAGACATTACATCAAGGTTCAATTTTGTTGACATATTGATTTTAGATACGAGATTTTTTCAATATAGTGACGAAATAACTTTATTTCACTTAAATATGGTACAAGAGGTGTTAATTAAAAGACAATCATAGTTAGGTCCTTTTTTTTACTTTTTTCTATAAAGAGACTCTTCGAGATTGTTTACCTTTTTTTAATGCTAAAATAAACTATGTATAGTGAGAGAAAACTAGTAAAACGGCAAGTACGATAAACTAATTTATGAAACTAAAAGAGCATGTAACTAAGAGCTAAACTTCAAACTCGTATCGTACGTTTTAATGCGAAATAAATGATTATTCGGGATGATAAAAATGATTATTACTAAGGAAATTGAAATGGAAATAAGGATATGGTACTTGTACTAGGAAAGGTAAAGATTCTTGCACACAGTTTCTCGTCATGTGTCTTTGGGGCTTCTGAAAAGAGATAAAATAATAGTTTTTTCATGCATATTTTTTTAGTATTTAGCGTGCGTCAAGTTGCACCAAACTCTAGCTAGGGCATTAAGATATTGAGCGATTTTATTTGATACATTTTAGCTTTCATTTTTGGGGGCGTTCAAGTAATACGTACCGCAACTTTTGGAGATATTTGACCCTCCCTTCCCTCCATGTAACGCGCTGTAACATTTTTCTGTACCCCCCCTTCCCGTTCCCAAACGTTACGTAACACCCAATGACAATTATTGTTTAGCTTTTCTTTAGCCGTTTTCCGAACTAAGTTGTCATTTTTTGACTGCACATTGGCAACTGAGCATGAGAGCATTTACAGGCTAAGAACAACAACTGATGATACGACTTTCCTACTTTTGAGGATATTATAGCATGTACTTAGTGCGAAAAAACTGTGACGTAACGCGTTGTTTGTAACCCTCTCCCGCCCCTGTAACGTTTTACAGTAACCCAAAGTAAAGCAAAGAAGTTGTTTTCACTTCAGGACCTCCGCAAAATAACGCCTGATTAGAAATTATTGGCCATATTTGCCCATGTTGGCTAAATTTGTCACACACCCGGAATGAGGGCTATCGTTTTTTATCTCACTAGATGGCGCCACTGTTGCGTGAGGTTTTTAAGTCTGTTGCAACGGGCGTGAAAACAAAGTTTAGATTAAAATCATATTTAAACATCTTAAAACAGTACAATAAAAATATCGCGCAACCACAGTATTGCGTAATCCCGTTTTGTTCGGAAAACAGGAAGGACAAAAGTTTTCGAAAGACAAAACTGTCTCAAATTACAGACGTTCTGTAGCGACATAGTGGTATAGCTACCCATATAGCGATATCTATATAGGTTAGCTATACCTACGGGCTCGCCAGTAGTCTCTCGCCCATAGGACTGTGTACTCGTCCTATATGGGAATAAATAATAATTGGCAGCATTCAGAGTTTGAACTTATCTCCCATTGACTCTCCAAAGAACGCTAAAGTTCATTGCCCCTTATCGCATAATTGCCATAATTAATTTCAGGCAATGCAAAATATTCACAAAATTATTCTAATTATAAATAAACCCGCGTAGCTCACCCAAAAACTATGATATTTGACATTTCGGAGACCTCGCGCTGCACTAGCGCCTCTAGCGGAAAATTCATACGCGATAGCCCTCATTACGCGAATTTGCGCTATCTCAGCTTTAATTGTTTTTATCTTTATAAGGCACATCCCTTTGCCTCCTCATAAAAAAAAAACGGTGAAGTAGTTCGGTGTCAGACCTGTCGGTCGTGCGCGGAGGTCTGCGAGGCGGCGGGCGTGGCGGGCGAGTGCGCGCGCGACATGTGCACGGCGCGCGCCTGACGCGCCCACCACTCCACTTCTTTCTCCAACACCCTGTGTACATCAAAACCTGCTTACTGAACTCGTTTCAAAAAAGTATGTGAGAAAATACAGCGTGGCCCATTTATATCGGTCAGTATGGGAAAGGCTGAAATTATACGACATACGAAAATTTCTTCTTAGGAACCATGACATCGATTTTACCAGCAAAGAGGTACAAACAACCATGGAGACAATTTTAAATGCCGGAATTTGTTGAATATTGCAACGGTGGACACTTCCAACACCTACTAAAATAAATTAAAGTATGTGAAAACAATGCATTTTATTCATTTTAGAAATTTTTTATAATGTTTCATGGAGAAATTTACTGCTTAAGACGTACACAATCGATATCTAAATAGAAATAGTGTAAGTTTATGATTTAAAAAAAAAAGTTTTTTTAGTTGTCTAGCCTATTCCCAACTCGCGTCTATTGAAACCCTCGCTACGCTCGTGCCGCACTCGCTGTCGCTCGCAACACTCACGGGCGCACGGTGTCCCTTAGCATGGCGGCCAGGTGCTGGTGGTCGAGCGGCGGCGGCGCGGCGCACAGCGCCTCGCAGTGCCGCGTGATCGCCGCGCGCAGCGAGTTGGCCGCGCTCGCGCTGCCGCGCTCCACCGCCGCGCGCGCCGACGCCTCCGTGTTAGCCGCGACTGTCGACAACACACTGAGTTTAACCCCTAGACACTGCCAAGTAATTTATGAAATGACGTAATACGAATAAAGGCAAAACTGCAGTAGCCTCGGCGCTCGTCACTCGGCGACAAAAACTGAGGAGAAACAGCAACGAGACTCGAATGCGACACGAAGCTGCTGAGAATTGGATGATTATTTAAGCATGATGCAAATTTAAGGCTGTTTGTGGGTCAATCAACTTTTTTACCGACACTAATCTGTTCGCGACATTTTCGAAGTATCACTTGAGAAAAAGACGGCGCTCAAACCGCACGGTTAGCCGCATAGTGCGTACGCAGCCTGTCACATTCAACTCGCAGTGCATACTCACACTCCCTGAGCCCCTGGTGGAAGGTCTGGTTGAGCTGGCGGAACATGTCGTGGTGCGCGCGCTCGACGGCCGGCACGACGCTGTCCCTGATGGCGTCGCGAAACGCGTCGCGCACCGCCGCCGACACCGCCTGAGACACTGACGCGCTGAGGCGTTCCGTCACAGCCTGTAACACAATCAAACTGAAATTACTAAGGGAATATATAGGGCTGTAGTTTGCAGCTTACTTCACGTGCAATACAATACGATAAAACCAAATACAACCGAATTGCTAACTTCTACCTTTTTTGAAGTCGGTTAAAATGAATCTTTATTGAACATACGTAATAAGCAGTTAGCACAGGTATATATCCTTACTATTATAAAGGAAAAAGTGAGTTTGTTTGTTTGTAATGGAGCGACGAATCGTCATGATTTTTGGCATAGAGATAGTTTATGGTAACGAGAATGACATAGGCTACTTTTTATCCCGAAAAAATGCACAGTTCCCGAGGGAACAGCGCGCGATAACCGAACACCACGCGGACGGAGCCGCGGGCAAAAGCTAGTAGTACTATATTTTTATACATCGGGCCGGAAAATACTTAAAAACTTCCAATAAAAAATAATCGGATTTTCTATTTGAATCCCTCGCTGCGCTCACGATAACTCGTTTCGCTCTGGGTACACAACGGCGTCCTCGCCTCACACAAGTGCAGGCAAGGCAGCAAGGTTGCTCCCGACAGCCTGAGAGGCTTGACCTATGTCTGTAAAAGTATATCTTTGAGTTATAAATACAAGAAGCGAATATTGAAGAAGCATCGTTTTATTTGAACTGAGTTTAGAATGACGCGCGTTAGATACCCTATCTATACCTTAGCTCTACCAGCTACAGTCCCCACAGTACCTTGCTGGCGACCATCTTCTGTATGTTGTCCTGCAGCAGCCGGTCGGTGGCGCTGAGCTTGGCGGCCAGCTCGTGCTGCAGCGCGGCGGCGAGCGGCTCGAGCGCGCGCTGACAGTGGGGGGGAGGGGGGGGCAGGTACCTTGCTGGTGACCATCTTCTGTATGTTGTCCTGCAGCAGCCGGTCGGTGGCGCTGAGCTTGGCGGCCAGCTCGTGCTGCAGCGCGGCGGCGAGCGGCTCGAGCGCGCGCTGACAGTGGGGGGGAGGGGGGGGCAGGTACCTTGCTGGTGACCATCTTCTGTATGTTGTCCTGCAGCAGCCGGTCGGTGGCGCTGAGCTTGGCGGCCAGCTCGTGCTGCAGCGCGGCGGCGAGCGGCTCGAGCGCGCGCTGACAGTGGGGGGGAGGGGGGGGCAGGTACCTTGCTGGTGACCATCTTCTGTATGTTGTCCTGCAGCAGCCGGTCGGTGGCGCTGAGCTTGGCGGCCAGCTCGTGCTGCAGCGCGGCGGCGAGCGGCTCGAGCGCGCGCTGACAGTGGGGGGGAGGGGGGGGCAGGTACCTTGCTGGTGACCATCTTCTGTATGTTGTCCTGCAGCAGCCGGTCGGTGGCGCTGAGCTTGGCGGCCAGCTCGTGCTGCAGCGCGGCGGCGAGCGGCTCGAGCGCGCGCTGACAGTGGGGGGGAGGGGGGGGCAGGTACCTTGCTGGTGACCATCTTCTGTATGTTGTCCTGCAGCAGCCGGTCGGTGGCGCTGAGCTTGGCGGCCAGCTCGTGCTGCAGCGCGGCGGCGAGCGGCTCGAGCGCGCGCGCGGCGCCCATGCCGGCCGCCGACGCCGCGCGCGCGCTCGCCGTCTCGCCCACGCGGGCTATGCGCTCCCACCTGGAAAATAGTCAATTGACAACATTTCATATTTCTAAGACTATAATTTGATTCGTTCTCTGTATTCTGCTTGGAAATAGAAAGACGCTGATATTTTTAAAATTTCGCTACGATTATTAATTAATTTATTACAAATTTTTTAAGATGTGCTTATTCGAAAAGGGCTTAACTCCAAAACTACGATGTTATAGATCCATTACTTTTGTCTAGTCTCTATTAAAAAAAAGATCACGTAAATCATGCGTAAATCTGAAGTAGTCGTTGTCAAAATTATGACAGCTCCTTTTTCTGGTACAAAAGGCAAAGGAAACATATCTATTCTGTCGGTAGTATTGGCAAATTCAGATATATTTTTTAATTATTTTGTACTTTTTTAAATATGAAGAAATAAATTATAATAAATATTTTGCCATGTTCAGGAGGCAAAACTCTTTCGATTCCTGTCGTAATTTACAGGTGTTGAAAAAATGAAATCTTGTCAATTGTGCATTAAGAGGCGTAACAAGGGGATTACTAACGAGCGGACGGCTTTTAATTACTCGAGTTTGTAATCACGTGATACACAATGATTTTCATCACATTGTGAGGAAATAAATGAAATTATTTTGTGTCTAAACATTTCACAGCTGGGCAAAAGAAAGAAGCTAAGAAAACAACTAAATGAAATATTGACTACCCGCCAATACGAGGGGCTACACAACGAAATTAAAAAATCGAAGTTCGTATCGTACCGTCTCTTTCAATCTGATATCAAATAAAATTTCCGTCAACAAAACGATACGAACGTCTATTTTCGAATCGCGTAGTAGCCCCCCCCTGATTGTCACTTTCGAGTCGTTTACCATAGACAATACTATAATAATATATTGTGTGTGTGTGTGTGTTACCCGTGCGTGAGCGCAGTCTCGACGGCGGCGGCGGTGGCGGGCGCGTGCGCCTGCAGCGCCTCGTCGGCGGCGGCGCGCACGGCGCCCGGCACCGTCACCGACAGCGTGTTGCGCAGGCTCGACACCGACCGGGACAGCGCCGCCACTTGCTCTGGAAACAAACACAGTATACAGTGCTATTGACGCCCGTCGGCGTCTTGGTGGACCCCAATATTATGCCAAAGACTCCAATTTCTAATATCCCACCCCGACTTATTGAGCGACTGGCTGCCCGACTTGTCGGCCGACGTCGCTCCACTCACCAGTCAGCTGGTCTAACTTCTGCTCGAGCGCCTCCCTTCTCTGCGGCGACACGCTGGCGTCGCGCTCGCCCGACTTGTTGAGCGACTGGCTGCCCGACTTGTCGGCCGACGTCGCTCCACTCACCAGTCAGCTGGTCCAACTTCTGCTCGAGCGCCTCCCTTCTCTGCGGCGACACGCTGGCGTCGCGCTCGCCCGACTTGTTGAGCGACTGGCTGCCCGACTTGTCGGCCGACGTCGCTCCACTCACCAGTCAGCTGGTCCAACTTCTGCTCGAGCGCCTCCCTTCTCTGCGGCGACACGCTGGCGTCGCGCTCGCCCGACTTGTTGAGCGACTGGCTGCCCGACTTGTCGGCCGACGTCGCTCCACTCACCAGTCAGCTGGTCCAACTTCTGCTCGAGCGCCTCCCTTCTCTGCGGCGACACGCTGGCGTCGCGCTCGCCCGACTTGTTGAGCGACTGGCTGCCCGACTTGTCGGCCGACGTCGCTCCACTCACCAGTCAGCTGGTCCAACTTCTGCTCGAGCGCCTCCCTTCTCTGCGGCGACACGCTGGCGTCGCGCTCGCCCGACTTGTTGAGCGACTGGCTGCCCGACTTGTCGGCCGACGTCGCTCCACTCACCAGTCAGCTGGTCCAACTTCTGCTCGAGCGCCTCCCTTCTCTGCGGCGACACGCTGGCGTCGCGCTCGCCCGACTTGTTGAGCGACTGGCTGCCCGACTTGTCGGCCGACGTCGCTCCACTCACCAGTCAGCTGGTCCAACTTCTGCTCGAGCGCCTCCCTTCTCTGCGGCGACACGCTGGCGTCGCGCTCGCCCGACTTGTTGAGCGACTGGCTGCCCGACTTGTCGGCCGACGTCGCTCCACTCACCAGTCAGCTGGTCCAACTTCTGCTCGAGCGCCTCCCTTCTCTGCGGCGACACGCTGGCGTCGCGCTCGCCCGACTTGTTGAGCGACTGGCTGCCCGACTTGTCGGCCGACGTCGCTCCACTCACCAGTCAGCTGGTCCAACTTCTGCTCGAGCGCCTCCCTTCTCTGCGGCGACACGCTGGCGTCGCGCTCGCCCGACTTGTTGAGCGACTGGCTGCCCGACTTGTCGGCCGACGTCGCTCCACTCACCAGTCAGCTGGTCCAACTTCTGCTCGAGCGCCTCCCTTCTCTGCGGCGACACGCTGGCGTCGCGCTCGCCCGACTTGTTGAGCGACTGGCTGCCCGACTTGTCGGCCGACGTCGCTCCACTCACCAGTCAGCTGGTCCAACTTCTGCTCGAGCGCCTCCCTTCTCTGCGGCGACACGCTGGCGTCGCGCTCGCCCGACTTGTTGAGCGACTGGCTGCCCGACTTGTCGGACGACGCCTTGCGCTGGTTGGCTTCGGTTATCTGAGCCAGGGATATCTGCGGCCACGTCGTTTCGTTGTCTGCAGAATGACAAAAAAAAAGTCATTTACAATAGGCTAGATGACAAAAAAAAAAACTTTTTAGTCCGTCAGGTCGATAATTTAAAAATATTGTGCACATATTTCTTCTTTTCTTTGACAAACAAAAAATGACGAGGAAAACAGTGCTTAGAAGTTTCGAGTGACGTAACTATATGGTACGATTTTTACCTTATAGTGACGTCACAAGCCTCCACTCCAGTTCGATGATCTAGAACTTTGTCGCTTTTTAACAAATAGATAAGACTCCCATATTTTCCCATAATCTACTGCGGACTAAATAGAATGATATATTTTTAATCGTAAGCTTTCCTATTCTAGATCCCCTCTCGTAAATAGACCCCATACTGCGAGCATTTTGCTCGAGACCAGGGCTCTATTGGATAACATTAGCAATGCTCACTGGGCAGCGGCGGCAGCTGCGGCGGCGCGGGCAGGCCGGGCAGCGCGGGCGGCGCCGGCAGCTCGGGGTAGGGCTCCGGCCCGGGCTCGCTGTCCGGCGCCGCGGTGCGCGACGACGCTTCTTCTTCCTCTTCTTCCTCCTAACACGAACATTCATTAAATTCAAGCTTTAAGGCATTTATTGCTCTGAAGATGAGCTCTGGTTGAGTTCGAAACGCGTCAGTGTATAGTGGTGGTGGTGATAGATGGGTTTGTGTATTCTTACAGTGTGGAAGTGGAGGGACTGCATGAACACGCATATCTTGCATAAACTTAGCTATCACAAGGTCGCGGGTGAGCAAAGAAATTCTTTCAGTTCATTGAAGGCATTTCAAAGTTGAACTCTCCATGGTATGTTCGCCGCCAGTTGATAAAATAATATCATATATAAATCAGAGGTTCTCTATTAAAATGCGAAAGTGTGTGTTTGTATGTTTGTCTGTGTTTCCCGTTGCAACGGAGCGACGGATCGACGTGATTTTTGGCATAGAGAGTTTATGAGCCAGAGAGCGAGGGAGGGAACAGCGCGCGATAACCGAATTCCACGCGGAAAAAGTCGCGGGCAAAAGCTAGTAATTTTATATAATACAGAAAACGACACACGAAAACCCAAATTACACACTCGAAACCCATTTTAGAACGAAATTATGAGTTCGGAATTGGATTTACAGACTTAGCATATTTTAGGGATAACGTAGCATTCTAATGGTAAAGAAATGGGAAATGAAATGAAATGGGGATGGGAATGGGAAGAAATGGGGTTCGAATCCCGGCCGGGGCAGATATTTGTATGAATAATACGAATGTTTGTTCTCAGGTCTTGGATGTTTAATATGTATTTAAGTATTTATTTATCTATATAAGTATGTTTATCCGTTGCCTAGTACCCATAGTACAAGCTTTGCTTAGTTTGGGACTAGGTCAATTGGTGTCAAGTGTCCCATGATATTTATTTTTTATTTTTTAAAAGTGTAAAATGTATACATAGCTCACCATATTTTCCTTGTAGTACGTGTCATCGTCGTTATGCGACATGATTTCCTGCACCTGAAACGCGAAAATGGTATCTGAGCCCTGTTTATCAAAGCATATTAGTGTTTTGTCTCATAAATTGTATGAGAAAATGAGACAAAACACTAATATTTATTATTTACGCTTCGAGAAACAGGACCATAGTATATATACATTATAAGCTAAAGCAGTATCCATACTGCTACGAACAATCGATCGAAACGAACACACTCACTCAGACGCGCGCTCTACACGGCCTCTAAGGGGGTCTCGCGGTACTGCAGTACTATGCAATACTGCTTTAGCTTATATACATACTGTGACAAGACTGTTCAGCAGTATGTAAGCTTTGTTATATATAATAGGGATAGAAGTAGACCTAGGACTAGGGTTGCCAACTTTTTACTTTAAAAAAGGGGTATTTAGGTCTGAGAAGCGAAATAAACAGTATTTTTTTTTTTATGCGACTGGAAGGCAAACGAGCAAGTGGGTCTCCTGGTGGTAAGAGATCACCACCGCCCATAAACATCTGCAACACCAGGGGTATTGCAGATGCGTTGCCAACCTAGAGGCCTAAGTTGGAATACCTCAAGTGCCAGTAATTTCACCGGCTATATTTCAGTATTTTCGACAAATGCACAGTATTTGGGTGCTTCTCGCACAACTTATCAAATTTGTATCATTTTTAACCCGTCAAGCGACCAGATGTCACTGACAGTATGGCGTTAGGCACACGGGTGTGTGCCTAAGTCGCTCGACGGGTTAAAAGCCTCATATAAAGCTACAAAATAACCGATTCTCAAAGTGGGCGTTAGACGAAATAAGCCTGGGAAACTCTAATGTATTTTTATGTGTATCGAATATTACATAAATCTCATAAATCTCTCTCTCTCTCTGGTGTAGACGATGTTACCTCTCGACTGGGACTGGAGCCGCCCGAGGTGAACTTGGGCGCCGCCTCGGCCGCGCCGCCCTCCGCCGACATACCTGCCACGAAAAAGTATCCTATTTTATTTTGTGATTTTCCGCATTCATCTAATAAGTTTGCGTTTCTGTATACAAATTGACAATGCGACAACATTCGTTGATGATTGGGCTGAGATTCTAAATTAGTTTATTGTTTATTCGTATTCTGTTGGCAAATAAATCAATCTTCTTCTTCTGGTGCAGTAAATGAAGGAAGGTGTTGTATGGAGACCCAAGCATTAATTCCTCAGTCGATGAAATTTTGCTTGGTTATTGTATGGTATGAGCCGTAAGGTGCTTTAGGGTAATTCCGGCAGGATTTTTGATGAGTTGACATGACGTTTGTAATTTCGTTAATTATTCCGAGTTGGTACATTATATTTAAAGTCTAAGTACATTTCTGTCGTTTCCAGTAACCGACCTTATATACTATATAAAAAAGTTTCTAAAATATGATCGATTTATGGAAATATTGGTATTCAAAAACTAGTTACTTATTTTTTTTGCACAGGGGATATTTCGGCATATACGGGGTTATTCCGCTGCTATTTAAAAGTGGACTTTAGTATAACTTGACTCAAGGTTCATATTTCTTTTTTGGCTGAAATTACCCCACTCATTTTTATTTTTTTATTACGTTAGTAATATCCATAATTACAGATTTTTTCAATCTCAGTATTCCGAAATAACCCCACAAACGCAATGCGGTTCTCAAAATTTGCCGCTAAGGAATATTAAATTTACATACACATTACATTAGATTAGTTAGTTACACCATTTATAACTCGAGAAGAGCTGGACAGATGTTTATGATCTTTGATTTGTGGATTGTAGAGTTTGTCTTCGCTCCGAATAGCAGAATAGGGGGAGAAGGGTGAAGCTACGGGAACATGCTAGTAAGTATATAAAACAATTAGAAATGCCATGTCACTTCTATATTTTGAACTAGCTTTTACCCGCGGCTTCGCTCGCGTGAACCATAAACATTTCAATGAAGCAAGCAAGCATGTAAGCAATAATGCTAGCATGCAAGCAAACATCTAAGCAAGCTTGCAAGTGAGCATGCTTCGCTCACGTGAACCATAATCATTTTAAAGAAGCAAGTATGCAAGCAAACATGCAAGTAAGCAAGCATGCAAAAATAAATCAAGAAGTCATCATCATCAGCAGCCTATAGCACTCCACCGCACTGGTCATAGGCCTGTCCTCGGCTAGATGCATCCAGCTTCTACCAGTAGCCTTTCGTAGACCGTCACTCCACGTTTACTACGTTTGCCGAGACGCCGATCTCTACTCAAGAACTCGTTTGCTCCAGTGGTTGTCGGTTCTTCGACAGATATGACCAGCCCACTGCAACTTCAACTTGCTAAATCTCTGAGCTATGTCGATGACTTTAGTTCTGCGTCGGATAACCTCGTTGCGGATTCTATCCTTCAGAGAAACTCCGAGCATAGCTCGTTCCATAGCTCGCTGAGGGACCTTGAACTGGTGGATTAGCCGTACTGTGAGTGTCCACGTTTCATCTCCGTATGTAATGACGGGTAGGGCGCACTGGTTGAAAGCTTTCGTTTTCAGATTGCGGTGTGGATGACGGGAAGAGACTTGACGTAATTTTCCGAATGCTGCCCATCCCAGCTGAATCCTCGGCTTGGCTTCCGTCTCAAAGTGGTTTCTATCTAGCTGCAAAATCTTTCAGAGGTATGTGTACTCCGAAGTACCTTCAAGAAGGTTTCCACTGACGCTGACGGACCTCGCATCATTCACACATTCATACTGAGACCTATCCGACGTGACGTGAGGCTGACGCTAGGCCGCCCAACATTTGTTTCAGATCCTCTAATGATTTCGCCATTAAAACTGTCATCTGCGAATCGTAAGTGTAAGATGTACTCGCCGTTTATGTTTATGCGCATACCTTTTCAGTCCAGCGTCTTAAAGATATCTTCCAACGCACTTGCGGTTGACCGAAATTGTTTTCGGTGATATGACATCGCCTTGTCTCGCTTCTCACTGTAGTGACGGGTTAGGGTAGCTCTCGAATCGTGGCGGTCACGCTGGGGGCAATATTGTCGGCCATAGAAATCCTCGACTCCGCAAAAATCTCCAGCTTCGACATAATGGTTCGACCATCGTGAGTTTTAAGCTTCGTCAGGTGGCTCCTTCTAAGCTACTGAGTAAATACTTTGGACCCTCTGTTCCGCTCTGTTTCCAAGAGGCGGCGTGAGCTAATGTAATTCGGCTTTGCCACATCCGTGTGGGCCTCTTCTTAGAACGAGTTCATTACAAAAATCCCCTCTTGCTCTTAGGAAGTGGACTGCTTGTCCCTGTGATTTTTACTTCCAAGGCCATGCGGGCCCACCCTGGATTCGTTGCCGATCTGGACTCCCAATTTGCTCTTAAAGTCCCCCATAACAACATTGAAGTGAGCCTTAGTGGTGTTGTGCAAGGCTTTGGATGTGTCCTCGTACATATCCTCCACTTCGTCATCCAAGTGTCGTGTCGAGGTCAGTGCGTAAAACTAAATAATCTTCTTCTCTTTTAAAATATGGCTTTCTGTCCTAATTAATAGGACAATTTCGCCAGTGTCAAAGTACTCTCTTTGAAAGGGACGTTGTACGGTAATTATAGTTTTTGCAACTTGATAGTAAAATTACAGAAACCACGTGGAAACAACTTGCGCATTAAAAAATGTCAGACACGAGAGCAATATAGAATTTTGTGATCACTGTTAACTGTTAAGGTTAATCGCCGCATAAAACACTATCAAAATTATACTTCAACTAGCCACAGAAACAGAAATAGCAAAATTAGACATTGTCTACATCCACCATGTTCGAATGCTACAAATCGAATCCCTAAATAATCTTCATGCTACATCGTTTTGTAAGCCGAAGAATCGGGTACGCTACCCTGTTCGACACACTGGAGATCTCTTCAACGTTGTTAGAGAGGGCCCTATTAACAAGGAACCCTACGCCACCCTGTGATGTTTGATCATCCTCGCGAAAGTACAGAAGGTGGCCCGAGTCTAGGGTGATGGTGTTCTCTCCCTCTCTATATACTTCACTTAACTCCAGAATATGCCACCTTATGTTCTACAGCTCCGCTTCCAACTGCGCCAGAAGAGTCCTAAGAGTCCGTCCGTTCTACGTAGCCAGGGTCAGTTTACTTAGGTAGCCTTGGATCGCTGAGGGATTCTTAGCACCCACCGCTGTTATCATGAACGCTACTCATTATCATCATCAGCCTATGTTCGTCCACTGCTGGACATAGGCCTCTCCCATGGCACGCCACTAAGCACGATCCATGGCCACTCTCATCTAGCTCTTGCCAGCCACCCTACGAAGATCATCGCACCATCGAGTCCGAGGACGTCCTACGCTACGTTTGCCGATCCATGGTGCTATTCCGTGTCGATGAACGCTACTATGGCAAGGAATAGCGGGGCGACCGGGAACTGGGGGCCATCTCTTTGCCGTGCGCTTTATTCTGGTAGGGGTTTGCCCATAAACCCCACACTGGGCATGCGGGTTGGAGATCGCATCGCAGGGCACAGTTTATTGCACCACCGATGCTGCTGCCCATCCGGGGCCCGGGAACTTAGCTGTGCCGATGTTGGCTGCGCTATGACCCAAACAGCCAGCTGCCAGAGCCTCGTCTGTTGGACGGCAGGGTGCACCACGGGCAGGTGAGGTTGGCTTGTGGTCCATAGATGGAGGTTGGCCCCTTTACCCCACAAATAAAAAAAATCTAAAATAGAAAAATCTTGAAAAGTTGAAAGTTTGAAAACCTCAGACGATTTCCATACTAAAGTAAGTTGGGGTTATTTTAGGAATCATTTTACTGGAATAACCCCTAAAGGGGTAATTCGGGATTTTTTTTAAAACTAAAGCTAGGCCTTTAAGTCTGACACAGTCATATGCAAAAAACGATTGTTTGTCATAATATTAATAGTTCAATCTGGTAACTTACCAGGTTTTCGAGGTAGCGGTGTTGGGGTTATTTCGTATTAAATTTTTGGCATGAAAATCCGCTCGACCCGAAAAAAAAATATTGCTCGTCAAACCGATGTCAGTGCCTCGCATCATCTAGAGAGGCGCGAGGAGCGGTAAATAGGGCATCCATTTAAGTGTTGCCAGTGATTAAACATCAACACGTTTAGGAGAAATTTTAAATAAATGGAATAACCCCGTTTACGGAATTACCCTAAAGCACCTTAACTAAAATATATATAAAAAAAAAAACACCTAAGTTAGGTATTTATAAGCTAAAAATCGTCACTACTTTTAAAAAACTCGTATCTCGAAATGGATAATTTTTCCGAGTGCACTTTATGATCATTACGTCAAGGTTCAATTTCGTTCACGTATTGATTTGAGATACGAGATTTTTTCAAAGTAGTGACGAAATACGAATCTGTTTATATTAGTAATTTAATTTAATTTCTGCTGGGATATTTTTTTTTATATTTCATATATTGTTCCAATACGTTACATGAGTATGTCTATGTTGAAGAAAGTTTGAACGGAGCATTTTTTTTTTTTTTTTTTTCGATATTTATACAATACTCTTTATTTATTGATACTTTATCATACTGTCAAGTTTTTTCGGGCTGAGGAATTACTGCTGGGTCCACTACCTTTATTTACTGCACTATTCTTCAGATATTTGGAGACAGCTGATTTTTAAAAGGAGCGTTTTTATGTTTCGAAGTATTCGATTGCTTTGAACCACTATGAGCGCAGAAATTGTTTATTTATTTATAATTATGAGACAAATTTGACACCTACGATACACCATGGTTATATAATAAATAAATGTACATATAAATAATTTCATTACAATAAGTTTCTTAAAAACATTATTTTTAATAACAGCTTACTACTTCTATAGTGTTTGTTCCATAACATATTTCAAGTTAACACGGTCACTAAAATTGGGTAATATGACTTGCTAAATTTTACCTCAACAAGCACATATTGCAAGTTAAATAAAAGTTAAATACAGTGTTACAAATAACCTAACCACGAATTATACGTAAAATGTAATAATTACTTAATTCAGTTTAATATTTCACACGAAAACACAAGCCGAAACATGAATGCACAGAAAAACCAGAAAAATAGACCAGCGCTGGGAATCGAACCCAGGTCCTCAGCATTCCGTGCTGCGTGCTATTCCCCTACACCACCACTGGACAGGAGACTAGACACGAATTTTTCCTATGCACCCATATTTCAACTAGGATTCTTTTTCATTTGTCACTTTAGCAGCGACACTAACGCCATCTATGGATCTACGTTCTCAACGAGAAACATTTTTTCCACTCCCGTCGAAGCTATCCGCTCACCAGGGACAAGAGATGTCGCTATTAAGCAATCAAATCAAGATTACGATTTGGAGTCTTTTTGTATTTTTTATTTCAACTCCAAATTTTTTGTTTCTTTTACGGTTATCCCGTGAAAGTTTAATATTTCACACGAAAACACAAGCCGAAACATGAATGCACAGAAAAACCAGAAAAATAGACCAGCGCTGGGAATCGAACCCAGGTCCTCAGCATTCCGTGCTGCGTGCTATTCCCCTACACCACCACTGGACAGGAGACTAGACACGAATTTTTCCTATGCACCCATATTTCAACTAGGATTCTTTTTCATTTGTCACTTTAGCAGCCCCTCACCCCCTCCCTCCCCTCTCCCCTTCTTCTCTTGTCCCTGGTGAGCGGATAGCTTCGACGGGAGTGGAAAAAATGTTTCTCGTTGAGAACGTAGATCCATAGATGGCGTTAGTGTCGCTGCTAAAGTGACAAATGAAAAAGAATCCTAGTTGAAATATGGGTGCATAGGAAAAATTCGTGTCTAGTCTCCTGTCCAGTGGTGGTGTAGGGGAATAGCACGCAGCACGGAATGCTGAGGACCTGGGTTCGATTCCCAGCGCTGGTCTATTTTTCTGGTTTTTCTGTGCATTCATGTTTCGGCTTGTGTTTTCGTGTGAAATATTAAACTTTCACGGGATAACCGTAAAAGAAACAAAAAATTTGGAGTTGAAATAAAAAATACAAAAAGACTCCAAATCGTAATCTTGATTTGATTGCTTAATAGCGACATCTCTTGTCCCTGGTGAGCGGATAGCTTCGACGGGAGTGGAAAAAATGTTTCTCGTTGAGAACGTAGATCCATAGATGGCGTTAGTGTCGCTGCTAAAGTGACAAATGAAAAAGAATCCTAGTTGAAATATGGGTGCATAGGAAAAATTCGTGTCTAGTCTCCTGTCCAGTGGTGGTGTAGGGGAATAGCACGCAGCACGGAATGCTGAGGACCTGGGTTCGATTCCCAGCGCTGGTCTATTTTTCTGGTTTTTCTGTGCATTCATGTTTCGGCTTGTGTTTTCGTGTGAAATATTAAACTTTCACGGGATAACCGTAAAAGAAACAAAAAATTTGGAGTTGAAATAAAAAATACAAAAAGACTCCAAATCGTAATCTTGATTTAATTCAGTTTATCACTTTTTAACCTAGAACCAGCACTGACTCAAAACATTTAAAACATGACATAAAACAACACTCTTAGATCCCAAAAAGATCCAACCAAAAATTATTATATTCTTTTAAACCACTCGCAGTTTCAAACCAAATGAAAACATTTTCTTCAGTAATCTGGCGTGCTATTGAATGACACTTTAAAAATAAAAATTGTAATACCCTCAAAAAATACCTACTATTAAAAATAAATGTCAATAACAGTGATACTAAACTTTTAGTACCTGCATACCAGTCTAAAAAAATATTTATACCGGGTGGGACCTGTATCAGGAGCAAAAAATTAAATCACAAGTTCTGCTACTCAAATGGAACTACTTTATTTCTGCAACTTTAAAAAATTAAGTAATTTTGTCATTATGTTTATTCCAAACAAATTAAACGGTATTTTCAATGTGTGCAGGCGGTAGGACCTTGTGCAAGGTCCGCCCGGATTGCTACCACCATCTTGCTCGTTAATCCTGCCGTGAAGCAGCAGTGCTTGCACTGTTGTTTCGGCGTGAAGAGTAAGACAACCGGTGAAATTAGGGCACTTGAGGTATCCCATCTTAGGCATCTAGGTTGGCAACGCATCTGAAATCCCCCTGCATGGTGTTACTAGTGTCTATGGGCGGTGGTGTTCTCTTACCATCAGGAGACCCACTTGCTCGTTTGCCATCCAGTGGAATAAAAAAAAATATATGGCATCCAATAGCCTAAATGACATCGCCTGTCACGTAACAAAATTACCGATTTCGCAATACATTGCTTGTCTAATTATACTTTAAACTATAATAAAAATCAAAATACAAGTTATTTTCAAAAGTTGTAAAACTAAATTAGCTCAAGATGAAGAGTGGAAGCTGTGGTTTAATTTTTTGCTTCTGTTGGAGGGCCCACCTTGTATTGCTTAGAGTATACATAGGCAAGCTATATGTATACTCTAAGTTGTATTGTCACAGATGTGAATGTTTTGTCATCGCATTTTTTGTAAAAGTTCATATTTTTCGGAGACAGCACGGTCATGTACAGATTGATTAGTCGATTCCTCGGTGACGTCACACTGGACCAATAGGGATGTTGACACCACCAATCAACTGACGTACTTTTTATGAACTGTCAAAACACAATTCTCCCATAGTTTCAATGGCAATAGCGACTTATGACGTCATTATGCGGCAGCTCAATCAACTAACTATTTATTTGTTTTAAAGCAACAAAAAATCTAATTTTACAGTAAATCGAAAATTAATCTTGTAGCACGATCTCTCCTCCTGTAGCGCAGACGTGTCGACTCACCTTTACACGCTCGTCTGTGCCAACCCTTATTCCATAATTTTCATTACTCTTTTACACTCACCTTTCACCTCATTCAAAATTTCATTCATCCACTCACTCACACCGCGCGCCATTGACCAGTTCAGTCCGAGCCCGCCCAAGATGGCGATACCACCGCGCGCGACCTTACTGCAGTATCAGTTTCTTTGACCTGTAAGTGATTTTCCATTTTCCATACTGTGTCTGCGTAAATCACGGGACCCTAACAACCTCTCCAGGTTAAAATCTGGTTTTCAGGTCTAAAATAAAGCGTTTTTATACTGGAGTTGTGGCTTCGAATTATTTTTTAATGGCGTCAACATCCCTATTGACTGCCGTAGCGCACTAGGACGGAGCCGGGTGGGCAAGATGCGGACATTCTCTTGCTGACTGTGCTAGAGACTGGAAGCATAGACCGACTTCGGAAGTGACCACGTTACCTTGTGTACTGAGTGTTTGCTGATTAAAAGTGTTGATTTGAAAAACTTTGTCGTCTTGCTCAATCTTCGAATGTCGCCCATTACGATGTTAGATGAAGAAGCCATCCCTGACTGTATCTGGACTACCCTCTTACCCCCCCTGTCTCCGTAATAATATGCTTTCTCAACTACCTTACCGAAGTTTACTGAAGCTAATTGATAAAGCAAGATATATATGAACTTCCGATAAAAAACAATGTAAAAACGGTATTCAATAGATCATGTACATGGAATTTTAAAATAAGAGTTAGAACAAATGTATATGGTCTTACTTCCTGTGGACATGCGCGGCTTGCCGCTAACATCCGGTGTCGCTGACAGCGGCGGGTCGTCTTCTTCCCTTTTACCTGGTGAACTAAAGAAAAAATGTTTTTTTAGCGTTCAGTACCACTAAGAGATATTTATAGGGCATTTTTACTAAAACATGTACCCAGCAACGGCATAGTTAAGGAAAAGTTAAATATTGTCAGATTTGTGAAGTTTTATCTCATATTAACTGTAGTGGAAAATCGTCACAAAACTGACAACTTCCAACGTAACGCCGTTGCTAGGTACATGTTTTAATAAAAATGCCCTATAGAATTACTTAGTCCGTCAGTAAAGGCTCTTTTTCTTAAGAACTTGTGGAACTAAAGTTGAAATTAAAATACTAGATCTATGGTCACAATCACACAATCAAAAGATACCCCTTTGAAACTTTACTTCCTGTGGATATTAATTTCCATTGACATAAATTTGCGAAATTTGGTAACAATTTTTTTTTAGCCACCTACACTACAGGATTCAATCCATCCGTCCAGGAGTCCATTATGGACGACTGACAAGTAACGGCCCCGACAATGCCGGATTCTCACCAGCTAAAAAGGGTGGCTAACTTTAATCTAGGTCATTGTTGACCGCTCCACGTCCCCAACTTTAATCTGTAGCTAGGTTGTTGACCTCAAGGCACCAGCCTACAAATGTGTGAATTTCACTAACCTGAAAGCATCTGGTGTCATGAGATTGAGCGGCTGCGGGATAGAGGGAGGAGACTCCGGCCGTTGACTTATCAGGCTTCCCGGCTGCGTCTGACAAAACATTATATCACTAATGACTTTGCAACACTCTTTTTTAACATAGCAGCCTTTTCATAGTCTTTCTACAACTCTTAAACTACAGTGGGAACCTCACGTTACAGCGATCGAGGGTAGATTGAGCTCCGCTGCTTTTGCAGTTTGGAAAATACGGCAGCTAACCGATGTGGCGACGGCACGGTTGGTGTATTTTGCTTACTTTAATAGCATTATTTCGTACGGGCTTAGTTTATGGGGATCTGCTGCAGAAATTGAGTCAATTTTTATCTTAAAAGAGAGCAATTAGAGCAATTTATAATTTGAAGACGCGTGAATATTTAAGATCTTTTTTTAAGGAAACAGGTATCCTAACCCTGCCGTCGGTTTATGTTTTTGAAATAATCATATGTTATTTTGAACCGATTTTTGATACGATCCGATTTTTGTGAGATCGATTCAAGAGCATGCGATTCGATCCGTGGATCGTTTCAGAGGTTTACTATCCATTACGATTCAAAAGATCGATTCATAGTGAAAAATCGTGCATCCACATGGTGGGTGCCGCTCGAGAGGCCCAAGCGTAGATGGCGAGGCGACCTGGACGCAGAACTGATAGTGGCCGGATGTGGCTCTGGGGAGGGGTATGTAGAGTCAAGAAAGCTTTTGCCCAGCAATGGGACACATTATAGGCTAATAAAAAAAAGAAGTTCGGCAAATGCTGCCTGCGACAGGGTCCTACCGAGTGTGACATTCGTATGTATATGGTAATCCAGTGTAAGACCAACTTGCAGGTAAAAATAAGTCTAGATTTAGTTGTTAAGCCTGGCTTAAGCTGACAGTTGCATACATTTTAACACTATTAAACTAAGCTTAACGCTAACTCGAGATTTATGTGTTTCCAGCGAGTGGCCATAGGTATACGTAATGAAACACAACCGCTAAGTACGAGAGCTCGTTTATTACTCAGCGTGTCGCGCGCCGCGCACACACACATGCACGCATACACAGCAGACATACAAACTAGTCAAGTAGCTCGGGTACAGACCTGGCTGCGCATGAGCAGGTTCTTGAGCTGCTGGCTCTGCTGCTGCAGGATGCTGGACGCCAGCGCGGGCGCCGCGGACTCCTCCTCTAACACCAGCTCGGAAACGCCTGCCAAATACCGTTCATGTTAGAACATGGACTTATTGAATACGTAAGTTACGTTACGTTTGTGCAGGTGGTATGACCTTGTGCACGTACCGCTCGGATTGCTACCACCATCTTGCTTGCTAATCCTGCCGTGAAGCAGCAGTGCTTGCATTGTTGTTTCGGCGTGGAGAGTAAGACAGCCGGTGAGATTACTGGCACTTGAGGTATCTAATCTTAGGCCTCTAGGTTGGCAACGCATCTGCAATACCCCTGGTGTTGCAAATGTTTATGGGCGGTGGTGATCTCTTACCATCAGGAGACTCACTTGCTCGTTTGCCATCCAGTCCAGTCCAGAGCAAGATGGTGGTAGCAATCCGAGCGACCCTTGCACAAGGTCCTACCACCTGAAAATTCCACTCTCTGCTAATAAGTAACAACTAATATCACACCAGCGACCTCACGACGATATACAATGTTAAAACTACCTCGACGCTTCAGCTAATTATCTTACGGTGGTGGTAGTTTCAAAGGCATGGCTGGCCTCTGGGATGCCAAGGCCTACGTGACAAAACGTGTACGTTAGGAAGAACATGTGATTTTCCCACCAACGTCGATAAGCCAAAGGCTACTAGAAATACAGGGAAGTTTAAAGTTCCATCTTACAGACTGGCTAAAATTAAAAAGTCATTTTTGGGAAGTTGAAGCGTCGACATCCAAACGCCGGGGGTGGTATTAAAGGTTTCTGACCGTGCGTGGGGCTGGCGGGCTGCGCGAGCCCCCGCGGCGGCGGCTCGTACACCAGCTCGGCCTCCTGGAGCCCCTTGGGCTGCACCACGTACAGGCGGAGCCGCGCGCGCCGCCCCAGCCCGCAGTACCGCTGTCACCTCCTGTGTCTGAGGCGGGCACTGACCGTGCGTGGGGCTGGCGGGCTGCGCGAGCCCCCGCGGCGGCGGCTCGTACACCAGCTCGGCCTCCTGGAGCCCCTTGGGCTGCACCACGTACAGGCGGAGCCGCGCGCGCCGCCCCAGCCCGCAGTACCGCTGTCACCTCCTGTGTCTGAGGCGGGCACTGACCGTGCGTGGGGCTGGCGGGCTGCGCGAGCCCCCGCGGCGGCGGCTCGTACACCAGCTCGGCCTCCTGGAGCCCCTTGGGCTGCACCACGTACAGGCGGAGCCGCGCGCGCCGCCCCAGCCCGCAGTACCGCTGTCACCTCCTGTGTCTGAGGCGGGCACTGACCGTGCGTGGGGCTGGCGGGCTGCGCGAGCCCCCGCGGCGGCGGCTCGTACACCAGCTCGGCCTCCTGGAGCCCCTTGGGCTGCACCACGTACAGGCGGAGCCGCGCGCGCCGCCCCAGCCCGCAGTACCGCTGTCACCTCCTGTGTCTGAGGCGGGCACTGACCGTGCGTGGGGCTGGCGGGCTGCGCGAGCCCCCGCGGCGGCGGCTCGTACACCAGCTCGGCCTCCTGGAGCCCCTTGGGCTGCACCACGTACAGGCGGAGCCGCGCGCGCCGCCCCAGCCCGCAGTACCGCTGTCACCTCCTGTGTCTGAGGCGGGCACTGACCGTGCGTGGGGCTGGCGGGCTGCGCGAGCCCCCGCGGCGGCGGCTCGTACACCAGCTCGGCCTCCTGGAGCCCCTTGGGCTGCACCACGTACAGGCGGAGCCGCGCGCGCCGCCCCAGCCCGCAGTACCGCTGTCACCTCCTGTGTCTGAGGCGGGCACTGACCGTGCGTGGGGCTGGCGGGCTGCGCGAGCCCCCGCGGCGGCGGCTCGTACACCAGCTCGGCCTCCTGGAGCCCCTTGGGCTGCACCACGTACAGGCGGAGCCGCGCGCGCCGCCCCAGCCCGCAGTACCGCTGTCACCTCCTGTGTCTGAGGCGGGCACTGACCGTGCGTGGGGCTGGCGGGCTGCGCGAGCCCCCGCGGCGGCGGCTCGTACACCAGCTCGGCCTCCTGGAGCCCCTTGGGCTGCACCACGTACAGGCGGAGCCGCGCGCGCCGCCCCAGCCCGCAGTACCGCTGTCACCTCCTGTGTCTGAGGCGGGCACTGACCGTGCGTGGGGCTGGCGGGCTGCGCGAGCCCCCGCGGCGGCGGCTCGTACACCAGCTCGGCCTCCTGGAGCCCCTTGGGCTGCACCACGTACAGGCGGAGCCGCGCGCGCCGCCCCAGCCCGCAGCCGCCGCTGTCCACCTCCTGCCGAGAGACAGGGTTCAAAATTAAACAGCAAATATTGCAAAAATGTCTTCATTAGATAGTAGATTGTACAACAAAAGCGACACGCAGCGAGACGAAGCGTTGGCAGGCCCCCCCCACCAGGTGGACTGACGACATCGTGAAAGTTGCGGGAAACCGGTGGATGCAAGTGGCGAGTTGTGCATTATGCGCATGTGTTGTGTTGTTGTGCATTGTGGCATTATGGCGTTCTAAGGGGGAGGCCTTTGTCCAGCAGTGGACGTCTTCCGGATGATGATGATGATGACAACAAGAGCATAAAACGAGCCATTTTACCCAAGACATTTATATAGCCACCCGAGCCGGTATGGCGAGGGTGTATAGACACGTCGAGGGGAAAATGGGTTGAATGCTCTAGTTTTACACTCTGCTTTTCACTTCGAATGCGAGGAAATCAAATAGCAGCAGTGGAAACAACTGTTCACTTACTATGTACATTTTATTTTTCATGAATTGCTATATAATTATATTTTTTTAGTTTTATTGATTTATTTTGATTGATTTTTAATTTTATATAACTTAAAAATTATAAAAAAAAAATAAGCTTTGTTTGTAGCTGTTGACACCTGATTACCTTGGTTTTAGACGAAGATTTTATTTTATGAACTAGTGCATAAAAAGTCATTTTATGTCGCCTAGATTCAGCATAAACACGGTCAAACCACTAGGCCACCACGGCTTTTCGGATGTTGTATTAGCTGGTTGTAATTAGTGATTACATACTTCTGAAATATTATAAATGGAAATACGTACGTCATGATGCAAATCGAACTCGTCGGGCGAGTGGCCGACGTCCCCACCCGAGCCGTTTCGGTGGAACGGGTCGTCGCAACTCGACTCGCACTTGCCTTGCACCTCCTCTGAAGGTGAAAAAATACTTTTTTAATTAAAATTTTAAACCTCTTTTATAGGGACGATGACGCCATTAAAAAATAATTCAAAGGCACAACTCCAGTAAGAAAACGCTTTATTTTATCTCTGAAAACCAGATTAATTTTCGATTTACTGTAAAATTAGATTTTTTGTTGCTTTAAAACAAATAAATAGTTAGTTGATTGAGTTGCTGGATAATAATGTCATAATTCGCTATTGCCATTGAAACTCTATGGGAGAATTGTGTTTTGACAGCTCATAAAAAGTACGTCAGTTGATTGGTGATGTCAACATCTCTATTTTTTAATTTATTTATTGATGCTACTTAAAAATCTAATATTTCTTTCTGTTAATTAGAAAGGTTATTCCTATTGATATAAAAAATTTCCAAGCGTTTCTAAATTTTTCATTCATTCCCCATTGTTTGCCAACCGACAATAACATAGAACAACAAACCTAAGACAAAGTACTTTGAAGACAATAACACAAACACAAGTGAACAATGATATGCACGCATCAGCTATAAGCTGCCTGTGCATTATAAATAATAATAATAATAAACAAACATATATAGAAAAAATTAACTCACCGGCATCAAATATATAGAAACTCAGCACTGGATAGGGAAGCAGGAACTCCGATATGCTCTTGCAATAAGCCATAGTGTCATCCTTGTCGCGCGCCATATTCAAAACATACAGGCTTCTCGTTTTAAAGTCCGACAAGAGGAGGTAATTCGCGCTGGCGTCCAGCATGGCTTTGAGACCGAAAGCGGCGGGCTCCGCGCCCAGTCCTGGCGTGAACGTGATGGTCTGGAGACAGTTCCAGGACTTGCACGACCAGATTTTGATTATGGTGTTGTTCTCTGCGCCTGTCATGGCGAATTTCCAGAACTGGATACTGTAAGAAAATACAGTTGGTTTATTTCAGTTCACTTTATTCGATTGAATTAGGTGGTGTATGGGTAAAAAGATATTGTATTTAGTTTGTCGGTTACATTATCTGAAACTATTACTGCCTGTATTTTTTTTCATGTCATTTATTTAATTTTATACTGCAGGTTTTAAGTATTTTATTTGTAATTATTTATTTTGAAAAAAAAAAGACTTTCTGCCAAGTTGCTTCCAGCGCATTCTTCTTGGCAATGATGATCTTTCTGAAAGTGCTGGTAGTTTAAAAAAAATACGTCTAAAAGTGCCCATTGCGCCCAATTTAGAGTAAACGATTTGAATTTCAAATTGGACGCGAATTTTGTCAATCGAACAAAAAATAGGTACGGTACTGAAGGCCTTTACTTGCATTTAGCCTTGGCGAGCAGAGCACCTAAGTTGTATTATTGTCCGAGTAGCAAAATGTCTTGGTCTGTAAAACGCCCTCACTGCTATAAGCCATAGTAGACAGAATGGCTATTGGCTATAAAACGACTTAATGTCATAATGTTTTAGTAGGTAAATGGTCTGGTCTGGTGTTGTAAACCTATTTAATACAATCAAGACCCTACACAATTGAGTCATTCTGTCTACTTGTGCATTTAACGACTGCAAAGTAAGTCTTCCTGAAACTAATACAATTTTGTAACCTAGGCATATAAACAAGTTATTAAGTATATTTGGTCAGTGTAATACTGAGACGTTTTGAATGCCAAGACTAAATGTAAGATAAGACCTTCAGTACCGAACCCAAAAAATTACAAAGTAGAAGCGTTGAAAGTTCGGGAGTGGAGGCCAGTGGCGTAACGTGCGACACTTTTTAGAACGGCGTGACGTCGCTAAATGGGCCAATCAACTATTTTACCGACACTTTGGGCGTCTCCCGCGTTACCAAAATTGTCTCTGGGCGTTAGCAAAAAATCGTACTTCTAACCAGATATTTCACGGTTTAATAGCTTAGGATGGCATGTATTCATATACACCATCTATGAAATAACAGAAAAAACATGTTTACATACAAAAATCTAAATTTTTTTGAAAAATGTCGCGGACAGATTAGTGTCGATAAAAAAGTTGATCGACCCAAATAAGCATAACCTGTATATATAATCGACATATCAAAGTAGACTCACTCTGTGTCAGTGTTATTGTGATTGTCCAGGAAGGAAAGGCAGGAAAGGGGTGCGCCGCCGTGGGGCTGCCACTTGTGCAGGCAGCGGGGGCTGCTCTCGCTGTGTGTGTACACCTGGATGGAAATACGAACACGTTAGCACACAGACACACGAGTTTCTAATAACATCTAGTTAATTCTTCAGACTCTTCAACAAAATAGCGTGGAGCGTGGCCCATAGGAAAAAGAAATGTTGGAAGGCGTAGAAAAGTCAAGTGTTTTATTTGTAAAACATAGGTGATGGTTGCATAAATACAGATGTTCAATTTTTTCGTTTTGCACTATGTTTTGCCAGTTGGCGTACAAAAACATTGGCCATTTAGATTCATTTAGTCAGATATCAACCTATTATATTTAAAAACATGGATTGATGACTTCATAAAACAGCAGGAAAAGTCTGGATCAATATTGCTACATTAAGATTAGTTTTTAGTTTTTTATATTTTTTATTTAAACTCCAAATTTAGTTAATTTTACGATCATCCCATAAAATCCACATTGAAAATACAAGCTGAAACATAGATACAAATAGTTCCCAATCCGCACTGGGCCCGCGTGGGAATTATGCCCCAAGCCCTCTTGAGGCCCTAGTAGAGCGCGCGTCTGTGTGGGTGTGTTCGTTTCGATCGATTTGTTCGTAGTTTCCATACTGCTTTAGCTTATATATTCTGTGGTGGTGATTAGATGAATGACCTGGTAGAACATGACGAGTCCGTCTGCGGCGGCGGTGGCGAGCGCGGTCCCGTCGGGCGAGAAGGCCGCGTCCACGATGGCGGCGCCGTGCTCGCCGGCCGCCACCGCGCCCTGCGCCGCCGACAGCTGGCTGCCCACGCCGCGCCCTTCGCTCGCCGCCAGCGACGCCACCACCGTGCCGATGCTCCACATGCGGGCTGGCCACACAAACAATACGAGTACGTTACATTGGGCAGATATAATCAGTAATATGTGCATTAAAAGCTCCTGCACATATCAAAATCCTGTGATTGTGTCTTAAATGTGTCCCTGGGACTGAGGAATAGAGCCAGAACAAACTGTAAGTGAAACCTATATCTTGCCCAATTCGGTTTTGCTAATTATTTCAATATTCAAATGTCGTAGTTCAAACAATAGGGATGATGACGCCATTAAAAAATAATTCGAAGGCACGACTCCAGTAAAAAAAACGCTTTATTTTAGCCCTGAAAACTAGATTAATTTTCGATTTCGTCGATTTCGATATTGGTTTTTTTTTTGTTTTTGTTGCTTTAAAACTAATAAATAGTTGATTGAGTTGCCGGATAGTGACGCCATAATTCGTTATTGCCATTGAAACTCTATGGGAGAATTGTGTTTTGACAGCTCATAAAAAGTACGTCAGTTGATTGGTGATGTCATCATCCCTATTAAAACATACTGAAATAACCTAACTACTCGCATTTGCAGGTGGTAGGACCTTGTGCAAGGTCCGCCCGAATTGCTACCAACATCTTGCTCGCTAGTCCTCCCGTGAAGGAGCAGTGCTTGCATTGTTGTGTTTCGGCGTGGAGAGTAAGACAGCCGGTGAAATTACTGGCACTTGAGGTATCCCATCTTAGACCTCTAGGTTGGCAACGATTCTGCAATTCCCCTGGTGTTGCATCGATGATTGCAGTTAACCCGAATGCTCATTTTTCTTCCTCTCATAAATCTCATAATAAAAAAGTTGTCGTTCGAAGGGGGAAGGGAGGGAAGGAGAGAACATGTCTTTCTGTTGATGGTAACATAACCAACCTTTGTTGTTGTGCGTGGTTAGTAACAGTCGCGCCACGTCATCGGGGTCGGCGTCGTGGTCGTCGGGGATGTAGGGACACCACACCACGCGGTGCGAGCCACCGGCCATCGTGTCTTCGCGTATCTCACAGGCCAGGGTGCATCTGTATAAGTATTAGTTATTGTTAAAGAATATTTTCGATACAAGATTCTCAAGATTTTCGTTAAAAAAGGGTTACTCTCAGTGGTGCGTATCCTAATTTTCAAAAACACAAGAAATTCAGTAGGGTAACTATAGGGTGGCGGTACTGCAGTCGCGAGACCCCCTTAGAAGCCGTGTAGAGCGCGCGTCTGTTGAGTGTTCGTTTCGATCGATTTGTTCATAGCTTCCGTACTGCTTCAGCTAGCTATATACATATAATGTGGTGGAGGGAAATGCACAAAAGCTCTTACACATAAACACGATACAATATCATGTCGTGCTCACGTTTCACGATGCGATGTCGTGTCTTGGAAAATCCCTGTCGCATCGTCAAACGATGCCGCGTCGTAGCTCAATGCGATGGGTGACACTCTTTCCCGGCCCGTATAATACCGACATGTAAATACCGGCCCTGTTTTTCGTGTACACGATAGAAACTCCTGTCAGTTTCTAAGGGCGTGTACACAAAAACAGGGCCGGTATTTACATGTCGGTGTTATCCGGGCCGGGAAAGAGTGTCACTCAATGCGATATAGTTTCGTGTTTATGTATCTCTAATTTTGTGGTGCAGAAATTCGAAAAATAAGCTGAATGACAGCTTTAGTATTAATTACCTCAGGCCACTGTCAGTCAATTCAATCTCATGGACATAGAAGTTGCCATGTTCGTCAATACAGGCCAGCACTACTTGGTTGTGGATGTGAGCGAAGGCCAAGTCTTGCACCTAAAAAAAAAAGGAAAAAAAAAATTAGCGATTGGAGGCAAATACATTAGCTCTGTGTGGAATCTGGTTTTGCACTATTTTACAAAGGCATCACTGTATTACTTTTTTAATCTCTAATTATTATCCCTCCAGTGGCGAATGCACTAGTCCCAAAACGCACTATTAGACAATACACTCTAATTTCGAAAGCCCCTCTTCTCATAAGAAACTAGGCCCAAAACACCATATTTCCAAAAAGGCTCATTCTCGATTTACATGAGAACCATTGAGAACTAGTCCCAAAATACATATATATCTATATACATATATACATAGCTTTCATGTCTAAACCACTGACCAATATTGATGAAATTTGGTATATAGGTAGTTTGAACCTCAAGGATCAACATAAGATACCTTTTATTCCGGTAGATGGCGCCACCGCGCGATAACCTAGGTCCGCGCAGACAAAGTCGCGGGCATAAGCTAGTTCTATATAAACTATACTCGGAATAATATTTACACCATTACAATAGTGTTGTTACATCCCACACACATGGTATAATTAATCGATACTAATATTATGTGTGTTTGTATGTTTGTCCGTCTTTCACGTCACAACGGAGTGACAGGTCGTCATGATTTTTGCCATAGAGATAGTTGTAGGCCAGAGTGACAGGCTAATTTTTATTATCCCGGAAAAATGCAGTTCCTAGTAACAGCGCGCGATAGCCGAATTCCACACGGACGAAACCGCAGGCAAAAGCTAGTAGAATATAACACGTAATGTGTTTGCGTTTGTGTATTTATGTGTGTGTGTGTGTGTGTGTGTGTGTGATTAAAACTTATTAAACATTAGTAACACATTTGCAGCCTCATATTGCTATAGCAGAACCTGAAAACACATTTGAGTAAGAGAGTAATATGATTTTGGGTTCTACCTACTATAATATGACATGTGTGCTTATTATACGCACTATGCCATCAACCAGTAGACGAGTTTTTCTGCATTGTAGTAAATACTGCCTACAAACAGGGAACCTGATTGTCTGGTTCTCAGTACTGAATGCGTTATTTTGGACTACATTTCTTTACCTCTCCTTTCATTCCCTTGATGAGAGCTCGTCGGTCATTGCCCATCTCAGGGTTGTACACCACCCGCACCATGCCCGTCCAGGTTCCTGGGTTCATCGTATTTGGGGCTGAAAAAATTACTTCAAATCAATAATCTGTTATCATAATCCCTACAAATATTATAAATGCGAAAGACACTCTGCCTGGCTGTCTGTCTGTTTGCCTGTTACGCTTTCACGTCTAAACCACTGAACCGATTTTGATGAAATTTGGTATATAGGTAGTTTGAACTCCAAGGATCAACATAGGATACCTTTTATTCTGGTAGAGGGCGCCACCGTGCGATAACCTAGATCCGCGTAGTCGCGGGCATAAGCTAGTTTATTATAAGACAAAAAACATTAATTTTTAGCTTCTATCTGACTCTTCTCTACATTTAACAGGAGGTCCACTCAACAAGCCAAAGCAAAGCAAAGCAAAGCAAGCAAAGGTTGACTGGCAGAGATCCCTTCAGGAATAAGTCCACCTTTGTACTTAGCACTTTCTTTTGAAGTGTTATTTTTGTACCTATTTCCTTTTTGTACAATAAAGTTTAAACAAACAAACAAACAAGCTAACAAATAAGTGAACTTATGCAAGTTTTTTTTTTTTCAGTTTTTGTTGAGGTTAGGGTAGTTCTCTATTACAACTGGAAGGGAATTTCAAGAAAGACCTTTTAGTCACCTCTATGATACTGTACTTCAGACATACTTAACCAGCAGATGACTGATACATCAACCCACCAAGCATACAAGAATGGCATGTCTGGCATAAACATACATATATTTCTAGCCATTTTGTCATACAGCCAACCTAAACCAATTTATGCCAAAGCCTGCTAGTGGAAGTATTAGCTCAACAGTGGGACAGAATAGGCTTATAATAATAATAATAATTGAATATGGCTGCTCTATGCCAAATTTCAAGCTTCTAGCACTAGTCTATGCGTTTCAGTCAACCATGTCGCCATTTATTATAGCAACACACAACTGGGACAATCAACTATTTTACCGACACTTTGGGTGTCTCCTGCATTACCAAAATTGTCTCTGGTGTTATAAAAAAATCATACTTCCAACAAGATATTTCACAGTATAATAGGTTGAACTTACGCAGGATGGCATGTATTCATGTACACCATCTATTAAATGACAGAAGAAACATGTTTACTGACAAAAATCTTCAAATGCTTGAAAAATGTCATGGACAAATTAGTGGCAGTAAAAAAGTTGATTGGCCCAACTATAAAACAAACAGAACATGCTGAAATATACCTTTGATACAATAAGCCAAGTATTTTCCACTCATATGAACAGCCAGGAGGTTCCCGGAGTAGAACTTTGGTTCCCAGTTGTAGTCCACTAAGTTCTTCAGCTTCACTTTGGAGCTGCCGTGGTTGTGGCTGCCAGCGTTGGTGGTGACCACCACATCATTGGCAAACACCTCAGAGCTGCAGACTCCATCACCCTCCGAAAATGATCTGAGGAAACATGTTAGAAATCATGTTATTGGGGATTGCAGAACCAATACTGTTTTGCATGTAATTCTTGAGAACTTTACAAAACAATTTCTGGCAGCAATCTTAATAATTACCGTCATATTATATACTGTTAATACTCACTTGCATTGCCATTTCATTAAATTTAACGTAACTAGACAAAACTTGATGAAGACAAAACATGAAATGCAATTTTGCTAACAGTGCATGAGTTGCCTTGAACAATTCTCTAAAGTACTAAAGATGTAAAGGATAATGATGTTGAGCCTTCTTATCAAATATAGTTTATATTATAATAAGTTGCACATGCTTATTGGACAGTTTAGCTATACCGACTAGTTAGCGATTTAGTAGGTACCTAATGAAAGCTTTTTGCTTTTTTTAACCATATTCAACAGGTTATGAAACAGATATTTTAGAAGAAGGCAAATATATGAAATTGGAAACGAACATTGGATGTGCTAATTACTTATTCTCAATCGGAAATGCAATAAACTTTTATGTGCCACTCGTTCAAGGAAAAATTTAGGAGTACACTTACATAGTTTGCGTTGAATCTGTTAACTTCGGAAGCATTGCCGTGGGTTGCATTTTGATTTTAATCAAAGTCCCTCATTAATTCGTATGAGAATTACTAAATTAGAAGGCAACTGTTACTTCTAGAGAAAATTAGTAAATTCGCAAAATTACAAACGACATCCGCTAAAGCCGACCGACATTGAATTTTTTTTTAATAGCGTTTTGTTGAGTTTTGCAAAAAAAGTCTTATTGGATTTACGATTTCGATAAAATTTATGTGACACTTGATCAAAGATAAAATATGCGTTAATAATATATAAAGTGTTACTTGGTATTTGAATGCTATTTTCGTAGCAATTTTAATAATGGTAAATTTTAAATCATTTGCATCGAATTCCTGATTTTGTTATAATCGAAACGCATATTTGTTTTCTTTGGTACTTCAATATTTATTAATCTTTAATTATGTAAATTTTAAGCCGATTGTAATTTAAAGTGTACTTATATTTAAAAATCTTTTTATATTTAGCCTACTACTTTGCTTTGCTCATTAAATTGCATTTTAAATGAAATATTTCAAACAACTCAATATGTATGATGAGAACGCGCTGGTTGTCTTTGCTTTGCTTAGTTTATTGTTGTCTGTATCCTTGAATGACAGCTGACAAGGCAGTGAGACAGAAAGTGAATTGATTTTTCGAAAATGGTAAGAAAGAAATTAAACGTAAAATTATTAATAATCAATTTACAAGTGCTGTGAAGAATTGTGAACAATGTGCGTTTTGATTGCAGTCGCTGACAGACAAGATTACGATGCTTATGGCCCGGCCGGGCGGCGACAACGTCCAGAAGGACGATGTGTCTTGGTGGATGCGATACGCTGGTCGAGGCTTGGGCACAGTTGGCAGTTTCAGTACGTAATATTATAACCAGTAACTCGTATAATTAGGCCCGTCCAACACCTTTCACGCGCACTAAACAATGAGAACAACGAGTTTTAATTGTTTCTCATTATCTTATCAGGGGGTCCGTTTGTCTTGCAAAAATAGAGTTCGTTGGTGTAATCAGTCATGTTACCAATTTGATGTCATAGGATCTGATAAGATCACAAATAAACTATTAATTTCACTAACTAGAAAGAAAACCTGCAAATATCGATACCGGAAATCTCAAATGGCGTAAAGGACAAAAATGCGAAAATGAGTTTTAAGTACCATCGTATACAGCTTTTTTTTCTCTATCGAATGGTATATTCCAAGCAACGCTACGATTAAAAAATTGACCTTTACCACTTTCATTTTGGACAACTTATTCAAGATTATTTATGAAAAAAATGATTTAAAGGACATTTTATAAACTTTGCTTGGACGTAAACCTTTATTTACATAGTGTATCTGGGTGTAAAGAGATTTCTCTGTTTTGATGTCCTTTACTACCTAGTTTACTTTGACGTAATTTATATGCTACTTACGTGTGTCCATTAAGACCTAAAATACTGTTACAACTCATAAAAAATATGGGAGTAAATAATTAAAATAACTAAAATGATGTCCTTAAATGACTTTACAACCCAAGCTAATATGGGAGTAAATAATTAAAATGACTAAAATGATGTCCTTAAATGACTTTACAACCCAAGCTTTGTTGCTACTTTGATGATTTTACTCGTATTTCATATTAGATACTGTGTGAGACAGAGTACGCTATATATAAATTATAACTTAATAATGGATCGCAATAATATCAGAGACATCATACGACGTGGAGCAGTGTACGTAGGGCACGAGGGGGAGCGTGGCGGCGGGGTAAGGGCTAGCTAAGCGAACAAACGTAAACAAACAGGTTCATACCGTCCACCTGCGCCGCCGCCGCTCCGCGCGATTTTTTGTATGCAGTTTTGCTGTGTTTTTTACGTTATTCTGTGGCTGTAACTAAGTTCACTTTGTGACAAGTAGTCTACACAATGCCGAACCAAAAAAATCTACTAACTACTTATGTGCGATTTTAAAAGTTTTCTTAAGATTTGATTAAGTATTAATTATATTTGAGACGGTCACCTTAAGTATGTCATCCAAAAGATTAATTACAATGTTGCCTAGTTTACTTTGATTATAATTTTAGTTCATCTAAAATACTTGTATATTAAACAACAAGAGAATAGCGAATAACAGTGCTAAATACAATTTTATAAGTAGAAAGAGACATTGATAAAATACTTAAATATTTCATGATAATGGAAAAAATATTATTATAACTAAAATACTTACTGATATAAAAAGAAGAAATTAAAATTAAGAGATCGATACCTCTTGTACTTAAGTTTCTATTTAATATTAAAGGTCTTGTTTATTTAGTTGTTTGAAAAAAATTATAAGATGTTGATTTTTGACTGATAATTATGCTACAAAAATATTTTTTGATGCAGGTATAATGGTCTGTTTTTGCTAAACCATACACACAATTTTGTAAATTATTTTCTTACCTATTGAATTTTTCATTATTTTCATTACTCACTATGTTGTTGTAAAGATTCGCTACAGTGTTTCATATTTGATTATGAATAGATTACTTATTATATTAAGTTTTGTTTTTAAAATGCATGTAAATAGGTAGTTAAATTAAACTAAATACTTATCCTATTTTCCAAGTGGAAAGAAAAATTAATAATTATATCTTTTATGGTGGAAAAATTATAATTAGAACTAAAGTACTTGTAAAAATAAAACAAACTAAAGTTAAACTACCTACAAAGTGTCATTTAAATGTTACTATTCCATTTTGAAAATAGTTAAAGAAAGAAAGAAAGAAAATACATTTATTTAACGCCATAAATAAAAACAGAACAAATACAAGACATACATGACGCTAAACAGGTCCCCACTCAGTATAATGCCACGGCAAGCCGTGGCGCTGATTTTCAGTGAGGACCTTATCTAGAAACTAACATAAAACTAAACTAAACTTAAAATAAAAATAAATAAATAAATGTCGTGTCGTGCAACACGGCCCTACGTGTTTAGATATTTTACTTAAGAAACTTTAGTATAAATATTGATTTTTAACTACAAAACTAAAATTTGATGTGTGATTACCGGTATAAGGCCTATTTTTGGTAAACTAAAAAATAGTTTTGCACTTAGAATAATAAAAATCTTACAGTAATGAATAAAAGTGTTGCATTTTTTTCATGAATTACAACCCATTTTAATTATTTCAATCTAAATTTGTACCATTTCATGTTCTTTATACCCCGTTTTCTGTCAATTTCCTTCTCTTACGACAGTAATAATGCCCTTTTATTTTGCTAAAGGGACCTTTACGACTTAAGGTTATATTTTGAAAGTCACGTTATCAACAGGTGTAAAGAACACGACATCTAAAATTGGGGGTAGTAAAAGACATTATCTCCGTAAATATGCTTTTTCCAATAAAAATTATAATGCTATCTGATAGAAGAGATAAAAAAAACTATAATCTCCCTTAACATTATTTTTATGCAATAATAAACAGATGAGTTATAATTTTTTTTTCAATAAAGTGAACGTTTTTTGCTTGTACTGTAAAGTCTTAAAATGTCCTTTACGCCAATTGAGATTTCCGGTATCGATATTTCAAATCAATGGAAAATCTTATCTGCTGGGATTAACCAGGATTAAAATTTAGAACAAAACAATAAATTTGTATTAAAAATAATCAGATACTAAATTGTCTAAAGGTAGAGTAGACAAAATCTATTTCATGTAATTGTAACTTGTAACATATGGATATTAAATCCATAGTTAATTAAATATTTTGAATTGATTTCCATTTCCATCTTTGCTGATAGTTGTTCTTAGTTGCTTTACTTACACATTACTCTCTGTCAAGAGAACTTAGCAAAGTTTGATAAGGTGCTATGGGAGGAGACATTTTGTCACTACTTTGAAAAAATCTCATATCTAAAATCAATATGTGAACAAAATTGTACTTTGATATAATGGACATTAAGTTCAATCGAACAAATTATCTGTTTTGAGTTATGAGTGTTTTTTAGAAGTAGTGACGATTTAACACCCTCTTAGACTTAGAGCAAGGAATAATCAATAAATACAATACCCTCTTAAGGCCGAAGTATCTGTAATTACCATGTCTAATTGAAGGTATTTGTGTACAATTTTTTTTTTATCAGTTCACAAATGACATGGTAACAAATAAAAATAATAATGATGATAAAAAAAATACAACATTGATAACCTCCTCTTTTTTCAATCAGTTAAAAAAAAGGTTTATTTATGCCATCTGATGCAGAATTTCTTAAGCTTCACAATGATAAATAAATCAAACATGTTTTTTTATAATATGTACCGCCTTTTGCCTCAAGAGGGCAATGTTAATACTTAAATACAAATACCTTGTTGACTTTCTTGCCGGTTTCTTCTCAACAGAAGTTTTTTCCGAACCGGTGGTAGATTTTTTGACATTCATAAGTGCTTGTTATAGCCTAAATTGAATAAAGAGATATTTACTTTGACTTTGACTTTGTTAAAATCTCATTAGGTACTTAAAACTTGAAGTTCTTTTTCTTAGCAGGGAAATTCAATTACCTCTAGAGCAGTGGTTCTTAACCACTGGTGGTCCACGGAAGAACTTGAAAAGGTCCGCGAAGCCATTAACAATGAATTAGCAAAACAACACACCAATCAAGTAGTGGTCACAATCGTTCATTTATTGACAATTTTACTTTTACCGTATATTACCTTCAAACAGTTGGTGGTCCATGGCAAGACAAAAATTTTGTCAAATGGTCCCTCCTAACTATAAACTTAAGAACCGTTGCTCTAGAGCAAAAGAGGATGAGTTTTTCACAGCTGTAAGTCACAGAGTAGGTATGTTAAATAAAATAAATGAAATCTAATCAATAGAAAAGCTTAATGAACATAATAACCCAACCAACAAAAACTCCCGACATTGTTACTTCATAGCTCATTATCTCAAAAACGGCTAAACCGATTTTGATGAGACACGTCTAAGAACCGTCACTAAAAAACCTTATTCCAAATATTAAAAAAACCGCATTCAAATCGGTCCATTCGTTTAAGAGCTACGGTGTCACAGACAGACACACATCTTTTTGTGTTGGCAACACAAAAGAAATTCAATTGACATGACATTTCTGGTCTTTGTATCACTATCGTTTCTTATCAATTTTGTGTGACTCACCAACTGTCCAATGTAAAAGATAAATGCTCTATGTGATTTGTTTAACACATTTGTTTACTCTTTAATCAAAGTCATAATAAGTTTATTCATATTAAGCTTGGGACAGTTAAATGTTGATTTTTCCTCATTTTTGTGTGCGTGACTCACCATCATACACAGTTTTGTTTTATTCAATTCATTTGAAATTTGCTTCTGATTTTTATGACGAGCTGAGTTTGAAATGAAATTAAAAGAAATGAAATGAAATATTTAAAAAATCACAATGAACATATGATTAGACTAGCTTTTGCCCGCGGCTCCGCCCGCGTGGTATTCGGTTATCGCGCGCTGTTCCCTCGCATGTTTCTGAGATAAAAAGTAGCCTATGTCACTTTCGAGCCCATAAACTATCTCTATGCCAAAAATCACGACGATCCGTCGCTCCGTTACAGCGTGAGAGACGGACAAACACACAAACACTCTTTCGCATTTATAATATTGGTATGGATTAGTTGTTGTATATTGTTGTTGTAGTATATTGCTTCCCGTGACATGTTCAGCCAAGTTAGGCATGTGAAAATCCGAGGTCGGTGATTTAGTCACCCAGTCACAAGTAAGGTCTTTTGACTTAGTAATTATAACCTAATAAAATTGTGTTCGAGGCATACAATCCATACTAATATTATAAATGTGAAAGCGTGTTTGTGTGTTTGTCCGTCTTTCACGCCGTAACGGAGCGACGGATCAACGTGAATTTTGGCATAGAGATAGTTTGTGGGCCCGAGAGTGACATAGGCTACTTTTTATCCTGGCAAAAAGCACGATTCCCGAGGGAATAGCGCGCGATAACCGAATACCACGCGGGCGGAGCCGCGGGCAAAAGCTAGTAAATAGATAAACCAAAAAATACGTGTCCCATATTTTTCCATAATCTAACTGAAGGACTATAGAATGATATATTTTTAACCCATTATGGGCGGTGGTGATCTCTTACAATCAGCAGACCCACATGCTCCTTTGCCATCCAGTCAAATAAAATAAAAAACCTTCAGCTACCGTCATCTCTCTGAGTCGGCCCCAGAATCTTCCGCAGAATCCTCTGTTCAGCCATGAGCAGCTTATTCTCTTCTTTGAGCGTTAGTGTCCAAGCCTCGGAACCATACATCAGGATCGGTCTAATGACAGCTTTGTAGACGCGAATCTTGTTTTTTTTTATTCGACTGGATGACTAACGAGCAAGTGGTTCTCCTGATGGTAGGAGATCACCACCACCCAAAGACTCCTGCAACACCAGGGGGATTCCAGACGCGTGGCCAACCTAGAGGCCTAAGATGGGATACCTCAAGTGCCAGTAATTTCACTGGCTATCTTACTGCAAGCACTGCTGCTTCACGGCAGGATTAGTGAGCAAGACGGCGGTGGTAGCAATCCGGGCAGACCTTGCACAAGGTCCTACCACGTGCAAGGTTCTCCTGCTAAAGCTGATATGATAATGCTGATGATTGATCACTAACATCGACAAAAAATAAGACGTTGATTACGATTAACGTATTAAAGTTGTATACCTATTTTTTGAATAAATAAAGTCTTAAGATAGGTTAAATTAAAATATAAATATTTAATAAGAATAGTGAATACTGAAATGGCAGTGGGCGGGGCACATTGCTCGCAGGACTGATGGCCGATGGGGTCAGAAGGTTCTCGAATGGCGTCCGCGGACCGGGAGACGAGCTGTCGGTAGGCCTCCAACAAGATGGAGCGACGACCTGGTTAAGATCGCGGGATCGCGGTGGATGCGAAAAGCACAAGACCGGTCTGAGTGGAGAGCCTTGGGGGAGGCCTATGTCCAGCATTGGACGTCTTTCGGCTGACACGATGATGATGATGATGATTGATTCCAGTCGCCATAATCCTCGGGCTGTTCAACTGCCTCGGCATCATCCTGCTGGACGTGCAGTGCCTGATCGCGGGCATCTGGCAGATGCTGGCCGGCTTCATAGTGATAGTCTGCGAGGCGCCCTGTTGCTGCTTCTTCATAGACTACGTGCAGACGCTCTCGGATAAGGTGGAGTCGCGGCCCTACTGGAACAAGGCGGCCGCTTATGTTGGGTGAGTCTTGTTGGTTAACTGTCCATTTGTACAACGTGTTTTTCTTTATTTCCGTTAGCTTACTCGTTTGCCTTCCAATCGAATAAAAAAAAAAACCGGCCAAGAGCGTGTCGGACACGCCCAGAATAGGGTTCCGTAGCCATTACGAAAAAATTAAGTAATATTTTTCTAAGTATTTCTTATTTTATACGGAATCTTCCAAGTTTAGGTATATTTTATACCTTACGCTGCTATTTACTCATAAACTACTAATAATTCTCAAGAAAACTTAGTCGTTATAGTTTTCCTTGGAAGTATGATATACTGACCACCATCCTGAATTTTTTCAAATTTTTCCATCCACCGGTTTAGATTTTAGAGGGGGGGGGGGGGGGGACGCTCGATTTTAATGAAAATTTGCACTTTAAAGTTGAATATTTCGCAAACAAATGACTGAATCGAAAAATTGTTTTAGCAAAACCCTAATGGTTTTAAAATACCTATCCAACGATACCCCACACTATAAGGTTAGATGAGAAAAAAAAATCACCGCCACTTTACGTCTATGGGAGGTACCCTAAAAAAAATTGTTTTTGAATTTTTAATTGTACCATTTTGTCGGCATAGTTTACCTATATATCCGTGCAAAATTACAGCTTTCTAGCATTGATAGTCCCTGAGCAAAGCCGCGGACGGACAGACAGACAGACAGACAGACAGACAGACGGACGGACAGACAGACAGACAGACAGACAGACAGACAGACAGACAGACAGACAGACAGACAGACAGACAGACAGACAGACATGGCGAAACTATAAGGGTTCCGTTTTTGCCATTTTGGCTCCGGAACCCTAAAAAGACGGCTCAGGGCGCTACTATGAAATTTGAAATTGAAGTTCGTATAGTACAGTACACACACAACACACAACAAACATCACGCCTGTATTCCCAAATGGGGTAGGCAGAGCACACGAAACGTTACCGCTTCGGAGCCACTTTTAGCAATTTTAGGTTTAAAGTTTGATAAAAACGGTACAATAGTGGCAGGTTGCTAGCCTGTCGCCTACGGTATACATACCTTAACCTATATCCTTAGTCGCCTCTTACGACATCCACGGAAGAAATGGAAAGGTGTAATTCTAACCCGACACCACACGGGGTAGTATATAATATCCCTCTCATTTTAGTATAAATAATATTAGCGTCAGCGGGATGGCAAGATACGAAGTTCGAATTTTACACTTCGCAGTATAAGGACAGTTAATTGATTGAAAATACCTGGTTAATTAACTTTGTGGTCAAATCATTTTTTTCATACATGATTATGTAATAAAACTTCACAGGCATTATTGGACATTAACGTGATACATGAGAGAGACATCATAAAAACGCACTATTTATAATTTCCTATGTCAAAAATGTGTTAACTAACAAAGCTTTAGTCACAGAAATTAACAAACGTCATAAATTAAGAACTTGTACACTTTTTATTGCGCACTAATTAATTAATTATCTTAAAAACAGTAAAGGCTAGGCCACTACTTCTTGGAGAAATTAACTTCATTTAACCTGTTGAATGTTCTCTTCAAGTTAACGGTATTATTATTTTTTTCCCTGTACGATTATTATTATTTTTTTTTGTAATCTTTTGTTTAATTGTTTACAGTAGTTTTTAAGTATTTTATTTGTAATTATTTTATTTTGAAAAAATGACTTTCTGCCAAGTTTCTTGCGACGCATTCTTCTTGGCAATGATGGTCTTTCCTTTCGGAAAGGCGCTGGTAGTTTAAAAAAATGACGTGTAAAAGTGCCCATTGCGGCCTATTTACTGAATAAATGATTTGAATTTGAATTTGAATTTGACGGAAGTCAAAAATAACACGTTGTACAGGTAGAGGATGAACGCATGTGTATTTTTCTTCTACTAAATCTTAAATAAAACTTCCAACTAACGTCACAACAAACATTTTGTTTTAGTCCAAAGTAACGCGAATCGCCTCGCGTTGATAAAGCGATGTCACGGATGATTGTAATTACTCCACATTGTGTTAATTCCTTTGATAATGCTAACGACACGGTAATTAGGGGGCGGCGACAGTACCGGCGGTGTCATTGTATTGTTTATTGGCATGTCGGGAAACGAGAAAACTTAGAAATTGGAAGGTTCTGTACCCTTAAGTTTTCGTTTACTAAATACGTCTCGATCGCGTTCACGTTAAAATCTCAATTTAAAAAAAGAAAGAAAGAAAGAAAGAAAACATTTATTCCTGACAAAAACAAAAATACCAAAATAAAAAACAAAAACAAAATATAGTTGTGTACCTGTTTTTCTGTATCGCTTATTATTTCTGGTGTACAATAAAGAGTATTTGTATTGTATTGTATTGTATTGTAGTTATGCATGTCACGAAATGGTCCCAAATCAGCAATCTGCCGTTCTCGCGAACGGCGCTGTTCTTCCTTTGGGACCATCTGGTCATCATACATTAAAAAAAATACACATAAAATACAATGAAACCGACAAAAAAAAATATACATATATAAAATTCCAGTTAAATATAATTTGTATGGAATCTACAGAATACTTAGTAGAAAATGTTGTGTGATTGTTTTGTGTGCACGCCAAAATGGTCGTACGGATTTGAATGAAATTTGATTTGATATATACAGGGCGTCCCACGGCTATGCCACATGGAGGGAAAGTACCTTAAATATTGTACATGGAACATTTTACTGAAAGAAGACATTATTTTAATTTAATAAACAATTTAAACTGAATTCATAGATTTTTAAATAATTACATGGTTGAACCGGGAATCGAACCCGCCACACGAGAAAAGAATTACCCTGTAGCTTTATCATGCCGATCGAAAGGCTTCATCATAAGGATTATTTTATGATAAATAACATAGTGTCAGAAATAACACTAATTACTACACAAATTTTTAACAAAAACTTATTTAAAAACATCCCCAACCACGATGAACAGTCGAGGACCGTGATCGTTTAACCACTAGCCACTGTTCGTAATTTGGCCGTGTAATGCTATTCTGGTTTATTAATGGTGATATCGTGTATGTGTAAAGGAGCGACCACACCGCTGCTTAAAAATCGGTAACGGTACGGAATCGCAGTGACGTGCCGTAAGCGTCACGATTTTATCGCATGCCATCCACACTGGTGCTCAAAATACGCAGACGGTGCGGAATCGCTTGCAGTGACGTGCCGTAAACGTCACGACTTTTGGTGGACAGCATGCGGTAAAGTCATGACGTTTACGGCACGTCACTGCCATTCCGTGTCGTCTCCGTATTTTGAGCAGCGGTGTAGACGCTCCTTATCTCGGCTAAATTATGAAAGTGGCGAGTAACCCGAACATAATGGTTCGCGTCGCGATGGTTTGTCCTCAAAGTCAAAGTGTCTTTATTTGTCACCATGGATGGTTGCAATGTACACAAAGTGTTACAACGTAATTGGTATCACTACTCGTATGTTTCACCATCCATTGATTAAATTTATCTGACGTATAAATGTGATGCCGTCTCTGTTTGTTTTGTTCGAATAGACGAAGACGGCATCACATTTATCTGTCAAATAAAATTAATCAATGGGTGGTGAAATAGCCTCTATACAAGTAATGCAAAATAGGGATGTTGACACCACCAACCAACTGACGTACTTTTTATGAGCTGTCAAAACACAATTCTCCCATAGAATTTCAATGGCAATAGCGAATTATGACGTCACTATCTGGCAACTCAATCAACTAACTATTTATTTGTTTTAAAGCAACAAAAAATCTAATTTTACAATAAATCGAAAATTAATCTGGATTTCAGGACTAAAATAAAGCGTTTTTTACTGGAGTTGTGCCTTCGAATTATTTTTTAATGGCGACATCATCCGTATTATAAAGTTTTCTGATTGCCTATTGTATGTTCCAGGTTAGCGCTGCCGCCGTTCTTCCTGTGCTTCCTCAGCCTGAGCACCTGGTTCGGCTCGGGGCTGATCTTCGCGACCGGTGTCATATACGGCATGATGGCGCTCGGCAAGAAGTGAGTAGCTCTTTATATACATGGTCAAGTCTATCGTGTAAAGGTTTCTCCACACTGCTGCTCAAATAACGCTGACGTGTAGTGAACGCAATGACGTCACTCGGGCTTTTTTGACGCGTGAAACCGGTCAAAGTAAAAGGGGAAATGTCATAATTTTATTTAGATCATAGCGAGAAAATCTACCGCCGGTTCGGATAGCCCTCTGTTGAAAGTTCTTCGATAAGATGTCTATCGTTATCAAAACAGATGTACCTACGATGTTTCTTAATGACTTAGGTACATCGCAAGTCTTTAACACAACTACATCCTTATTTTTTTGATTGCTCTTTTCTACCATTCAAAGGTTGACTGGCAGAGATCCCTTCAGGGATAAGTCCGCCTTTGTACTTAGCACTTTCTTTTTTGTGTAACATTTTTGTACAATGAAGAGTATTAACAAACAAACAAACACAAACTACATTTTCTTATTTGACAGATTGTACTTAAAATATGCATTGATATCAAATGATGATAAAATATGCATTGGTGTCAGCGTTTTGATCGGTACGCGATACGCGAATGACAACATGCGTCACATGAGTTTACGATGCGTCAGCGTGTTTTGAGCACCGGTGTGGTCGGTGCTTTAGGAAATTATTTAAAATTTATTCGACAACAAACTACTAAATTCACGCAATGCTGTATAGAAACTTGGGTGCGGTTATTGTGCGGCCCGGAATGTACGATCTTATAACGTGCGCCCTAATAATTCGCATTACCAGGTCGCACATTCCGGGGCAATATTTACTGGGACGTGTATTTACCACACTGATATGATTATATATAAAGAATATAAGGACTCAAAAGAATATAAGGACCACTTGAATTTTACCGGTAAAATGAAAACAAAAATATGTTTGCGTTTTTAATTGAATAGGTACATTTAATTCTTCTTCTTGGTCGTCACACTCTTGGCAGAGTGGTCGCATTTAATTCGATTTTATTTATTTATTTATTTTTATTGGTTAAACGTTTTTAGCCAATTTTTAGACAGCGAATGTTATAAAGACTTATATATTTATTAGTACGTTCGTTTCACTCATAAAATTCACGTGGCCCTTGTTTTCTTTTGAGCAGTATAGATTTGAAACTATAAAATATCCTAACACTGGTGTATTAACATTGTAGTGTTGTCAACTAACGTTTGTGGTTTTAATGATTTTAACAGCTTTGTGATTGGTTTTTTATAACATAAATTGTGTAAATGGGCCAATCAACTATTTTACCGACACTTTGGGCGTCTCCTGCGTTACCAAAATTGTCTCTGGCGTTACCAAAAAATCGTACTTCCAACAAGATAGGTATTTCACAGTTTAATAGCTTAAACTTACGTAGGATGGCATGTATTCATGTACACCATCTATTAAATTACAGAAAAAATATGTTTACTTACAAAAATCTGCAATTAAATAAATAAATATCACGGGACAATTCACACCAATTGACCTAGTCCCAAAGTAAGCTTAGCAAAGCTTGTGTTATGGGTACTAAGCAACGGATAAATATAATTATATAGATAGATACATACTTAAATACATATTAAACACCCAAAACCCCAAGAACAAACATTCGTATTTTCATACAAATATCTGCCCCGACACGGGAATCGAATCCGGGACCTCAAGCTTCGTAGTCAGGTTCTCTAACCACTAGGCCATCTGGGCGTCAAAAATTGACAATTGTTTGAAAAATGTCGCCGACAGATTAGTGTCGGTAAAAAAGTTGATTGGCCCAAATAACACTGTGTGGTTTGTGTGAGAATTATAGATTTGGGAACATCAGGCCACCGTTTGTTTTCTATTATTCTATTCGTAGGTGGTAATTTTCGTCCTCGGAACTTCCGCTGCTTTTTATTGGCCACGCTCTATTGGGCATTATGGCTGCTTCCTCTGAATCTTTTGATACAAAGACGTTTTTGTCGAGCTATTTATAGTCATTGTTGTGGGTTGATAAAAAATGACCCCAAATAGGTTCTGGTTTTGCTTGCTGCGTCTGTCGGATGATTTTTTTAATTGGTAGGTGGTAAACTGGTCAGTATGCCTAATGTTAAAGTGACCAGACGTCCCGTTTCGAACGGGACTGTCCCTTTTTTTGATTACGAGTCCCGGTGTCCCCAAAATGAAACGCGAAACTGTCCCGTTTTCAAAAATCGCGCGAAAATTCAGTTCTAAAGGTCCTTTTAATAACAAAGGTGGACATAAAAAAAACGTGCCAAGAGTTTCATTCTTACTTAAAAGCATCACCAGCTGTGTTAAAGTAAATTTGTTCCTCTGATAAATAGAACTAAACATTTTGAATATTTTTTTTTTAATTTGGACTACAATAACAGATAACGTTTTCTAAAGAAATGTTTTCAAAAAGTTTTTTTTTTCATTGATTACCTGTTAATTGACCTAAATGAACTAATGTCCCGTTCTGAATTCAGAAATAAATGGTCACGTTACTAATGTACCTACTTGCTATAGGTAGAGTCAATCGCGAAGACACTAACAATGTCAATGTCATTTACATTGTTAATTGTTATTTATGTTATTTGTTTTGTTAGTGTCTAATTTTGGCCAAATTCGCACTGGACCCGCGTGGGAACTATGGCCCAAGCCCTCTTGTTCTGAGAGTAGGCCTGTGCCCAGCAGTGGGACGTATATAAGCTGGGATGGATGGATGGATGGAGACATTAATGACATTGTAAGAAGAATCACGGCACGCGTCATCGTGAATGACTCAACTTATATTGTAGATAGCATAATCAGCTTTTTATTTTTAGTTTTAAAAGTATCTAAGGTAATATTGCATTCAGAGATTTTCTAAAAATTACTTGCTTCGTCTGGGAATCGAACCGACTCAAATATGAACGAAATAAGTTCTGAGAGTGGGACTTATATAGGCTGGGTTGATGATGGATGATTTTATAGACGGCTCCATAGCGGTTGTCACTCAAAATTTACTCTGTCTAAGTCCTTACAGCCACCTCAATAGCTGGCACCACAGATATAGATTACATTAGATTACGCAAATGCATCTACTTCGCGTGTCCGAACCCCGACTAAAAGTCGGGGTTGGCCCCATACAAAGACTGACCCACTGACACTGACTGACTGACTGGTGAATTGTCATTTTATAAGATTCCAGTGGTAACAATGACATTAAAATTAAAATATTTTAGTTATTATTGATTTATATTTCCATTCTTTCCGTTTTATTCTCAACAATAAATCAAACAACTAGATACGAGTGTCACTCATGATAGTCTTTGTGCATAAGCCATAGTTGACAACCCTAGAGCGACCGACGAGCGTAGGTATGAAAAGTGAAGTACATACCTATAGGTAGAGTCATTCACGATGCGTGCCGTGGTTCTTATTACAACGTCATTAATGTCTAATTTTGACAAAATCACGCGTCTTTGTGGATGGCACTAGGTATACATGTGATTGACTTCTGTACCTATTTGTTTTAATAATAATAGATTTATTTGTCGACCAACTTGGATCAAATTGTTAGTATTTTTTTTTTGGTTACTATTTAGGGTGCGGATAGGCGGCCTATCTATAGTTAACTGTAGATAGATAACACTTGTCGGAGTTATTGGGACGGCGTCAAAAGATAGATAGATAGTTACTCATTGTCGAGGATAGCTATCTATCCATAATCATACATTGAATATTGGGAACGGCTGTTAGTCTGTGACTGTGCGTAGAGTAGGGTTGTTTATGGTCTGTGGTCGGTAACGCGGTGTGACCGCAGAGGCACGCGCGACGACATGGCCGCGATGGCGGCGGGCGGCGCCACGCCGCCGGGCCCGCTGCCGCAGGATCACCACGCCACCCTGATGGAGGACCCCGACGTCTGGCGCCCGAACTAAACGAGGCAAACACTTGTAGAGACGCCGCGCTGAATGGCCGCTTTTATTGGCACTTAGCCTGCGCTTCAATCAGACATGTGCGAGTGTGCAAGGCTCGGAACCGGTTTACAAAATAGCGGTAAATACCGGTTTATCTCGGTTTAACTACGAACTTTCATAAGAACGCGAACGTTTTTAAGAACTTAACTATAACCTGAATAAACCGGTTTAACGACAAGTGACAGCTGGCCGGCCGGCGGCGGGCGGCGACGTTAATTTTTCTAAACTGGTTTTTATTGTTCTAAACCGGTTAATCTGACAAGAACTTTATGGAAATGTTCCCTTAAAAACCGGTTTAAAAATAACGGTTTCGTGAACGAAACCAAAATGAAAAGGTTTTGCGCCAAGTACATGATAACGGTTTGGAGATTAAACCGGTATCCGAGCCTTGCGAGTGTGTTTGAACCAATAGTAACGCTTGATCTACTTCGCTTCGCTCCGCTCAGCTGTTTACACTAGAGTGCTGTGTGAGGGTAGGTAAAGGGTAGCCTAAATTGAATAAAGATATTTTGACTTTGACTTCGACTTTGAATGAAGTGTATCTATTGGTTCATTAACAACACATTCCTGGTAACACATCCTCGCACATCTTTGGTTAAGCCATTTAAGTCTTTTATACATATTTTTGTATCTCGGGCCGTATTGTTTTTGTACTGGGTCTATTAACATTTTTTACTAAAAGAGTACTAGGATATCGGGTTTTAGTGGTATTATGATTTTTTCCTGTCACAATAAGAAGCGGAAACTGTGTCCTAGTGCTCTATACCTAGTTAATAGTAAAGTTGAGTAACTTTTATCCACGACTCTTAAATAAAATTAATTATTACGTCATCGATATATATAATTGTAATGAAAAATAATGTCAAGAATAAAAGTTACGAAGTTCTATGTTTCATTTCTATTACATACAAAATTATACCATAGTATTTAATGTTGAAATACTCTAAATATCGTAAAGAAATGAAACAAATATATTTTTATTGGTGATTGAGCAAACCGTAGTTAGCACAAAGCATGTTAAGCGCTATGTTTAATGCTAATAAACAGCTTAATATAATTAACATTAAGTACCTACTTAAGTATCCGGCTCGAAGGACCAATTGGTTTTGCATGTGCTATTTTTATGTCAACATGTTTTTTTTTCAGGTTATTTTTATCACGTTCATTATGGCCTGTTTTTAGCATTTAGTAAATCATTTTGTATCTTTTGTAATTTAGTGCTCGTTGTTCTTGTTGTTATTTATTTCCAGTATTACAGATGTAGTGCCACTGCACAGGATGATGGTTTTTCATCGGAAAAAATCGGATTTCGATCAGAATATGACGGCACCCGAAGTGTTATACAATTGACAAGATTTCATTTTTTTCAACACCTGTAAATTACTACAGGAATCGAAAGAGTTTTGCCTCCTGAACATGGCAAAATATTTATTATAATTTATTTCTCCATATTTAAAAAAAAATACAAAATAATTAAAAAATGTATCTGAATTTGCCAATACTACGACAGAATAGATATGTTTCCTTTGCCTTTTGCAGCAGAAAAAGGAGCTGTCATAATTTTGACAACGTCTACTTCAGATTTACGCATGATTTACGTGATCTTTTTTTTTAATAGAGACTAGACAAAAGTAATGGCTCTATTATATCGTAGTTTTGGAGTTAAGCCCTTTTCAAATAAGCACATCTTAAAAAAATTGTAATAAATTAATTAATAATCGTAGCGAAATTTTAAAAATATCAGCGTCTCTATTTCCAAGCAGAATACAAAGAACGAATCAAATTATAGTCTTAGAAATATGAAATGTTGTCAATTATTGTATGAGTGACATTTTCATATCCTGATTGGTTTTTTGGAGTCTTTTTGTATTTTTTATTTCAACTCCAAATTTGTTACTTTTACGGGTATCCCGTGAAACCATATTAAGTAGCGTAGTAGAAAAATGCAACCTAAGATATGTGTGCATAGGAAAAATTCGTGTCTAGATTCCTGTCCAGTGGTGGTGTAGGGGTTATACCATGCAGCACGGATTGCTGAGGACCTGGGTCCGATCCCCAGCGCTGATCTCTTTTTCTGGTTTTTCTGTTCATCCATGTCTCAGTTTGTATTTTCGATATTTTCATATCCATTAATATAGCACTATATTATTTAGTGTCAAATGTTAACATTAAAAATGTACAACAGGGCGAGGTTTACTGAAGCTAATGAGGGTTTTCACAGGGGCGTAGTATCGTGAGTTCCGTTTGACGTTTGTTTGCGATTGGCTCATTTAGTTATTTAACCAATCGCGAACAAACGTCAAACGGACCTCACGATACTAACGCCATCTAGCGATATTTCGTTATATTTCATTGAGAGGGCACGATAAATACGATCTTTTCCGATAGAATACGATGGAAATCCATTATACAGTATAGTACCCGGCAGTAAAGATTGCAGATCGGTCTTTGGTAAGAGACTCGGCCAATTTTGCCTTTGTAGAGCGTTTTCATTTCACACACTACTTATATGACGTTTGTCAGTTGTTGAAACAACAACTTGTTGTACAGGTGCAATAGAGTACGGACGTATTTAGATGAAAATCCCTACTAATATTATAAATGTGAAAGTAACTGTCTGTCTGTCTGTTACGCTTTCACGCCTAAACCGCTGAACCAATTTTGATGAAATTTGGTACAGAGATAGAATATACCTTGATAAATATATAATAATATATTATATATATTAATAGACCTTGGGAAAGAACATAGGCCATCTTTTATTGCGCAAAAGAGCCTTTAAGGGGTTGAAATAGGGGATGAAAGTCAATATGGTGGAAGTTTGTCGCTACCGAAGATAAAACCATGAAACTTGGCATTTAGGCACTTAATAAGAAATATGGGCTCGGTACCCAAACGCGCGATAGGGCTGCATACTCTACTAACTGTCACTTCAGTTATGTATTTGATTTGATAATGCCACATGAAATTTAAAGTAGGGAAAGGATTAGGAGCTTTAGGAAATTATGGAAGGAATGGACTCTTCCTTTTTTGTACTGTCTTGAAACCCTCCAAAACTTTAAAATGTACGATGGCATCTTTATAAAAAAGAGAGAACTATCCTTTTAGGCCTTCTAGGCCCCGAGATACAGCCTCAGCGTAGTTCGGGGACTGCCGAACATTCCAGTGTAATAGATAAGCCAAGTGATTACGAATAAATTTATTATTATTATTATTATTTTTCTCTCTAGATATCCGAAGTTTACATGTTATTAATTTGACGTAAACTAATTAAGTCCATAAAGGTGCAGTATTTATTTGATATAAAACGTCACTTAATAAATAAATACAATAATTGATGGATCGTGTCAGTCGTGAAAAGCCAATTGTCTTTTTCCGAAGACCAATGTGCAATCTTTATCGTAGGGTTCTTTCTGTACATCTGTACTATGTAACCTCTACACTTAACTGTTTGTTAGAATAAAAAACACAAATTGACCGTGACTCATGAATACATATGGAATTCATCGGCACAAGATGGCATGTTCTCACTACTACCTACACACGCAAATTACTAATAGAATACAAACCCGAAAGTCATGTCAGTTAATTATAAGAAATTCACAAAGAGCGTCAAAACCTACGATAAATTGTCAGCCAAAAATAAAAGTGGAATTAACAATGTCAAATTAGATTTAAATTCAATAATAATAAGAAATAAAAGTAAAAACAAGAATAAACATCAATCTCAAAATTATGAAATAGTAACAATCTAATCAACCCAACAACACAATCAAAAAACAAAATTAAAATGTCAAGGCAATAAAACTAAACATAAATGTTCCACTAGGGCGTCAGCAGACGAGATGCGGACATCGGCGGCGAACATCGAGGCGGGCCTGAGCGCCGCGCCGCGCGCCGGCCTCGTCACCAACGAACAGCCCGTCTCCTTCACCGGCGTGCCCGTCAAGTAGCAGCCTGCTATGCTCCCCTGGTACTTCTAACAAACGACTGCAGTTAACGCCGTACGCGGAGAGGTATTTAATTACGAGTATTGGACAATCTTATGATTAATCTGGAGTGTTCGATTGCGTTTCTATTAGAGATAAATAATAATAAAATAATAAATATCACGGTACAATTCACACCAATTGACCTAGCCCCAAAGTAAGCTTAGCAAAGCTTGTGTTATGGGTACTAAGCAGAGATGTGTGAGGAATGTGTTATTCATGAACATGACAAAACGCTTAATTTACCTATCCTCGCTCCGCTCAGTCACGGTATATATAAGCTAAAACAGTACGGAAGCTACGAACAAATCGATCGAAACGAACACACTCACACAGACGCGCGCTCTACACGGCCTCTAAGGGGGTCTCGCGACTGCAGTACCGATTTGTTCGTAGCTTCTATACTGCTTTAGCTTAAATATATACTGTGCTCAGTTGTTTCCACTAGAGCTGTGCTGTGCGAGGATATACCACGAGCCATATAAGTCTGCCTAAAAGTTCTTAATACTCAGTTTTGACGCGTTTTTGAGATACATTTTTTATGCGACGTCTTTACGTTATATAGTGCTTATTCAATATTGGAATTATACCTTTATATAGTTTTTGTGGTACTAGTCGTGGCAATGAACTTTTAGGCAAAGTTAGGCGGCGGAAGGTATAGGTAAATGAATCGTTTCTATTGGTTCATGAAAATCACATTCCTCGCAACACATCCTCGCACAGCTATGGTGGAAATGGAAACGCAACGTTACAGTACTGTTGGGCTAGTTTGACTGAGTTTGGGAGTTTTTTGTGGGTCCATATCGGTTCGTATAAATTGTTGAAAGACATAATTTAATGTTTGTTATAATATAACTCTTTTTTAATGTAATCTGTAATCTAACTTTGGAAAAATCATGACTAACAAAAATTAAGACAAACATACATAATATCGTGACTGTCAAATATTATGCTTTTAGATATGCGCCCGTTTTTCATTTTGTGATTGAAAATGTAGTCATGCCTTTGATGCGGTACACTTTGGACATCTATTATTATAATATCTAGGTAACATTTATAACCCACCATAAAAAAAATCTGAAAAACTTGTGTAGGGTTGTTCACTTAAACAATCTCAATCACGTACTGAAACATTCCAAGAAAAAATTGAAGATACCTTACTTATAATAAATAAAAAAAAATTGGTATCAAAAAAGTTTCAATCAAAGATTTAGTAGTATAGATACGACCTACCATATACTACTTTCTCAGACGCGCCGTAGTTTCTAATGTCACTACACTTTTTCGTTGCGAAGGCTAGATTTCTAAATTTTTGGTTTTGGTTTTTGATTTTGGGGCACTTTAGGAAACTATACTCCGCTTAATTTAAGGTTTGAATTAACTATCAAATTGTAACACGCGTTTTTCGTTATTTCGAACACAAACGGATTAAAAATATGTACAGTCAGCTGCAGAGAAAAGGTACCCCCCTGTAACGGCGGTATCCATACTACCGCCATTACAGGGGGGTACCCTTTCTCTGCAGCTGACTGTACATGTAGGTACATTTATTAGCTGTATTTATTATGTTTTTATCATAGAAATTAACACAATTTTAAATAGTTTCCTTGTTTCATTTAAAAACGTGTCTAAATTGTACCGTTAAGTTTTAAATGTTAAAACAAATGGAGTATAGGTTTATTAATAATATTTTAAAAGCGCATTTGCGTTAACTGCAGTCATTTAATACGGACCTTAGATTGCGATCTCAAGCTACGCCCGTGATAGTTTAACACTTATTTGCTTGAGGATTTTATATTAGTTTGTAATAATAGTTTCTGTAGAACATTTACAAAACTGGCTGAAGAATTTGTCCATATGAAGTCAGTCTTCATTGGGGTATGTTGATTGATAGCCTCGCAGCTTATGCCACCCTGGTACTTTTGCGATCTCGAGCTCCTTAAAACTCACTGTATTTACTGCATTTTTTAAATACAATCTTCTTCTGTATTCTCAATTACAGATACGAAACGAAATTTAAATTCTAAGCAGGCAAAAAATAAGCTATCCACAAAGCAGGCCTAAGCGCTTCCAGTATAAGTAAATATAATCCTATCTCAATAGCTCAGTATACTTTTAAGTAGTTTGAGATCGTACACTTATTTAAAAATCCATTAATTTTAAAATAATGTTACCAAGCTAAGTTTGTAATCTTTTTAATGTCCATTATGGCCTCTTAAGTTATTAAAAGGAGAGCCGAACGTATTTTATTAGGTTATTTACATAATTGCAATATTTCCAATAGCCCATTATTTTGGGGTTGCCAGTACACTGTCCTCCAACAGAGTGTTGCCAAAATTAAATGCATAGGGAGGTTACCGGAAAATGTTTTTCAGTTTAATCTCTTGAGCATCGGCGTTTTTTAAACGCGACTGAACGTATCGTTAATATGAAATTTGGGTGGGAAATTTTGGTTTTCCCTTGCTAATTTCGAATTGCCGCAGTATTTGTATGGTTATATAGGTGAAGTCTGATTTTGAGGGTAAGATAACTATGGATTAGCGAATCTTAAAATACGTTTGGTGCTAAGGATTAAACTAGATTTTGGTCGCCTCCCCCCCTTCGCTTGTAGATACAATGTAAACATAGACGAGATTGTTTTAATAGTGTTACAATTTTGATGCATGTATTTGGTATGACGTAAAGTCAAAATAAATAATAATAAATTAAATATATAGGGAATTCAAACACTATAGGAGAGTTGCAATTGAACTACTGTTATGTGTAAACTGATAGAATAATTATTTTAATAGCCTATCTAATTAAATTAAGTATGTTGGTCACTAAAATACTAGAATATCGGACTTAATTCAGACAGAAATGGTTCAGTTAACTTAGAAAAGTGCGTCCTTTTTTTACTATGTTAGCAAGAAAGGGACACACTGAACGACTAGCGTGAAATTAACACTGCTTTCTAGCCGTTCCATTTTGGTACGGTACGGGTCACTGACGTTTGTTGCTAGCGAGTTGCGGTGCCGGAGCCGCAACTCTTGGGAGTAAGTGTGAACTGTTCTGAACTGAAGTGTCGCTTCTAGTATTTTGATATTCGCATAATTCGATGTGAGAAATTATTTATTTCGAAACGTTCGCAATAATTCTAGACGGACCAAATAGCGAGTCATTGTTACAATTTTGCCAACAACGTATCGAACGTTCACAAATAGAGTAGATGTATTGTAGTAACATGAACTTCATTTGTATGTATATAAATGATAACTTGAAATATTTTTCGCTATCTGATCGTTTTTTAATCTGGTACTTAAATGCATCGCTAATGAAAATGATGAAATGTTTTATAAATAAATGGTCTTCAGCCATGTGTAAGAGGCTAACTGATAAGAAGATAACCTAACCACCTTAAAAAAAGGCCCGACGATGTTATTTCAAAGTTCTCGACACTGTTATCTCAAAAACGGATAAATCGATTTTAATGGGACATAGCTAAGAACCATCGCAAGGAAACTGGCTTTCACGTATATACAC